>CM031236.1:662519928-662909928 GCA_018340775.1 Taxus wallichiana var. yunnanensis | reverse complement strand
GAAAATGCACCGCCAACCCGCCTGCTAGTTGGAGCACGTTTCAACACATTTTCAGGCCTGAAATCCACCATTTGAAGGCCAAAAATTAGGATCTAAGTTGTAATTTGGTTTTTTCCTATTTTAGGGCATTAGTAAATTTTAGTCTCTTGAATGCATAGTAGGTTAGAAAGTTGGAAATTCCTCTAATTTAGGCATGTAGAAGATGTGTGGCAATTTTTGTGCCCATATGAATAAGCATGCAAACTTACTAAGAATAACATGTTCTAGTAAACTGCTAAAAATAGTAAATTTTGCCACCTAGAGTAGATTTAGTCAAAGTTAGTTAGAGTTTTCTTGGAAACTCGAGTTGGGAGTTGTTTTCCTATTTATGAATCATTGTAATTCATGATTCAATAACGAAGAATAAGATTTATTTTCTTTGAGTTCAAGATATTTGCGTGTATTGAGTTTGTGTTAAATTTGGCTACATTATCTAGTATCAGAGTAAGTTCAAGTCTTGGTGAAGGAAAAAAATATTGGTAGGAAGAGGAAGAGGAAGAGGGGGTGGAATTGCCCAGATGAATGGAAACATGTAGGATCTACAGAGGCAAGTTGTTGTGCTTGTTGTAATCTATAGCCCAAAGAGGAAATCAAGGTGGAGATGACACATATGAAGATGATGTTTGTGAAGAGGAGGAAGAACAAGGACCACCCTTAGCTTTTGAAGAAAGGATGCTTCGAGCATTAGAAGGAAATAATGATGGGATAAGAGTTGATGTTTCAGAATATGGAGGTAGCCTAAAACCATAGGAGCTTTTCAACTGGTTGACTAGCATGGAAAAAAATTTGAGTGGAAGGCTATGTTAGAGGAAAAGAAGGTAAAATTTACATGCACAAAATTAAAGGTCATGTTATGTGATGGTGGGATCATCTACAAAAGGAGTAGTGAAGAAAGGGAAATAAAGGATTATGAATTGGAGTAAGATGGAGAAGAAGCTAAAAGACAAATTTCTCACCATGGATTATGCATAAACCCTTTTCAAAAGGTTTCAAAATATCGACAGAACTTACAAACAATGCAAGAATAAACAGATGAATTTTACAAGTTGTCCATTCATGTAGAGCACGAACAAACTAAGGAACAAATGGCTAAAGGTATGTAAATGGATTAAAATTTTCTATTCAAGATGAGCTAAGCATGCATAAGATCAAGAGCATGGAGGATGCATATAAAATAGCTTTAAAGGCGGAAGAAAAATAAAACCATCAAAATTTCAAGAAGATCACCTGGGATGAATAGGGGGGCTCATCCTCCATTCAAGGACAAGTTGGTTTCAACCAAGGTAGAGGATAACAACCTCATGGAGTGTAAAAGCAAGAAGATACAAGGAAAGATCTCCCAAATCAATAAAGAGGTAGAGGATTTTCTAGGGGGCGGAGGATGGGTGGCTCCACAAGACCATTTGTGTGCTACATATGTGGTGAATAGGTGCATAGAGCATTTGAATGCCTACATTATTACACGCATGAAAAGAGGCAAGTAGACACTCCAAGAGTAAATCTTATTAAAGTTGAACAAGAAGAAGGTGATTAAGACCTAGAAATTCCACCAATGTGGGAGAAAATTTGATGATCAAAAGGACGATGATTGCTCCAAGAAAGGAGATCAAGGGGGATTCATGGCTACGTAAAAATATATTCTGTAACAAGATGCACTTCAGGAGGAAAGGTATGTAATGTTATTATTGATGGCGGTAGTTGTGATAAGATGGTTTCAAATGAGATGGTTGAGAAACTAGGCTGCGCATTGTGAGAAGAATCCAAACCCTTACCATATTGCATGGTTTAAGAAGGGTAATGAAGTTACTATTGATAAGAGATGCTTAATAAATTTTATTATTGGGAAAAGTTATAAGGATGAGATTTGGTGTGATGTTATTCCTATGGATGCATGGCATATCTTTGCCAGACATCATGGCAATTTGATATAAAATTTATTCATGATGGGGGAAGAATACATATAATTTTTGGAAGGATGGCACAAAAATAGTTTTGTTACCTCTTAAGGAAGAGGGAAAGGCTGAAAATATGTTTTCTGCAAAATAATTTGTGAAGGAGGAAAAGGCAACTGGGTTTTGTTATGTGTTGGTCACAAATAAGGATGAACCTACAAGTGCACAAATACCAGTAGAAGCGGAAATGTTAATAGAAGAATTTTTTGATGTTATTCCTAATGAGCTACCAGATGGGTTACCACCCAAAAGAGATATTTAACATCATATTGATTTGATCCCAGGGTCTTAACTTCCAAATCAAGTGGCTTATAGGATGAGCCCGACATTGCATGTAGAATTGAATAAGCAAGTGACAGAGCTTGTGAGAAAGGGTGTAGTAAGGGAGAACATGAGTCCGTGTGCAACTCCAACTTTATTAACTCCAAAGAAAGATGGAACATGGAGAATGTGCACAGATATAGAAAGCAATCAATAAAATTACAATCGAGTATCGCTTTCCTATACCTCGCCTTGATGATATAATGGATGTGCTTGTTGGATATAGGTATTTCACCAAGATTGATCTTCATGGTGGTTACCATCGATTCGGATCGAGAAGGAGATGAGTGGAAAACATCATTCAAGATAGGGAATGGATTATATGAGTGGTTGGTAATGCCATTAGATTATCTAATGTACCTAGCACTTTTATGAACTTGATGAACACTGTGTTGTGAGAGTACAATAGTAAGTTTGTTGTGGTTTATTTTGATGATATCTTGATTTTCAATAAAACTAAAGAAGAACATTTGAGGCATCTGAAGGTGATATTTGAAGTGTTAAGGAAAGAGAAGTTCTATGCAAATTTGAATAAGTGCACATTTATGCAAGAGAGTTTGGTATTTTTGGGTTTTATTATTTCAGCAAATAAGGTACATATGAACTCGTAAAATATAAAGGTAGTTATTGAATGGCATACTCCATGAAGTATAACATAAGTATGAAGCTTTCATGGTTTATCAACATTTTACGAAATGTCATTAAAAAATTTAGCAATATTGTAGCCCTTATAATAGATTGCACAAAGGGAAGGGATTTTTGTGGACAAAGGTAGCTGAGGATAGCTTTTAGTTCTTGAAGAAGAAGGTGACAGAAGCACTTATCTTAAGCTACAAGATTTTAATAAAGTGTTCGAGGTTGATTGTGATGCCTCACATGTGGGTATTGGTGTTGTCCTAAGTCAAGGCGGGAAGCTAATAGCTTTATTTAGTGAGAAATTAAATGAGGTAAGAAAGAACTACTCTACTTATGATGTGGAATTTTATGCAATTGTACAAGCATTGAGGCATTGGAGGCATTACTCAGTGCCTAAGGAGTTTGTGTTATTTACAGACCACATAGCCCTGAAGTATGTGAATACACAAAAGAAGTTGAATAGTAGGCATGCAAAGTGGGTATCATTTTTGCAGGGTTATACTTTTTCTCTAAAGCATAAATTAGGAAAATAGAACCAAGTTGTGGATGCATTGAGTAGGCGTGTGACTCTATTTACAACTATGGAGAATGAGGTGGTTGGTTTTGAAGCAATAAAGGATTTGTATTTTTTTATTTTGATTTTAAGGATATTGTTGCAAGGTTAAGTAGACCATTGATAGGCGATGCAGGAGATTTCCAGGATGAATACCTTGTGCAGGATGGCTATCTATTTAAAAGACAAAAACTATGTATTACAATGGGGTCTATGAGAGATAATATAGTGAAAGAGCTACATAAAGAAAGGATTGGTTGGGAACTTTGGTAAAGATAAAACGGTAGCCTTGGTAGAAGAGAAATACTATTGGCCAAAGTTGAAAATAGATGTGGTAAGATATGTGGAGAGGTGTCAAATTTTCCAAGTCTCAAAAGGTCATGCACATAATACAGGTTTATATATTCCATTTCTTGTTCCCAAAGGGCCATGGACAGATTTGAGTATGGATTTTGTTTTGGGATTACGAAAAACACAATGAGGTAATGAAGCAAATTTGTTTTTCAAATAAGTTGTTTGTTTGCATGGTGTTCCAAAAACCATTACTTCAAATAGGGACACAAGGTTCTTAATTCATTTCTAGAGGACTTTATGGAAGAATTTGGTAACTAAACTAAAGTTCAACAGTGCCTATCATCCTCAGATTGATGGGTAAATAGAGGTGGTAAATAGAAGTTTGGGAAACCTGTTAAGGTGCATAGTTGGGGAAAATCCAAAATAATGGGACTTAACATTACCACAAGCTAAGTTTGTTTATAATAGCTTCGTAAATAGATCCACAGGAAAGTACCCATTTTATATTGTGTATGGGAGTAATCCAAAAGGGGTGTTAGATTTGGTGCAACTACTAATGGATGGCAGAGTCGGTGATGATGCAAAATCATTTTCCGAACATATAAAACAATTACAGGAAGAAGTGCGGAATAAATCGCAGGACTAGTAATGATCACTATAAGGAAATAACATATGTGCACATAAGGAGGAAAGTGTTTATAGTGGGTGATTTGGATATGGTATACCTTTGGAAGGAAAGGTTTCCTAAATGAACCTATAACAAGATGAAGTACAAAAATATTGGTCCCTACAAAATCGTGAAGAAGATAAATGATAATTCTTATGAGGTAGAATTACCAGGAAATTTTGATATCTCTCCATTGTTTAATGTTTCAAACTTATATTATTTTCATGGGGATAGTGAAGAAGGATATTTTATTAAAGAAGTAGTAGATTGAGGTCGTAGGTTTTGGTGAAAAAGAATGAAGAAGTGGATCAAATTTTGACAGAAAAACAATGACCATGCGACATGGAAAATGCATTAAATATTTGGTACATTAGAAAGGATTGGCACAAGAGGAAAACACATGGGTCATAGAGTGGGAGATTAAGAAGTGGATAAAGATAAATGGCAGAAATTTGAAGAAGACAACTTATAGGGGCTACGTTTTTTTCAAGCAGGGGAGAATGATGCACTAATTTTAGTAGGAACTTGAAAATGTCATAACTTGTGCTCCGGGTGTTTGTTTGAGTCCGTTTTTTTAAACCACCTATTTCAATGAGACGAACACATTGGTCAACTTGATTTTCTATTTGGAGCATGTTTCGGCACATTTTCGGGCCCAAAATACACCATTCAAGGCAAAAATAGGATCTAATTTGTAATTCATTTTTTCGTATTTTAGAGCATTAGTAAATTTTAGTCTCTTGAATACATAGTAGATTAGAAATTTAGTAATTCCTCTAATTTATGCATGTAGAAGATGTGAGGTAATTTTTGTGCTGTATGTAATAAGCATGTGAACTTGCTAAGAATAACAGGTTCTAGTAAACTGCTAAAAGTAGTAAATTTTGCCACCTAGAGTAGATTTAGTCAAAGTTAGTTAGAGTTTGCTTGGAAACTTGAGTTGGAAGTTGTTTTCATATTTATGAAGCATTATAATTCATGATTCAATAATGAATAAGAATATTTATTTTCTTTGAGTTCAAGATATTTGCAGTATATTGAGTTTGTGTTAAAGTTGGCTACATTACATCTAATCCAACATCGACTTATAAATAGTCATGTCCATCCTTCTACTTCGGTCCTCACCCACCTCACTACAAATATCTTTGGTAGAGCCCAATTGGCCTATGGCCCACTTAGTGTCCTTAATATCACTATATGCTCATATGCTTATATATGTAGTAGGGTGGTCGCTCCTATTCCACCACCACAGTCCTCCTACGTGAATCGATACAAATACATGTATAAATGGGCCAATGTACATTGTGCCCATGCATATCTTGTGTTATTCTCCTCTATCCTCTAAAAATCTCATTCATCCTATACAAAATACCAACCCCACCACCCTCCACGGCCACTAATGAAGCTAGTACAATTACAATAAACTTCAATCATGGAACCCCAGACCTCACAATATCATCATGTTAATATATGTCTCAACATAAACCGAGACCCTATAAAATATCATCATGCGGCCCTCATCTAGTTGTGGACATCTAATATTGTCATTACATGTACCCCTCTTTTGACGACATGTAACCTCAATATCCTATATACATCCTCCATGTCACCGGCATCTCCCTTTTGGAAACCAAAATGTGTAGGTATTCACACAATGTTGTCAATAATGGCATATTATGGGGTACCTCCCCCAATCTAGTGATGTGTCATAAGCCGACATGGTCCAATATATCCCACTCATCATCGGTCAGTCCCAAACCAAGCAATGTACTCAAATGATACCCTACACAGTAACTCCCTTGAGTGTATATCTCTCTACACAACATAAAAATCAACAAAACATAGAATTAACATGCATACATGCTTTAAAATCAATAATAACGACAACAAAATAACCTACATTAACCAACCAATACAAAAACTAACACTGGACACTAGCGCCATAGTTGGACACTAGCACCTCATTACAGGTCAAGAGCACTCAAAACTAGGCGTTAGTGTCCCGATGGACAAAAACACCCCTCTCACTTCCATCTAAATCAAAAATGCCAAATTTTCAAAAATGATAAAAATAGACACATTTGAGAAAAACTTCAAAATTTAATCAAACATATCAGCTCTCTGGTCATTTGTGTTGCCACGGTCGTTGTCACTCTCTCAAATCTCATCAAAATAGCCTCTCTAACATGTGGCATCCTCAGCAACTTAGAGGTCAAATCACACTCACTCTCATTTCAAATGAAGTTACTATACACCTTTTTCATATTATTATATATAGTAATTCAATTTTACTCTACACTATAGTCACTACTTTCTCTTATTCTTATAACTAGTACAAACACACGCTTTAGCTCATATCTTGAGCTTCATTACTCTACTTTTATCCCTGTTTATGACATTTGGATCATGGTCTCATCTAGCACCGTAATGTACAATCTTAAACACTATCTTCAATTCCGACACACGCACTATTCAATATCTACACATACTTTATCAACACTACTACATCTCCTATACTATTTCTTGGTTAATATTACAATCCTTAACATACTTGTTTTCATCTCAGTACTCATTTCTCCACCCCTTGCCCTTTCGCCAAAACGGGGTATACAATCGGATCATTTTATAATCCCTCTCAAGATACAACATAATCAATCAACACTCCTAATACATTATTATCATATTTTCTCTGATCTCATTCAAATACGGTTACATTTATTTTATATGATGTCAATACTTTTTCTATTCTGAATCCATTCCTCCAAATGACCTAATTTAGGGAAAAGAAAATCTCTTCACAAGTAATCTTCCAAATATATCATATTCAATCAACTCCTATCATTCAAACCAATCAATCAATAGAGTAAACCTACTTACGATCACTTACAAATGATGTAACCTAAGCCCCATCATGTCACCATCACTTCCAGATGACCTAACTTGGAAGCCATCTGATATTATTCAAATTGGGACACACATTACTATGGGAGTGGGGGTAATGAGACATCATTGTCATTCCTGTACTACTCCTATGTGAGTTTTTCAATCAAGACAAACAAATTTCAATAGAAAAAAATGTTAACAAACCAATCCTTGTTCATCTACAGTGGTTGGACCTTTTGGGGAAGCATCAAAAGATGGAGAGAAAAATAGACCTCTCTCCCAAACACTCTTCCTCTAGTAGAAGGATGCCCAATCCTTCAATTATCAACAAATCGGGTTGGGAATTGATCACTCCCTACCTCTTCTATCACCTTTGGAAAAAATCCAAAATCTCCAATATCATCACAACTATTTCTCCAAGTTTCTCCTTATGATGGTTTGTTATCTCCTCCTACACCACATGGGTCAAAACATTGATCCATGGTTCACCACGCTACAATTTTCTATGTTCTACACGCACTCTGTAACATGGCTTCTCCGAACCTATACAGTATGTTTCTTACTTCCTTTACACTACTTGAATTTCATTCAAATAACATAAAGGGGAGAAATTTAGACACAAAACTATGCATGTATCATCACTTTATTATGCCATCGATATGTTGTTATATGCATGAATCCTAAGTAAGAAAAGTACACATTGGTGACATTGTCTCTTGTCCTTTTACGTTCTTTGATTGATTTCTATTATGATGCTCTTCTACACTTCTCAGTTCTACATTCACTTTTGTTCGTGTCGCAGGGATCCATGTTTGTCTATCTCGTCTTGTCACATCAGTCATTTTTTATCTCTGGACACTAGTGCCCAAGCACATGTGTCCCTTCTGGGCACTCCTATCCTCCTTATTCCTTTTGCACATTTTGGAATTTGTGGTCAGCCTTACTTATTTTCTTATCCTTATCCCACATTTTTAGTCACATTCGGTGTCACTAGTATCGAAAATAAAAGAGGAACTTATATATATACACAACATACTAACTATTATTATGGTTGGCAAATCAAGAGGGACTATCATATCTACATATTACTACCACTACTCAAAGGGACTGCATTATGGGCTACATACACTAAATAGGAAGGAAAAGTATTGAGTTTCATACCACACATATGCATTCTTGCATCAAATCTACCTATAGCCTACTATCTTGGATTCATTTGCGTAAGAGCCAACCTAAGGACACCATTTCACACATAAACACAAAGAACTACATGAAGTCTAAAATGTAGTGCAATGTTCGGTACTAAGTTCACTCATCGGGTGACTGCTTGAGGTCTGTTTGACTTCATATATTGCATATTTTATTCAAATCTAATGTGTTTGTGAGCTTTTGTAGATAGCTAGGGTTTGTTTTGCAGTTATAGGTGTGATTAAAACCCCAAAAAAAAGAAAATAGAAGTGGAAACTTTCCGACCTAGAAAAAATCAAATCCTAAACATTCACGCAATCACTAGCACCCGTGGTGCTCTCATCCTCATGTGGGCGCTTCTATCCAACATAACTCTAAGTTCCGAATCCTATGTGATCCGTTCGACACTATTTCAAGCCATATTCAATTCTCGGATAGTCACGATCACTTCCGATCAACCGAAAATAGATAAGTCTTTGTTTCCTTTGTATTTACCTAGGGTTAATTGATTTTAGAGACTTGTATATCAAATATTACCGTGTATAATTATTTGAATATCATTTATTACAATAATTACTCGAATTAGATTTAATAAAAATTAGATTAAATCACTACTCTCATGCTCTTAATGTAATTTTTCCCAAAAGAAAATAAAATTTTATCTACAGATTTGGAATCGGTGCTGACCAAACTATGTTGGTGTTCCCAACACATACTTCCCTCTCATAAAATGTGGGAGAATCACTTTGTATTAGGATGCTTATTTTCCGATAACCTCCTTCCTCCTATTGAACTTGGTCATCAAGTCTGGTATGAACATGGAAAATGTTGGCAGGATATTTGTGAGGCTATTCTACAAGCTCAACCACACACACACATTACCAGTTGGTCCATATATGACAAGATTAAGCTGGTGTGTGGAAGCAAAATTCAACTTTGCTTTATTTAGACTCCACATTAGGGGATCTTCTCAAGTTTAAGTCACAAGAAGGTTTAATGGTGTTGTTACTTGTCTAGGATGATCCTACATCAAGGGATATCTTGATGTTCAAAACTGAAGGCCTTATGGGAAACACATAATGAAGAACCCGAAGGTTCTTCAAACACTCATTTGTTCAAGTATTACTTTTTCCTCGAAATGCTGGAAAAAAAACATTGTTGGATCAAATAACAGGAAGTGGGCACCATATTTACACATCATAGAAAGTAAGTACTTGTGAATTCATAAGATGTAGGTAGGAAAAGAAATATGATATCCTTTCTTGGAGGACTTGATATTTTTAATGGGCATTATGATACTCCAAAACACTGTTTATTTCAAACTTTGCACACGGTCCATAAGGATGATTATCATAATCCAAATTTTACGGCAGGTATTGATTTTGGTGGACCAAGGGAGCCATGGCATGATTTGCACCACAAAATAGATGGGCCTATAGTATATGATGTTTCAAAAAAGTTTGAGCTGCGTTGACTAAGCCGGAAAAGGGACATGGACTTGGAAAACTAAAAAGATGGAGTGAAGATTCACTACTGAAACTAGATCGACTTCCAAACATCATAGGCATCTCAGAGCTAAACATGTTTTCTGAAAATAATCCAGAGATGTGGCATGTATAGAGTTTTCGATCAATTGACTCCAGTTTTGTCAAAGGCTTTCCAAAGGATGCAAAGGAAGCTGAGGCTATGATACTTTTCTGTGAAAAAATGTGGTCATAGACATGAGCATACACACAGCTTATGTTGAAGCCATCCGATCTGCACAACACTTTATCTATATTAAAAATCAATACTTTATTGGGTCCTCATACAATTGGACATCACACAAAGACATGGGTGTCAATAATATGATTCCCTCGGAACTTGCTCTAAATATAGAAGAAAAATTAGACCTTGAGGAAAGTTTCCATAGTACCAATGAAAGGTGTAGTTGTTCGACTTGCTTTGAGAATGAAGATGGCCGATGTTTGATCCCCCGTTAAACATACTATCTTATAGCCTTCTTACGAATACGAGTCTAGTCATTTAAAGTTTAAATCATCAATCGCTTCTAATTTTCTAATGACTTGTACACATCCCAATGACATTATAACATGAGGCAAGCTCAAATAGCTTGATGGAGATATTTCTCATTGATAAGCCAACATGGTGCAACAAAATATCAAAAATCATGAATTTACCAAGGCAAAGAAATATTGATCATGGAGATATATATAATCATCCATAATGGATGTAGATAAAATTAGATGGCATGTGCAATGAAAACTACTAAGAAGGATTGAAGATCTATTCAAAGCTACGAGACGTGAATGATCTCTATTAATCACAAACTAAGCAAGTGTCTGTTGTGCATCTAAAGCAAGTAACCAAGTGCGAACCTAGGTCCTTCATGGAGTGAGAGATCGTGAAATGTGTCACAAATCCAACATGGTCAATGAGTTCATTTCTTATATGATCGAGATAGGTGGACTCTCATTAAATGGATATGACATTGATCAAAGGTGTCATGTTGTTGATCTAGGTGTCATTTTAGTGTCTAGGTGTATGTCCATGTCATTCCAGTGGGGTCCACATGTACCCACTTTATTATTGTAATAAATAATTTTAATTAGGTCACTTATGTGATAAAATTGTGTTATTTTAATAAAGTCACTTTACTTTATTAAAATAAAGTTATTAAATTATAATGTGACCTAATTGTGCCCTAAAGTGATGTCATGTAAACCCTAACTACCTTATAACCAACTTTTGGGTTATAAAAGGAAGTTAGAGCTCATTTGTAAAGGGTCTTGGAGGTTGGAGGAACTTTGTGTCCTATGGTCTCAAGGCAAGGAAGTTAATAAAATTTTTGTTTAGATACTTTCCATGGAGATTGATCATTGTGAAGACTTTGTTGAAGAGATGGTAAGGAGACTTTGTGTTCCTTTTAAAGAAGAAATGCATGAATGCTTATAGAACTTTGTGTCTTGAGATTCTTATTGGTTATGTTTGTTCTTATGTCAAATGTAATCTTTCATTTCTTTCCTTTTCATGCAAAGTACTAACATTCAATCTCTTTACTTTTATGGTGTACTTTCTAGCATGTAGGAATGAGATATGTGTTTTCTTGTTCTTGCATGCTCCCTCTCTCCATTATTTTCCACTATCTTTCTCTCTCTTATATTCCTTTCTCACTTTCCTTTCTTTTTCCTTTTGGGTGCTTTCTAGGTTAAAAGTATCCAAAACCCCACAAATCCATCATACGAGGGAGATTCCCCTCTCAAACGCAGAGGTTAGATCACCCTATCAATAGGTGATCTCTCCAATGTTGCAAGTTTTATGTCGGATAATGTAGGAAAATCCGTGAGGATACCAAATAAACCAAAGCAACATAAAATCTTTCCAACATAGAGGAAAGGTTTACATTGACTAGGAAAGGCAATTTCAAGTGTGGGTTTGGTTGTCATGACCAATTTTTTTAATTTTACATTTAGCATGATAACAAATGGATCTTACTCAGGGGACTTATTTCAGATTAGATAAAGGACAAACTAAGTAAGTGTGAACCTTAGTTATTTGGGGAGTAGAACATTGCCTTAATCATTGGGAAAATAGAGTCACATAACACACAAGTAATATAAACAAGCAACACAAACAAGAACAACCAAAATGAACACACGATGGAAAGGGAAACACATAACAAAAAGGAAAATATAACCTAAATCACTTATGGTACATGTGTGTGACAGACCCTAATTTTACTGTAGCAATTTTTATTCTTTAGATGTTACCCATGTATTGGTAGCATTGAATGATTTTGTTCCACAAATCCATTGATGGGCTCACTAAAATACGACCCCTTTCTCAATTTCTTGAGAAATTTTTCATGATTGTTTTGGTAAGAGATGGTTGATAGGAATACCTCACTTTTCTCATTGTTCTAAAATTCTATTTCAAGTTTCCAATCCATTGTTACATTCACTCATGCTTGTGATTTCACATTCTTCATTTTGTCATTATCACAAGATTGATTTTTGACCATTATAGGCTCACCATGTTTCGTGCACTAGTCTCGTGCTCTCCATTGGGAAATAGATCCTAATTTTTCATGTTCTCCATGACTATTGTTTTTGTGAGATGATTCTTGATAGACAATTTGAAATTTTCAACATCATCATATATATCTCATTGATTTATGTTCAATGAACACTCCATATGTTCTTCTTTCACACACACCGACTCATTATTGACCTCGATATCACTTTCTGTGATGGAGGTACTATCCTCATGAATGAATACATTCATGGGAGATTCAAGCATTTCCTTTTCCTTCCATTCATCATGAATACAATCTTCTTCACAAAATGGGAAAGAGAAGGACTCATCTTCACATTCATACTCATCAACCAATGTTTCAAGAGGGACATTGAGCTCCTCTGTTTGTTTTATTTCATTATTGAACATTTGTGCATCAAATGAAGAATCAAAATCGACTTGTACTTATCTTGCATAGTCATAGCATAGGTCGAGATTTCAAGATTGGGTAGAGGGTCTTCAATTCCTTCTGCAACCTTTAAAATATCTTGCACATATTCCTTCTTCAAAGTTGCCACATACTCACCTTCATATTCATTTGAAAACCTTCACATCGAGTCTCGGAAGATGATTGGAAACTGAAAAAATATGGCCATAACTCATTTGAAACATCCTCTTTCTCATGATCCACATTTCTTATCATTTGGGGTTGCCTTCTTGCAATTCAAGGCATACTTGATCTTTATCATTTTCAAACAGAGAAACAATATCCATGTTGAATGGGAAGGGCACACCTTCCAATTCAGGATCTATCAAATCATCCTCATGTTCCTCGACTGGTTCCATCACCTTTGAGAACTCTTCCATCAAGATAGGAAGTTCAACATTTTCTTCTGAAGTTATGAAATAGTTACAACCTATTGAATCTTGATACATAATGTCCTCCCTTGGGTCATTTTCCCTTTGAAAATTATATTTCATCTTTCTTATCGGAAGTAAATTCTTCATGGTACCTTTGATTGGTATGGTGGCATATGACCAATCCATATTTATATCTCCACCAATGTCTTTGTAGAAGCTTCACTCACAACATCCTGTATGTAGCTAGAATGTCTACGCCACTAGTATTTTGACATTGACCTTCTTATCAGGAAAGTCCACAAGTGCTACACGAGAGCATTGTTAACTTGACCAATGAGAGGTACTTCTTTGATCTCCATGGAATAACAATGAACCAACAAAGATGGATGAGGGTGAGATCAAGAGCATGTGAAACTTTTACAGAATGATGTTATCCGAGGCACCAAAGTCAACTATATAGTTATTCAATTTGTATCCATTGACCAACAAGGAGAGGTAGAAGGGTTCAATTTTTCCAAAAGAGGAAGATGTGGAGGTAAGAAGGTTCTAAGATGTAACATTTCCAAGAGCAGGAAGTGACTCTTTTGCAGCGAGGTTTGTGGGACATGAATTTGAATTAATTCCTTTGATAAACTAGACAAGTTTATCAAATTACTTGGGATGAGTTCTCAAATACTCAAATTCATAAATTTGGACCTTGGAATTCTTAACATGTTTAATTATGTCAAATGAGACTCAAATGAGGTCAAGGTGTAGTTGTGGCGGTGAGAGTTTGAATACTTCTTGGAATTTCATTGGTACTATTTTTATTCATATCATTATCATTACCCACATTGGGACATGTAGAGGAAATTACAAATACTTCAAGATTTTTTTATTGATTGCATGGGAGAGGGTAACGGTGATCCTCCTCTTGTTATTGTTTTTGTAGATTCACCACTTGAGGATCTTTGAATTTGTAAGAATTATCCCTCTCTCGAGCTTTCAAATGGGTAAACGCCTCATAGGAATGACTATTCATATCAGCGACGGTTTTCATCATCCAAAGAAGGGGTATATTCACAAAACCCAATGTTTCCAATAAATTCAATCTCATCAATAGTCAAAATTACCTCATCATTTTTTTAAATTTGATCTTCATCATACTCTTCTTCGGGCCTTGCTTCACATGTGGCATTAACAAGAGGTTCTTCAAGAGCTAATATTATTTCTCCTCCACCTATTATGTTTCTATTCTAATTTTGATTTTGATTTGGATAACCTCCCCTCGAAAGGTGGATTGTGCAAGTTGCTTCTTCAATGAAATCACATCATTAGCCAATTTTTGAACAAGATAATTAGTGGCACCTTCTTTAGAGGTTTGACCCTTTTGTTTACCATTTGGATTCTTCACTTTCCCAAACAAAATCAGATCATATTCTACTTCGATGGCATATTCTTGGGCATTTTCAAGAGTTCGAGGTTGAGCTCTCCATAGGATAAATCCAACCTTAGGAAATTGTGCATTTATGAAGAATCTCTTTTTATTATCAGTGGATGGTGAAGCTTCTATAGGTATTCTTTTCAACAATCTATTGAATTAGGCCACAAAATCTCTCATGAGTTCATTTGATTCTTTCTTCATTTGGACCAATTGAACAAGAAGATCTTGAGAGTCTTCAGCTGATTTAAATCTTACTTCAAACCTGGTTTTGATATCATTCCAATTTGTGATGGATTGAGAGGGAAAGAGGTAGAACCATAGAACTATCTTCATGTTCAACTCCAATAACTCCACATGTAGTGATGAAATTTGCAGTTTGTTATTCAAGAAGTTGAGTGCCATCACCTTTAAATTTGGGAAAGATCTTGCAAGATCCCTTCGATAATTCATGGAGAGGTGGTGTAAGAGCAAGAAAAATATCATTCCTTCCCCATGGACAAGTTATTGAAGTTCTTCCATTTCTTCTTCTACTTCTTCTTCTAGGGGAAAAATAGCTAGCGGTGGTGCAACCGGAGATTCAAGAAGAGTCTCAACTAGATTTCCTATTATATCACTCGCCAGATGGAGATGATGCTCAAGATGAGTAGTATGGATTGTTTCGAATCTGATATTGTTGTTTTTGAATATCTACAAATGTTTGATTAATAATACCTCTCAATCTATCCAATCTGGTGTATCTCTTTTCAGCCAACTTGTGAGAAAACTTGCAACAAGAATGTGAAAGGACACAACTGAAAATAACAATGGCTTTCAAGCATCAAGTTTCATGTTTTTTGAGATTTTTTTTTACTTTTTATGTATTTTTAGTATATCTGATTTTTAGGATTTTGTGGTTCATTATAGTACAGGACAACAAAATTTTCCCCTTAGTGGGCACCAAAACTATTGGCAAAATAATTTGTCACAAGGGAAAATTAGGGTTTTCACCAATGCTCTATTATTATGCCACTATGTTTAAGAACGTGGCAGCTCCATTTATTAAAAACAAGAAATATGTACACTACTCTAACCATCGGGGATAACCTTTTGACCAAGGATCACACAGAATACTCCACTAAACCCATGTGTAAAAAGGAGGTGGATGAAAGGTGTGTATATGAAAAGAGGGGAGAAAGTGAGAAGGGGGTTTACTCAATAAATAACAAGTTGATTTTATTGACATAAAACCAAAATATTTCCAAGTTAATAATGAGAAGACACCATGTCAAGGAAAGAGGAAAAAACAAAATTAAATCCAAGTTTATTTGCATAATATTGCACAATTAACCATTCTCATGGAGTAAATTTGAGATGGAGAGGAAAACATAAGACAAGGAGATATAATAATTGTAGTTTCTTTCTTGTAGTAAGATAATGGGAGCTATCAACCAATAAAATCTAACCCTTTGGAATGGAGAATCCATTCCAATTTATAGCTTTTCAATTTGTCTCGCCATCTACCCCCACATGACCTTTCGTAGCCCCACCACTTGTGACCTTTCACATTTGTCTTAGAAATGAAAAATAAGCCCCTTTATTATTAATGAAAAGCGGACTTTTATAGTTACAATGGTCACTTAAGTGAATAGGATGAAAGAGCCATAAAGTACATATTATAATGGAGAAATAGAATGTAGAGAGAGATAAGAGAAAATCCAGAGATGTGAAAACATCATGCTGACAAAGAATCTACCTCCAATGGACCATGAATGAAATTCCTTTCCCTTTACCACCTATTAAATACACACGATGATTGCAAATGATTCCTCTTCTTGAGATGGAAACACACCTCAAGGTGTTTGAATGAGTGATTAAGAACACTACCAAGTGAATTGCAACATATGAAATTTAGATGATTTCCCATTCTTGCAAACATGATACTCTTTTGAGTATAAGGTTGAAGTCAAAATGTGGAGATCATCGCATTGTTCTTCTCGACTTCAAAATTCACCTCTCACAGAACACATATGTTTTCTTTTAGAATGGAATAAAATCCTGGATTTTCAAACACCTTATTTATCACTTGTTACTCATTGGAAAAGATCTTCTCCTCTAAATAAAAGAAATGCTCCTTCATTCAACTAAAAGTTCCAAGTGTGAACTTATGAATCATCAAGTCACTTTATGAAGCTCAGTATTGTTTCAAACACATCCAAGTGCTCTTTCTTCAAAGATGGGAATCTCAACATCCTTGTTCCTTCACCAATATCCCAAAACTTACTAATTTTAGTAAGCCTTATTTTGAGAAGTCCATTTTAGTTATCGATGTTTATTTTCACAATTTTGGGTTTCCTTGATGTTCAAAGAGAAATGAAAACTCTAAAATGAACTATTTGTAGCACTTACTATTTATAAACAATGATTCTTAGGAAGGATTACTATTTTTATAAATGGGTCTTCCTAGTGTTGGAATGGAATGAAATTAGTCTCAAAAGTTTTCTTAATTCACAAGGATGTTTTGCTCTAATTTTTGAAGGATTTCAATCGTTGAACTTTGTAGATTTGAGAAAACATTTTTTTGGGCTGCAAACTTCAAATGGCTGTAAAAATGATTAGAGAATCAACGGATGCATGTAAACACTCTTCTTAAAGGAATTTTCGCAAGGAAACTACAATTAAAATCTTGTGACAAACGAACATGGCTTTTGGGAGATACAAGCAAAAAGAGGTTTTGGCATGGAGGATGCCTAAATTTTGGCAACATAACAACATACCATCAACAAAGAGGGAAAAAATAACACAAATGAGGTGTAAAATGGTAAAGTTATCAATTTAGATGATTTTCCTCATTCAAATTCATTTTCCCTCCCATTTGCACACCCTAACCAAAATTTAACTCAAATAAGCTCAACCCGAGTTAAGTGGAGATTAGAGGTGTGGTTACACCTTAAAAAATAGGGGAAAGGTAAAATGGACATCCACATCTCTAAAATTCACCATGGGTGAAGCTCTCATGAGGAGGGGGTCAAATTTTCCAAGAATGGTGAGTTGATAACCTATTTCTAACACCCAAGTTGTCACTTTTAAGTGACGAAAAGTCTCCTCCATAGGGAGAGAAAATTTGTATGTCCCCCATGTCCACTGGTTGTTAGGAAAAGTGAAATGGTGACATCACATGTTAAAATGGCCACCAAGGGTCTATCCTTCAGAAAAAGTGGTAAAAATGACTTAAAGTGAGTTTATAACCTCCATCTAACCACTTAAGTTGTCACTTAAGTGAAAAACAACTCATCCATAGTGTGAGCATAATTTTGTGTCCCCCATGTCCCCTTAAATACTTTGAAGAAAGGGAAAAATGGATAAAGGGACAACAAATCCTCGAGAACCCTACTCAACCTTCTTGGAATGTTGATGTCATCATTTTCAACATGAAAAAAACTAAGGAGTGGTTTCTCGAGCTCGAGGAAAAGAAATGGAGTTCGTAGAGGATAACTTTATATGATTTTGACTCTAAGTGACCCAATTAATCCATTACCACCATTTTCAAGACCTGATTCAGCTTGAAATTTTCCTTGTCCACTTTAAACATGAGGAGGGTCTAATTTACTCCACTTTGACATTTTGTTAGGGGTCTCTTAACTCTTCCTAATGTCTTAAATCTTCCTAAAAAACCATTCGACCAAGTTTCACCTCGTCAAAAAGACCTTTATGTTGCACTACTAGACAATTTTTGCATTTTATACTCCCATGCATTTCTTCCCGATTATTGCACCATAGAGTAAGCTCTTTCATATTTCCAATTCCTAGGATATGAGATCCCAACACTTCACAAGGCTCTTGAAACCCTTCAAATAAGGTGATTAGTTCCTTTGAAACATGCATTTCCCAGTGCCTTGCCCAAAAAGACCTAGTTTTTCTTAACTTGTTCCCGACCTTAATTATCTCCAAAAAATTCCTAAACTACCTTGGAAAATTCCATTTCTCTCCCATAAATATCTTTGATTGTTTGAATCTTCCCTATAAGCTTCTTAGGGATGTCCTTCTATCACAAAAATACCAAAATATCCCTTTTGAAGCCTCTTGAAGCACCGCTCTTTCATATAACTCAAGCTTTCAAGAACCAAGCTAGGTAAACTTATCTACACATGAAACACACTTGAAAATCATGTTAGCACATTCCTCTCAACTAGAATGAGGGTGACACAATTGAAATGTTGTCCAAAGGAAAGGTTTACATTTACCAGGAAAGGGAAATTCAAGTGTGGGTTTGGTTGTCATGACCAAAATTTTAAATTTTGAATGCTAGACATTTAACATGACAACAAGGAGTTATGGGACTCACCTACTCCTTTTCAACCTTTATGGATTATGTAGGCTGAGATGGATGGAAATACTCTCTATCGGTGCTATACTTTTTAACGGGCAACTATATTCCTCATGTCAATTCCTTCACCACCATGATTCGAGTTATATACCTAAATGGGGCGACTATATCCCATGTGTCAACTCCTTCACCAAAATGATTGTAATTATAATTACATCCATGAAACCTTGTTAAAAGTATGAATTCATTAAATTTTCCATCATAGTATCGAAACAACATGCCCACTTCACCATATGAGCTACAACTCATGTGCCAAATATTTTGAGGTTTTCAGTACAACCGCGAATACTAGCTATTCAACCCTTATCATACTACCATCTATGGGATTCATTTCACATGAATTTTCACTTATTTAAGTTTTTTAAGTAACCTCACCCTTGGTGACCCTTTTATAATGGATTCCCAATCACATTGTCCAATTGTTGAAATTTCAATGGATTGTGATGGCACCTTTGGGGAAGTAACTAAGGAAATTTGAGCTAAAAGTATTCCATGAGGTAGCAATTATGCCCCTAATATTTTTTACCACTTGAGGAATTTAACATTTCTTATCAATGGCTTGAAAATTTCGCATGATAGGTTTTTTTTGGAAGGATTCCTTTAAAAGCATGTTAAGATCACAGTTTAAATAAACTAGGCCCAATTTGGCATAAATTTGGCGTCGATCTAGAATATGACAAAGGGGTTATTTTGTTTCATTTTGTTGGCCTTGTCAATCTTTCCATGCTCCTACACAAATTCTCGACATGGTATATCCAAAGTTCCCTACTCGTGGTGTCCCCACGCACTCATGAGTTTGTAGTTTCAAAAATACAATTATTAAGGTCCTGTTTTGGATTGAGTTCCTCGCCTACCTATGCCATGTTATTACTTTTTAGACCTCGGTGTTTCCTTGATTAATTGGGTAATAATAAAATAACCCAATCACAACCATTATTTGGGTGTTCCCAAAGTTGTTAAGCCACAAAATAGCCTTCTACCAATTACATAGAGCCTTACTAAGCATGTTGGGGCAACCTCTTCTAAATCTTTTTAGTTTTACCCTTGAATTTTAAGGAGATGCCCCAAGCAACTAAATCTCAACCTCTAAATCATTTTTTGGTATCTAATGGGTTGGCTAGTTTTCACTATGTTTTACATGATAGTAGTGATTTCACTTATGTGTCCTGTTCTACTGTGTTCTCCATGTAAAACATAAACAAGGTACTCTCATATCCCTTCTCGCCACCTCAAGGAAGGAAATTCTACAACTCAAACCAAAAATAAATCTTAGTCTATTGAATTTTTGCTTTCTAACCAACAATAGTTGTTGGAGGATATTTATGAAACCCTATTGGGCTTAAATTCGAGAGGATATGTCTCTTGATGTTAGTTTTTAATGAATTGTTTTTCATGGAATGTGCAAGCTTTTATAGATCTACTTGTAATTACACAAAGGTGAGAATTTCATAAGTGATTTCCAAATACATACATTCTTTGTCTACAAGAAGTTAAGGAGGCAAAAATTTTGTTGTCCGTGATTACTAAAATTATCCGACCAAATAGTTTAGCTCTAACTAGTAATCATAAGCTTGGTCTTTAATGAATTGTAACTTTTATCACCCCTAAATGGTCTCCCCTTTATGTTATACATGGATGTGACCCAAAAAATGGAATCCTCTAGGTTTTATTTAACATTATTAATCACCCATTTAGAGTGATTAATGTTTATGCATCCAATAACGCGGCTAAGGACAACTCTCTAGCGATGGATCGTGAATAAGCTCTTAGATGCCCATTGGGTGGTGTGTTGTGATTTCAACATGGTTGAGGTGGCAATTCATAAGATTGACCACCTACCCATGCGTTGAATAGTTGAAAGGGTAACCTAGATGTACATGCATAATAAATTTCAGTTTTCTAACCCTAATACATCTAATCATTCTCGACTTGATCATGTGGCATGTTTGGTCTAATTTATGCTAATGATATGATGACATCTTTAAATTACTATATCATGACATTCTTTCAAAAGTGCAACCTTTCTTTTTTTTTTGTTAGCATTTTTCAGTTATTAGTGTGAGTCCAATTTAGTCCACTTTCGATTAAGTCTTGGATGTAGTGTTGCAAATTCAAACACTTATCTATTTTGTGACCCTTAATGCGGTGAAATTGGCAATATTCATTATCTCTAAACCATGATGGCTTAGGGATGTCATTCTCATAAGGCGTAGTTTCAAGATATCTAACCATATTAACCGCCTCTAGCTTTTTAGTATTGATGACATTAAGTCGAGACAGGAGGAGTGAAAGTATGATGCTTATACTCCATAGGCGGAGCTCCCTTTGCAAGCTTCAAAGGAGTGTTGTTTTGAACAACTTGTACTCATTTAGAGTCTATTATTCCATTATTAACAATGTTTTTTGTTCTTATTAGGAAAAACTTTGGCTTATCGTTTGTCTTGGAATCATTATGATCTCTTGAAAAGGGCTTTGGGGTTCCTCTATTTAACAATGTCTTTTCAATTTGACTCCCTTTTTCTATGACCTCTTCGAACGTGTTACCACAATGCATTTGCAAGTGGAATTTAGTTTTTGGATGGAGGTTGGGAACAAATATGCCTATCAGCTATTTTTAGGTATGGAGCAAGGAAAATGGCTAGCTAACCCTCTCCATTGTTGTAAAAACGCGGCAAAGTTTTCATTGTTTGGTTGTTTGGCATTACAGAGATCTAAAATTGATAATATCATTTTCTATATTGAAAGAGAAGTGTCTTACGAAACTTTCTGCTAGTTCTGGCCATGTTGATATAGATCCCTTAGGGATATGTACAAACCATTCTAGCGACGTTGTTCCTAAACTTTGTGGAAACAATCGCACAAGATAATTGTCGTTAAATGCCACCTCTTGACATGTCATATAAAATTATTTTATATGATCATGAGGGTCACCTTTTCACTTATATTTATCAAAGTTTGGAAAATCAAAATGTCTTGGGAAAGGTACTTGAACATGACTTTAAGGGTGTTTTCATTGTTGACTAGTCTTGATTAAAAAGTGGATCTTGCGTGGGTGGTGGCGTAGGTCTATACAAAGGGTTAAGCCTAGGTGTATGCCCACCCCGATTTGTTGCAAGAATCTCTTCATAAGGATCTCTTTGTGCCTCCCATCGAGGAGTTTTTATTGGGAATTCGTAAAATGAAGCTTTAGGTTTTGCTTTTGGTATAGCTTGTTTCACAACTTTTGGTTGTTCCTTTTATATATGCAAAGCCAAACTTTCCAATTGATGAGTGAGGGCTTGGACTTGTTGTTCTAACATAACCTCTTTAATAGGTATTTCATGACAATCTTCATTAGAGGATGTTATGCATGATGAACATGTTCTTCATGGTCTTCGCATCAAATTTTAATAGGAGGAAAACGATAGTATCCATCATTTTCAAATGGTATATCCTCATTATTTTGTTGTACAAAAGTAGAGGCATGATCTGGATTTAAATTTCATTAAGAGTGCGATGAGGGAGGATTACTTCTTCTTCTCCTCGAACCATGTCGATGATAAGAGAAGGGTCTACTGTGGAAGGTAATTTGGCTCCTAGTTCCACAACCCGCATAATAACTTCATGTTTGTTATGAAAAATGTAGTCGTCAAAATGGGTGAAATGAAGCTCTACATCTGCATGAGGAGACTCTTCCTCTCCACCACTATGGTCAACCATGAGATTATCCTCCAAAAGATGGTTGTCACCTCCAAATATATTGGTTGCCAACTTTCGTGACCCCATTCTTGTAGTAGGCATTTCTTAGAATAGAAGGTACAACGTGAAATATTTCCACTAAGGTTTACTAATAAGGGACCCTAGTCAAATTTGTGCAGGTAAACAGAACGACCACTAAGTTGTTAAAACGAGGTGACTATAGAATAACCACAAAAGCAATAGGTCAAAACAAATGTATGAACTAAAGAATAATGAATAAGCTACCCTAGCAAGGTAATATATGACACAAGTTTTCCTTAGAATAATACAATGACATACAACGCTCAAAATTTAGTTACACCAAATAGTTTATTCTCTAAGATTTTGTCTAGATAGGTTTGCAACCAAATAGTGACAACACAACATCACCAGTTAGGTCGAGTTTGCAACAAACAAGGCCTAAATGATAAGATAATGTTGACGCAATCTTCTAACAAGATATACTAAAAACCATTTTCTAAACACTAACAAATTCCAAGTCTCATAAAATGGACGATAATAATGTGAGTAGCATAACGACACTATTTGGACACGTGAACCAAGCTTTCAGGAAAGCAAGATTTCTAGTGTCTAAATGATATTATCGCATTGCTTAACAATATATACTCAACACTCAAAAACTCGAGAAAAATTTAGGATGTAAAAACTATGTCTACGTATAACAAGAAATTGCTATGCGTGTGAAAAACATAACTCTACAATATAGAGATTTAGGACTAATTTCACAATGGAAACAAGACGTAAATATCTTGATTATATGGCTACAATGTGGGAAGCGTAACAACTCAAAAGAAGACAAGGCTTAAATATCCTAACTATGATGATAATAAGTCTCAAATATGAGTTTTTGAGACAAGGGGGCCTACTAGATCGTGAGTACGTACCATGCACACTTTCAACACTTGTGCTCTGACATTGCAACCTAGTCACTCAACTAGAATACAAAAGTGGTGGAAACGTGATATCGAGTGATATCTGTATATGTTGTTTCCTTTTGTCCAAAAATGGGAAACAAGAAAACAAGGGTGTAGACCAAGTGGTGTTGAAATAAACTTGGTGTTATTTTGGCAGAGTTTCACCTTATCTTAAGACAAGTGAAAAACTAGGACAAAATGACACTAAGTAGATTTCATGAAAAAAATTCACGTGGTTTTGAATTTAAGAGATTCTTTCCCTTATTTGAAAAATAAGATTTTGAATCTAACAAAGTTGTCACTCTGTGAGATCTCTCAAGTATACTATCTAAGACAAAAACAATGGCTCCAAGCCGACAATCTTCCTAGGTGGTTCTCTCTCTAGGTGTCACAAGATATCTATGAGCGAGCTTGATTTACCCAAAAATTCACACTAACTAATTTGGGAGTATCTCGCTTTACTTTACCCCCTTCAAAGTATAATGAGCACCGAAGTGCGTTTAGTTATACTTTCACTGGGGTCATGATACGGATATCTTTGATGCTAATCTCACCAAGGCGTACTAGATAAGTCGATAGTAGTGTGGAGCACTTTCTATTTCATTCACAAGGTCCCTCTTACGTGAACTACTTTAGGGTTCTTAGGACCACCCCCATAGTTGTAGCTTAAGGCTTATGCCAAAGGGGTTATGTCCTAGTTAAGTGAACGAGTCGTAGCTCTTAACCAAAACCTACTAATACAATGTGATGATTGTGGTCTATTTTTTATCTTTGAGACTTAATGTGGTTTTTGTCATACTCCTTTTGGAACCTACAATCACACGTGTAGTTAGAAAAATTGTTTAGGTCATCATTTTTTTATTAGTGTTAGGTCCTTCACAAAATGGTTAGTAGTTTCAAAATAGATTCACAATATCATAAGAAAATAACCATGAAAAATGCATGTAAATAAGCTAACTACTATCAAATTTTACAAAAACAAGGTTTATTCCCAATTCATCCAAGTGCTTTTTAATGAAAAGACTAAAATTGCTTTTGATTCCCAAGATCACACTAGGTCAAAGAGAAGAGCATACACAAATTCTAGCCTTGGTTGTTTAGCAAGTGAAAAAAGATTTAAACTAAAAGATGATTAACAAAATTTCCTACTTACTCTAATGATAGCAAAAGAAGGTCTAAGAGTGCTTTTGATTCTCTAGATCACACAAAGTGTAAGAGAAGAGCATACACACCTTAACCAAAACTCATACAAAGCATGGAAACAAGATTAATTCCTTCAAAACCCTAAGTGATTTTATAAGTAAACTTACTCTAAATCTATGAAATCGACAAAAATGGCATCTAAAAACCTCTAAAAGTAACAAAATCCTAAAAATAAAAAATGAAAACTTTGATTTTGCTTGAAAAGTTTATACAAACACACCTGTGTGCCCTACAACATGTGCGCATCTGCTTCAATGCATCTGCGCTCCCAACTGTTGACGTGTGCGCTCCCTTTATAAAATGACCGATTAAAAACGACGAGCTAACGTGCGCACTCCGAGAAAGGGGGTGCATGCCTATTTTTATGCATGTGCTCCCCTATAAATGTGTGTGCTCCCCCTTGTAAAAATGATTGACAATTGAAAAAGATGAGCCAACGTGTGCACCTCCAGAGAAGCGGGTGCGCGCTTTATTTCGACGCTTGCGCTCCCCTCACAACGTGTGCGCTCCCCTTTCAACACATGCTCCTGGTTCAACGCATGTGCACCCCTTCTCCAGAAGTGGCCCAAATTCAAGTTTTAACAAGAATTTCTTCAAAAAGGTCAAATCTTCTATATTTTTGACAATTTTGACAGGGCTTCACCTCCATGAATCCTACAAAAAGCAAGAAAACACATCTTCTACCACTAATCTAGTTGAAACAACTTTCAAAAATGAAAATTAATCTATAATTTTTTTGAAAATTACTCTAAAACTTTGAAATTAATCTAAAAGCTTGAGAAACTAATCTAAAAAGCTTGAAAGTACTCTAGAAAGCTTGAAAGTAAACTAGAAAACTTGAAATTAATCTAGGAAACTTGAAACTAATATATGGAAATTAATCTATAAAACTTTGAAAATTACTCTAAAACTTTGAAATTAATCTAAAAAGCTTGAGAAACTAATCTAAAAAGCTTGAAAGTACACTAAAAAGCTTGAAAGTAAACTAGAAAATTGAAACTTGAAACTAATATATGGAAATTAATCTATAAAACTTTTTAAATTACTCTAAAACTTTGAAATTAATCTAAAAAAAGCTTGAGAAACTAATCTAAAATTAAACTTGAAAGTACTCTAGAATCCATCTAGCCAAGGTTCTAAGTCTAGGAATGTAACATTAAGATAGAAGCTTAAAAGAATGCTTAACTAGTATGAAAACAATACAAAATCTAACTAAACATGCCTACTAATATGCTTGAATTACCTAACATGGGCCTAAATAGACCTAAGAGGGCAATCAAATGGTTATGGTCATACTCCAAACAAGGTGAAATGGCCTCTCCAAATGACTACTTGGTCATTTTGGATATCCATCTACTAACCCCATCAAGGCTTTAAGCAAGGATTGAACTTGGCTATATATCATATTTATTATATGAGATGCAAATCAAAGCATGGTGTAAAATATAAAGGAATGAGGTGCACCCTTTTTATAGTTTTCCTTTTGGGAGAAACTTGTATTTTGGTGCATGTGGGACTAAAATCCCCAAATTAGATTAGAATTACTAATCATGATTAGGCCTTGCTAATCACAATTAGTGAATTACCAAGTGATTAAGAGGTGTGAAGCCTTAATCAACCGCTTAGGGTCAACTAGAGGCTAGGATAAGCTTTTGAAGCTTGTTGAGATGTTAGTGGAGGTGAATGGGGTGATTTTGAGTGGTTGAAGAGGGGTTTGAGTCAATACTAGGTATATTGACCAAAACAAGGGCAAAATAGGCTTAATTAGCTAATAAATCGCTAATTGTCTATTTTGAAGAGGATTTTGACTTACGATTCACCGTAAAGTGGCATCCTAAATGCGAAAGGGGTTACGTAATCAACAAAGTTTTTAATTGGCTAAAGTGGTAAGAAACATTAGTTAATTAGCAAAGATCACTAATTATAATGGAATTGGCAAGAATGAGAGTGATTTGTGTGCATTTTGGCAATAAGATTGCAAAAGTGGAATTTAGGTGTCTACATTTGCCCCTGTTTGAGGTGAAGTTAGTGACTTCACTTCAAACATAGTAGACAAGCATAAAACATGTAAATTTTTGAAGAAAAATTAGCAGGATGAAGGATGCCCCCTCGAGTGTCGATGGGGTGATAGAAGAAGTCAATCGATGATCAAAAATATGATTTGAAATGGATAGAAGAAAATAGGTCGAATGGGCACGAAACCCTTAGGTATTGAGAATGAATAAGGATAGGGATAAACGTGGTTGTTTATTGCCCCGGTGATTTGGAAGAAAAATTAGTAGTGGTAATAAATGATAATGGAGAAGAAATGATTAATGGAGAAATATAGGACAAGCCCAATCTTTGCATCCAACCTTTCAATAAGCAACTTGTTTATATCATTTTTCCCCTAGGTCTACATCATCGACCTTTATTTAAAATAAACAAAAGTGTAAGATAACATGAAAAGCTAAATTACTAACAATTGTTTACTGCTAAAAATATATAACTCCATGTAATACATTATGCAATGCTAATACATTAACACCATGCATACATATGCAATGCAATACGAGAAAGTAAAATGATATTTAGCTCCATGCAACATATAAAATGCAATGCAATACGAGAAAGTAAACCAACTAACCTAACAGAGAAACTAGTACAATCACATATACTCAAACAAACAACATTTAAGACAATTATACCAATGTTTTTGTTATCAAGTTATAGTTCCCGAATGTTCGTGTTGTAACGAAAAGGGTTAAAAATGATGCCCCAAGCAATAACACATGCAAGGGAAAAATGGAGGACACAAGTAGTCCCATGGAAAAGCTTTCATGCACTATGACACAATCCCTGACAACTCACTGTTGCATGGGAGTACCGACATAATATGCAACCTACTTTTGTTAATGGAGGTAGATCACGATGATCCAAGTCGTTTGAGACTAGAACAAACAAGAACCTTAGAAAGATGTTTTTGTAGGACAAATTTCAATGTTCGAGGATAATGCAAGTGATACAAGCTTTAGCTGTATGCACGTTGTTTACCAATTTTTTTAGAATTTTGATTTTTTTTTTGGATTTTTTTTTATATTTTTAATTTTTTACCATTTTTTTTTTTTTCAATTTTTTTTTTTTGAAACATATTTGAATGTTTTTTATTTTCTAGAAGTTTTTGAAGCTATGTATAGGAAATGAAGAAACGTGGATGCCCCAACGACAGATGGGATGTACAAGGGCAAAATGCCATGCGCATGTGCAAAGAAAGTGAAGATGTGAAAATGCCCCCAACATGTTAGCTGGGAATATACAAAGGCAAAACTCTTCACGCATAAAAAAGATGGATCAAGGCCAATATGGATAGGTTCAACATGATGATGAACATAACCCAATGACGTGCTAGGAAGGAGCAAGGATGCCCCCAACGTAAGCTAGCCAAGAAGCACATGATAGAAAGAAGTGGAAGTTTGTTTTGAGAAAGGGTACAAAGGTGCCCGCAAACATGGAAAAAGGAAATCTTATACACATGGATGTTCTAAATGAAGTATAAGAATAACGTGAATGTTGTGAATGTAGCTTAGAAGCCTCACGATGAAGAAGTGGTTAGCCAAAGGCACGAATCATGAGACAAGATACAAACTAGAGTAAGAGTCTGAACAAGGTCCAAAAAAAGACACTTGGTAACATACTAATCTTGTTTTCTCATTGAGATCCAGTGTGTGCACATGGAAATTTATTACCTCTTGAGGGAAGATTTGATAGACAACAAGTGAAGACACCCTAGCCAATGTGTAGGAATGATTTATTTTTCAAAGTTGATTTTTTTGAATGGATTGTGGAAGGAGAGTCGTACATTGCTCCACTTACCAACCAAAGTCCATAGCCCCGATGGAGATGCATTTGATTCTAATCACAACATTTCTCTACTACTAGTCATCAGCATCCATAGCCTCAGTAGAGATTATTGAAATACCCCAAGAGAGAGTTATATATCAATTTGCTTTTGCTTTTAGCGTTTGCTTTCAGCTTTGTGCTTTTTGATTTGATTGATTCTTTTACTTTCTAAAACTTATTTCAGCTCTCTTGTTTGACAAGGGGTTAAGAACCACTGATGGCTTGATGGAAGGAGGTGGAAGTGATTGCATGATGACGACATTGGCTAGTGTCAACAAATATGTCCAAAATTTCTTCACAACAAGTTTTTTAGATGTTGATTGTGATAGATCTCTACGAGGTCAATCGTTCTTTAATTTACCAAGGTGATAAAAGACCAAGGTCAAATGGATACCATAGAAATAAATGTCACAATATGCGTGTGAATTGGCTAACCAAAATATCACCAAGGGATGAAAATGGTAGGAAGACTTGCAGAAGAATAACAAGGAAGGGAAGAAAGAACATCCATGTGTATGCAATACCTGATTGCAATGTGTGTTTGTTTACCTTTGATTTTTTGAAATGTTTTCTCATTTTTTTTATTTTTGTCTTTTTTTTTTTTTTGAAGGTGGGACCGACAAGGTCACTTGGCATGATAAGATCCAACAACAATGTTAGCAATTTCCTTGATAAGGAAGACTAGGCGTGTTTTCTTATCAAGAGTCATATTATCCCCGATCTCAATGATCGTGGTGAGCTCATACTCAATAGATGACTGTTTTATCATGAAACATGGATTTTGTATGTGGGATATTGAGGTCCCTATCCAGAGGTTTCTGTACTTTACGCCATACTTGATGGGTGCGTTGATGTGCATTTTTGAAGCGCGTTTGATTCTAAACTTTAAGATTGTTTAAATTGTTGTGAGCTTTGGAGCTCTTGGAATTATTGATCTAAGCCTGATGAAGGAACCGTTTTGGTTTCTATAAGCTACTACGTGACTTTTCTGATCCCGAGAAGTGGGAGAAGAAAGTGGATGAATAGAATTGATGTGAGAAATGACAATGGGCTTGCCACAATCATTGATAAAAGGAAAATGTGATGGACATGAAGGGTATGTCCAAGAATTGAAGAGGATGGGCTACCGGGAGGTGTCCCATAGACTGAAGATAAAGGACTACAAGGATGTGGCCCTAAGATTGAAGATGAAGGACTTCCTGGTGGTGTCCCATAGATAGAAGATGATGGGATACTAGGATGTGGCCCAAGAATCAAAGATGAGGGACTTCTAAGACGTGCCCCCAGTATAGACGAAGATGGGTTTCCAAGAGGTGAGCCACATATAGAGGATGTGGGGCTACTTGGAGGTGGCCCACATATAGAAGAAGACGATGGGCTACCAGGTGGTGACCCAAGGTAAGATTGTGATGGAGGAATCCTGATAGATAAAGAATGATTAGGTAATGAGAAGATAGTCATGGATCAATGCTAGACCTAGGCATTTCATCACCCAATGAAGAATGTGAAGATGGAAAAATAAGAGGAGGATCATGTTCGATGGTCTTAGGGTCTTCCTCTATTTTCTGACAAAAGGCATCAATCTCTTCCTCCCAATACGTGAACGTATCGAGGTCTAAAGAGGTTTCTTTCTCACAAACTTCTAGAGGAATGTCTTCATGTACCCTCATAAATTCTCTAATTGCTTCTTCATTCTGAAATGAATCAATCAGTGTGGGTAGTTGTTTCTACCACAAGAGGTTGATTGATGAATGTGACATGGGAGTCGACTTGGATGATTGATTAGAAGGACTTTGAATCGAGAGCTCTTCAACGGAAGAAGGGGTCATTGAGGCGGTGAATAAGGGAGGTCCTACAAAGCAAGGGAGGACTCATGGCTCAAGAACCAAATTAGAATTTTTAGAGATCTAGGTGAATCTGAAGAATCAAAATAATAGTTTGATCTAATTCAGAAGAAGAGTGGGAGGAACCCAATAATAATTTGGATCAAAAGTGTCCAAACCATACCACCGACTATGAGATGAAGGTGGGGAACAGGGTACCCAAATGGGCTCTCTAAGCAAAGAATCAAATGAGGTCTAGTTGTGATAGGCATCCTTTGATGGGAATGTTGAAACCTAGGTTCCTTACTATCATAAGTATGTGAAACTACATGATAATCAATCTTTTTTGCACATGCCTAGACATATAGATAGTCCAGGGGATATCACAGGGGTTATTGTGTTGACATGTTCAACAGTGTATCTACACAACCAATGAGAGCATCAAAATGATTCTCCTCATTAGACACATAATTAGCATTCTTGTCCCGATTATGTTTAGGAAGAGTCTTCATATTGGGGGATTTGTTAGGAGTGGATGAATCCATCTCCACATCGCCACTTTCGATTAAGTCCTGATGTAGTGTCAGCAACTTCAAACACTTATCTATTTTGTGACCTTTAACGCAGTGGAATTGGCAATATTCATTATCTCTAAACCATGATGGTTTAGGTGTGTCATCCTCATAAGGCGTAGTTTCAGGATATCTAACCATATTAACCACCTCTAGCTATTTTAGTATTGATGACATTGAGTCAAATAGAGGAGTGAAAGTACGACACTTATACTCCATAGGTGAGCTCCCTTTGCAAGCTTCAAAGGAGTGTTGTTTTGAATGGCTTGTACTCGTTTAGAGTCTACTATTCCATCATTAACAATTTTTTGTTCTTATTAGGAACAAACTTTGGCTTTCATTGGTCTTGAATCATTATGATCTCTTGAAAAGGGCTTTAGGGTCCCTCTATTTAACAATGCCTTTTCAATTTGACTCCCTTTTTCTATTACCTCTTCAAATGTGTTACAATGCATTTGTAAGTGGAATGTAATGTCTGGATGGAGGTTGGGAACAAATATTCCTATCAACTATTTTTTGGGTATGGAGCAAGGAAAGCGGCTAGCTAACCCTCTCCATCATTGTAAAAATGCAATGAAGTTTTCATTGTTTCATTGTTTGGCATTACAGAGATCTAACATGGTAACATCATTTTCTATATTGAAAGAGAAGTGTCATACAAAAATTTCTAGTTCTAGCCATGTTGATATGGATCCCTTAGGGATATGCACAAACCATTCTAGCATCGTTGCTCCTAAACTTTCATGGAAACAAGCGCATAAGATAATTGTCACTGAATGCCACCTCTTGACATGCCATATAAAAGTCCTTTATATGATCACGAGGGTCACCTTTTCCCTTATATTTATCAAATTTTGGAAAATCAAAATGTCTTGGGAAAGGTACCTACAACATGGCTTTGTCAAATGGGTAAGGACATAACTCATCAAACCGATACTTCTTGTTATTGCTACCGGTTTGGCCCTCTTGTAACGCTTGAAGGGCATTCTTCATTATTGACCACTCTTGATTAAAAAGTGGATCTTGTGTGGGTGGCAGGTGTAGGTCTATACAAAGGGTTAAGCCTAGGTGTATGCCCACCCCGATTTGTTATGAGAATCTCTTCATAAGGATCTCTTTGTGCCTCCCATCGAGGAGTGTTTATTGGGAATTCATAAAAAAGCTTTAGGTTTTGCCTTTGGTATAGTTTGTTTCACAACTTTTGGTTGTTCCTTTTGTATATGCGAAGCCAAACTTGCCAATTGATGAGTGAGGGCTTGAACTTGTTGTTCTAACGTAACCTCTTTAATAGGTATTTCATGATGATCTTCATTAGGAGGAGGTTGTGCATGATGAACATGTTCTTCATGGTCTTCACAATGAATTTTAATAGGAGGAAAATGATAGTCTCCATCATTTTCAAATGGTATCTCCTCATTATTCTTCATGCAAAAGTAGAGGCATGACCTAGGATTTAAAATTTCATTAAGAGTGCGATGAGGGAGGTCTACTTCTTCTTCTCCCAAACCATGTCGACGATAAGAGAAGGGTCTACTGTGGAAGGTAATTTGGCTCCTAGTTCCACAACCCGCATAAGAACTTCATGTTTGTTATGAAAAATGTAGTCATCAAAATGGGCAGAATGAAGCTCTACATCCACACGAGGAGACTCTTCCTCTCCACCACTATGGTCAACCATGAGATTATCCTCCAAAAGAGGGTTGTCACCTCCAAATATATTGGCTTCTAACTTTCATGACCCCATTCTCATAGTAGGCATTACTTAGAATAGAAGGTACAACATGAAATATTTCCACTAAGGTTTATTAACAAGGGACCCTAGTCAAATTTGTGTAGCATAACGACCCTAAGTTGTTAAAACAAGGTGACTATAGAATAACCACAAAAGTGATAGGTCAAAATGAATGTATGAACTAAAGAATAATGAACAAGCTACCCTAACAAGGTAATATATGACACAAGTTTTCCTTAGAATAATACAATGATGTACAATGCTCAAAATTTAGTTTACACCAAATAGTTTATTCTCTAAGATTTCATCTAGATAGGTTTGCAACCAAATAGTGACAACACAACATCACCAGTTAGGTCAAGTTTGCAACAAACAAGGCCTAAATGATAAGAGAATGTTGACGCAATCTTCTAACAAGATATACTAAAAACCAGTTTCTAAACACTAACAAAGTCCAAGTCTCGTAAAATGGATGATAATAATGTGAGCAACGTAACGACACTATTTGGACACGTGAACCAAGCTTTCGGGAAAGCAATATTTCTAGTGTCAAAATGATGTTATCACGATGCTAACAATGTATCCTCAACACTCACAAAACTCAAGACAAAGTTAGGATGTAAAAACTATGTCTAAGTATAACAAGAAATTGTTATGCATGTGAACAACGTAACTCTACAATATAGAGATTTAGGCCTAATTTCACAATGGAAACAAGACGTAAATATCTCAATTATATGGCTACAATGTGGGCAGCGTAACAACTCAAAAAGAAGACAAGGATGAAATCACCTAACTACGATGATAATAAGTCTCAAATATGGGTTTTTGAGACAAGGGGGCCTACTAGATCGTGAGTACATACCATGCACACTTTCAACACTTGCGCTCCGACATTGCAACCTAGTCACGCAAGTAGAATACAAAAGTGGTGGACACGCGATATCTAGTGGTATCCATATATGTTGTTTCCTTTTGTCCAAAAATGGGCAACAAGAAAACAAGGGTGTAGACCAAGTGGTGTTGAAATAAACTTGGTGTTATTTTGCAGAGTTTCACCTTGTCTTAAGACAAGTGAAAAACTAGGACAAAATGACACTAAGTAGATTTCATGATGAAATGTCACGTGGTTTCAACTTTAAGAGATTCTTTCCCTTGTTCGAAAAACAAGAGTTTGAATCTAACAAAGTTGTCACTTTGTGAGAGCTCTCAAGTATACTATCTAAGACAAAAACAATGGCTCCAAGCCGACAATCTTCCTAGGTGGTTCTCTCTCTAGGTGTCACAAGATATCTAGAGCTGAGCTCGATTTACCCAAAATTCACACTAACTAATTTGGGAGTATCTCGGCTTTACTTTACCCCTTCAGTATAATGAGCACCAAAGTGCGTTTAGTTATACTTTCACTGGGGTCGCGATACATGGATATCTTTGACGCTAATCTCACCAAGGCGTACTAGACAAGTCGGTAGTGTGGAGCACTTTCCTGTTTCATTCACAAGGTTCCCTCTTACGTGAACTACTTTAGGGTTCCTAGGACCACCCCCATTGTTGTAGCTTAAGGCTTATGCCAAAGGGGTTATGTCCTAGTTGAGTGGACGAGCCGTAGCTCTTAACCAAACCTACAAATACAATGTGATGATTGTGGTGTATTTTTTTATCTTTTAGACTTAATGTGGTTTTTTTCATACTCCTTTTGGCAACCTACAATCACACGTGTAGTTAGAAAAATTGTTTAGGTCCTCCTTTCTTTGACTAGCGTTAGGTCCTTCACAAAATGGTTAGTAGTTTCAAAATAGATTCACAATATCATAAGAAAATAACCATGAAAAATGCTTGTAAATCAACTAACTACCATCAAATTTTGTAAAAACAAGGTTTATTCCCAATTCATCCAAGTGCTTTTTAATGAAAAGACTAAAATTGCTTTTGATTCCCAAGATCACACTAGGTGCAAGGGAAGAGCATACACAAATTCTAGCCTTGGTTATTTAGCAAGTGAAAAAGCATTTAAACTAAAAGATGATTAACAAAGTTTCCTACTTACTCTAATGATAGAAAAGAAGGTTTAAGAGTGATTTTGATTCTCTAGATCACACAAAGTGTAAGAGAAGAGCATACACACCTTAACCCAAACTCATACAAAGCATGGAAACAAGATTAATTCCTTCAAACCCTAAGTGATTTTATAAGAAAACTTACTCTAAATCTATGAAATTGACAAAAATGGCATCTAAAAACCTCTAAAAAGTAACATAAATCCTAAAAATAAAAATGAAAACTTTGAGTTTGCAAGAAAATTTATACAAACACACCTGTGTGCCCCTCCAACATGTGTGCACATGCTCTGCTTCAACGCTGCACTCCTCACAACGTGCGCTCTCCCCTTTGTAAAAATGACTAACAAAAAAACGACGAGCTAACGTGTGCACTTCCGAGAAAAGGGGGTGCATGCCTGCTTTTTATGCATGCCTCCCTATAAATGTGTGTCCCCCTTGTAAAAATGATTGATAATTTGAAAAAGACGAGCCAACGTGTGCACCTTCCGCAGAAGCGGGTGCGCGCTATTTCACGCTCGCGCTCCCCTCGTTGTGACATGTGCGCTCCCCTTTGAAAACGCATGCGCTCCTAGTTCAACGCATGTGCACCCTTTCCGAAGGGCCAAATTCAAGTTTTAACAAGAATTTCTTCAAAAGGTCAAATCTTCTATATTTTTTGACAATTTTGACAGGCTTCACCTCCATGAATCCTCAAAAACAAGAAAACACATCTTCTACCACTAATCTAGTCTAGTTGAAACAACTTTCAAAAATTAAAATTAATCTATATTTTTTTGAAAATTACTCTAAAACTTTGAAATTAATCTAAAAGCTTGAGAAACTAATCTAAAAAGCTTGAAAGTACTCTAGAAAGCTTGAAAGTAAACTAGAAAACTTGAAATTAATCTAGGAAACTTGAAACTAATCTATAGAAATTAATTTTTAAAACTTTGAAAATTACTCTAAAACTTTGAAATTAATCTAAAAAGCTTGAGAAACTAATCTAAAAAGCTTGAAAAGTACAACCTAAAATCTTGAAAGTAAACTAGAAAACTTGAAATTAATCTAGGAAATTTGAAACTAATATATGGAAATTAATCTATAAAACTTTTAAAATTACTCTAAAACTTTGAAATTAATCTAAAAAGCTTGAGAAACTAATCTAAAAGTTTGAAAGTACTCTAGAAATCTTGAAAGTAAACTAGAAAACTTGAAATTAATCTAGGAAACTTGAAACTAATCTATAAACTTGAAATGAAAAACTTTGAAACTAAGTTTAAAAGCTTTAAAAATGAATGCAATGGGGTATTGTCCCACCGTGTGCCAAATGATGACACCCTAAACTTTACAAAGAAAATTGCATGACTAAACAAGGAAAGCTAACACCATTTCCATCCATCTAGCCAAGGGTTCTAAGTCTAGGAATGTAACATTAAGATAGAAGCTTAAAAGAATGCTTAACTAGTATGAAAACAATACAAAATCTAACTAAACATGCCTACTAATATGCTTGAATTACCTAACATGGGCCTAAATAGACCTAAGAGGGCAATCAAATGGTTATGGTCATACTCCAAACAAGGTGAAATGGCCTCTCCCAATGACTACTTGGTCATTTTGGATATCCATCTACTAACCCCATTGAAGGCTTTAAGCAAGGATTGAACTTGGCTATATATCATATTTATTATATGAGATGCAAATCAAAGCATGGTGTAAAATATAAAGGAATGAGGTGCACCCTTTTTATAGTTTTCCTTTGGGAGAAACTTGTATTTTGGTGCATGTGGGACTAAAAGCCCCAAATTATATTAGAATTATTAATCATGATTAGGCCTTGCTAATCACAATTAGTGAATTACCAAGTGATTAAGAGGTGTGGAGCCTTAATCAACCGCTTAGGGTCAACTAGAAGGCTATGATAAGATTTTGAAGCTTGTTGAGATGTCAGGAGGTGAATGGGGTGATGATGATTTTCAACAAAATCATGCGAAAGTTATCATTAGTTTTGGAAGGTATGGAATGGGCTCACCACTCTCAAACATAAATCCTTATTTGTGAAAATTGACTTTGAGAAATCCACCACTCTCAAAGATACGATAGGAAATCCTATAATCACACTTCATTCTAGCCATGCTTAAAGCACTCAACTTTGGACATATCTTTATCCACTTTGTGTCCATGATCTTCATTGATGCCATGGATTATATTTTTATCAACAAAGTGTGTCGGCTTGAGCTATTCAAGATTTTTTTTTATCTATTCACCAAGGTTACCCTCTTGCTCTCGGTTATGTATGTTTTAACAACCAAAGGTTTTTCCTATCTCCTAGCCAATGCCACTGAACATGACTCGGTGAAAGGTATATCACTTTTTGGATTTCCCTCCATGCAATCGATCAATGAAAATTTTGTAGACAACTTGTTTCTTACTTTATTGGAAGATGACAATTATGTTAACAAGTTATGCATTAACTCAATATGTATTACTTTGCTTCTAGCTTAAGCATCCAATAGAAAAAGACACAATGTTACAAACAATTTGTTCTACCTCCACCTTCATGGCTAGATGATTTTCAATGATAATGGATTCAACATAGAGAAATATTTCAATTTTTAGGCATCTCTTTTTCCTTCCAAGGAACCCCTTATGTCTTTGGCGCAAGTATGTGGTGGATAGGGTGGAGAAGAAGTTATAGTATTGGATCACGAAGCCTCTCTCATTAATATGTAAGATCCATATTTTCTCCAAAGTTTTTGCCACCACACATGTTTATTATTATTCCTATTGGGATTCTTCCCAAGATTCTTACAAAAAAAATGAGAAGTTCCTCGAAGATTTTTTGTGCACTAGCTTAGAGCTCGATAAATACTTTCATAGAGTTGCTTGAGAATTATGTTGTTTGCCAAGGAGTTTGGTGGTCTTGTCTTGTTAGATGTTGGATGCCAAAGTAATTCCCTTTGCACCAAATGGATTGTTTTATCCATTTAAGGCCAAGAGGCATAGAAAATTCTCATGTGCAATTGCATTTTGGAAGGTGCCTCGCAAGGCTACAAAACCTATAAGGGTTTAGGTATTCGAACCTTTTCATCATCAAAGCTTTGGTGAAAGTAGTGGCACCTTTGTTATGAAAATAATTTGGAAGGCTTGGGAGAAAATAAAACCATAGATTTTATGGGACAAAGATAAGTTCAAAAATGGCATCTCCATTAATTATCACTCGATGTGGTGGTCATCAACTTATTAACTTCCACAATATGCCTTTAGAAGAGGTTCCATGGGTGCACACCCTCAAAATTTTTAGACGAGGTCCATTCACATTGTGGAAGACATCTATAGAAGATAACTTAGAAGACTCCTACTTTTTCCGAAGCTAAAATAAAATTCTCCTTAGCCAATGGTAAATATGAAATTTTTTAGGAAATTATTGAATCAATTTCGAATGACATGTCACACAAGATTGGGGTTATTTCCTTTAAGCCGAAGGTGGAAGGGTTAGAAATGGTTTTCAAACACACCTTTTCATAATTACTCACCCAATAAGGCCTATGATTTGTTCTCCTAAGCTTCCTAGGGTGGTTAAACTCAACTCCCATTGCTCTCTTTGTTCTTTTTGTTTTTATTAGATAAACAAATTTTCTACAATATGGTTAACAATTTTGGATCCCAAGTTTGTTCATTTCATTTGTTACATTCTTTACTGTGGTTTACCCATTGGTCACAAATTTATTCAATTAGGTGTTCACATCTCCATTTCCCATTTTGTGGGTGAATTGAAACCTTCATGCACCTTTTCTAGTTTTGTGAAAAAGCTCATATCATTTAAGCTTAGATTCATGTATTTTTTCAGCCCTTTCAACTAAAGGTTTTCCACTAGTAGTATATTTTGTTAGGGGATTGGCTGGGAATACCCATGACCTTCACCCAAATCTAACATGTTTTTAGAGTGGAAATTCATTTCTTCAATGGAAAGAGAGAAATTTAGCTATTTTTGCATGTTCTATCATTAATTGAATCTTTTCGCTTTTAACAAAGCAATGATTGTGTCTAATATTTTTTTACAAATTCAAGTGTGAGTGTGAAAAGTGGCATTAGAGGTGTTTCACCTCTTGGTCTTCTCATATTACTAAGGAAACATGCCTTGTGCTATTGCTCGTGTTCTCATTTTTCTCATTCTATTGTTGATTACAATCTATCGGCTTTTAACAAAGCGATGATTGTGTCTAATAATATTTTATAGATTCAAGTGCACATGTGAAAAGTGGCTCTCAAGGTGTATGTTAGAGTAAACCTATCTTAATTCACCACAAGGTGAGTGATAAATAAATGTAATAAATTAAAGTAATTTATTTCTTTACTTAAACTTTAGCTTGGTCATCTCTTAGTTGTCTAGGTGATAATATTTAATCCCTATGTTTGTGGGCTATTTTTTAATTCTTAGATTATTATTCCCGAATGTATTTCAACAGGGCAATCGGGGCAGCTTAGGGACAATATGCTATTTTTGCATATTTGCTAAGTTTAGTTGATTTGATCCACTACATATGGTGTGGATAGAAGTTGTCCAATGCCTATAAACATTACAACTCTTTCCTTTAATCGTAATGAATTATTTTTCAGATTAATAAAATTATACATGTACCATATTGTTTTTGTAATCACAATTGGTATTAAAGTTGGGAGGTTCTGCTCTTGTGAGAGGTAGTAGAAGTTTGTAGAGGAAATGGAGAGTCTAGAGAGGGTCTAAGCATTTAAGTGAGCCATGAAGCTACCTTCCTTCCCATAACCTCGATCCCTAAATTCACACCTCTTGGATCACTAAAGGTGAAGCAATTACAGATTTGTAGAAGTTCTGAAGTAAGAAATTTATGTTTCTAGAGCATAATCATAGGTCCAAACCTAGATGTAACTCCATATCAAGAAATTGAGTTTATAATATCAAATTTGGTGTTTTAATTTTGTATTGTTTAGTTTATAGGATTATGCATCATTTTGTAGGATTTAAAAGGGGAAAAATGCAATGGTGTTTCACCTCTAAATTCGAGGCCCATTTAGTCATCTCCAAAATTTGTAAACTCGCTAACTATAGCGGACTTTACAAGATTTGGCTCAACAATTACAAAAATTGGATTAAAATTGGCTCCCCACACCCTGTCTCAACTACCTTTGGTGATATTACACCTTCATAGAGCCCTATCGCCAGGGTTTACAACCTTCACAAACTCCGCCAACGAAGTTTACAACCTTCACAAACATGTTAGTGGAGTTTACAACCTTTATAGACTGTCAACGGAGTTTATAGACTTCACCTTTGGTTAAACGACCTTCATAGACTTTTGAATGACATTCAATGGCTCACAATGACATTCAAGGCCCTCACAAACCTCGTAAAATGCGTTTAAGGCCTTCAAACCCATCAAAGGCATTCATGTCAAAAAAATTAATGTCATTATTCATCTACATGGCCTAGTGTTCAATTCAATGACAACCTACACACAAACCCCATGAGCTCGGTGTTTATTTGCATAGTTTTGGAGCTCTATGCTAAATATAAGCATTTAAAATTCAAAAGTGACAAATCTATAAACCAAATGAGTGGAAAAATCAAAGCAAATCGGTAGATCTCAACCCAAGTTTCTACATTTCTACCCTAAATGCAATAGATTTATCCAAGGCTTTGAATACATGCAAATCAAATTTGGTGGATGTAACCCTAAATGAGTCTAATTTTTAAAAAAAGTTTTTACATATTTTGCTAAAGGTTAATAGAACTTCATGCATATATATTCATAGTTGAAATGATAACCTAATTGGCTATTTATAATTTTGCTAGAATTTTTTTAGAGGAAGTCACGGGTTTAAGACCCACTCCTCTCAACAAATTTAACAACCTCTAAATGTTTTATAGTACTTCCAAATACCAAAAATTAAAAAGTCTTATTTGGACCTTTTTTGTAATTTTTGAATGCATTTTCAAATACACATATATCGTAAAACTAAAAGAGGCCAAATTGTCCATTTTTTTACAAATTTGTGCTTTATTTTACAAAAAAAGGAAAGAAAGTTCCATTTGTAAGAGGAAAAGAGGCCATAAAGCCAAAAAAAAGCAATTTTTCAATTTTTCCAAGGCAAAGGAGTTAGCATTTTTTCCACAAGACAAAATTTTGTAAAATTTGCCTATAAAACCACATTGTTTATGAATCAAAGCTAAATTTTGTAAAGTGACCAATAGTGCAAAAATCATTATAAACCTAGGTTGAAAAAGAGCCCAAAAATCAATAAAAAGTTTTTTTGGGGTGTGTGTGTGTGTGTGTGTTTTTATGGGGAAGTGCTTAAATTTTTCATTTCTTCTCTCATTTACAAGTTTTCACAATGGCCACAAATACGACACCAAAGTTTTTTCTTCCCAAGTCACAACTTCTTCTAACCGATAATTATATTTGCTTGGAAAACTAAAATTCAAGCACAATTAGAATTTGAAGATATTTGGTCGGTAGTTGATGGATCAATCACTAGATCAAAAAATAATGTTACACAACAACACACATTTGACAAGGTAAATAACAAAGTAAAATTAATCATTGTTTGTGTCCGATTGGGATCAATCCCATATTCGAGATGCCAAAATAGAAAAAGAAGCTTGTGAAAAACTTTAAAATGTATATGAGTCCAAGAATAGAAATACATTACTTCATTTGCAAAGTCAATTATTAAATCTCAAAATGCAACCAACTAAAAAAGTTGAGTCTTTTCTAAGACATGTTGCAACTTTATGGGCATCACTTCAAGCTTTGGAAGAAGAAGTGACTGGTGACTCTCTTGTACCCATTGTCTTGAGAGCTTTGCCTTTATCTTATAATGCTTTTGTGATCATCTTGAATATCACTAGTTAAACAATTTTTTGAACAATTGGTGAATATGCTACAACAAGAAGAAACTATACACACAACTACACAAGTTGAAGAACATGCACTTGCTTCTCATCGAAAGGGAAAAAATAGGAGAAGTCTCCTAAATAACCTTTGAAGTAAGGAAATAATCAACAAAGCCCCAAGGCCTAACAAAATGTCCAATTTGTGGTTATAAGGGACATGAGTTAAAATATTGTTGTTATAATACATTCCAAAAGGGATCATCAAGTGGCAAGAAACTTGATAACCAACAATCTAAACAAGGCCAACAAACTAATAAACATGGACAAAATAAGGGAAAGTGGAAGAAGAAACCATCTCAAAAAGGAAATTTTGTCGAACAAAAGATCAATATGAACATGAGGAATTTTTGTACATTACACAATCCATAAAAGAATCCATTTCACAAAATAAAATTTGGTATTTTGATTCGGTGTATCTCACCATATGACAGATACAAAGATTGGTTCTTCACATTGAGAGACACACCCACAAAAACCATGTTACTTTTGGTGATGTTACATCTTGTAATGTTCAAGGGATTGGTTTGATTTCATTACCACTGGGATACATGTAAAATTACAAATGTTCTATATGTCCCCGGTTCAACAACAAATTTGTTACTGAAATATCCCTTGTGGGATACCACTTAAAAATGCATAAAATATTGAAAATTTGCAGCCAAATAAAATACGGATTTTTGTAGATTTTTATAGTTAGGGAAACAAACTAAATAAAATTAATATCTCCCAAAATATCCACCCAAATCACTTGAAAATTTAAAGAGAGCTTGCTAATATTATAAAGAACATAAGAAAATTGTTTTTGGAAATTTTCAGATAATAAAATGCTTTCAGAAAATTACAAGGTGCCCTAGATAGCTGGAAAACTTCTAAAATTTGTAACTCCCCAAATACAAGTGCAAAAATTATGAAACTTTGGAAAATAACATTTATAAATATAGGAGATGATATTCGAACCTTCATATCTAAATTCATACCATTGGAAATCCCTCAAATAAAGGTTGCAATATTCCAAACAAGTCACCTAGCTTGGAAAAGGGTTGGAAATTGATGAAAAGGCCTTCAAAGTGATGTTAAACCCTACTCAAATGGCTACCATAAATTTGATATGAAAACCCTCTAATTATCTTCACCAAATGTCTCCAAAACCCTTCCTCTGAAACCTCTGAAAATATCTCTGTAAATCAGCCCTAAAAACAACTTCAAAATGACAAGCTAGGGTAGATCTCTCACTATCAAGAATACCCCCTAATAGGGGATGGATCTCTCACCACCGAAGTTAGTGTGCTGTGGGATTTCACTCAACAAGCTATAGATTTGCAAACAAAAATTACACATGAAGGAAAATAATTAGGTATGCAAGAATCCCTTCCTTTTTCCTCCCAACTCCTTATATAACTTCTTTCGAGGCAAAAGAGCCCCAATAAACCCTAGTCGCATTTTTCCCTTGGAAGGACCAATAAAATAAAAGTAACTTAAGTTATTTTTCCCTTTTAAGTCAAGCCATGGTCCAAAAATGACCCCCAAACGTAAAATTAGAACATTAGTACCATGTGGCCCCTTCCTAATGACAAAACATAACATCTAGTCCCTCAAAAACACCTTTTTGCTTATGTCGATGAAGAATTATAAGAAAATGGACTAGATATTACTACCTAATATCTCCCAGTGTCCAAATCCCCGTGGGTATGACCAAGGCTTGGACTCGATTTGGCCCTTAGGCCTTGGGTGTAGGAAAGGGGACATTATAGTCCTCCCTTCCCAAATTTTGCTTGTCCTCTCAAGCAATTGCAAATTAGGATGCTTTGTAAAATCTGCTCTCCCTCCTAAGTAACATCCTCAAGTGGCAATCCCTTCCATCATACCAAATACTCGGTGATCACTCTACTCCTAAGCCCCCTCTTGTCTCTCCTCAATAATGGATTCTGGTTCTAACACCAGCTTTCCCTCCTCATCTAGTGGCGGTAACTCTGTAGATGGTACAATATGTTGTCTGAGTGCCTTCTTAAGGCATGAAACATGGAAGACATTATGTATCTTATTGTGCTCTGGTAGCTCTAGCTCATATGCAACTGCCCCAACTTGAAGAACTACCTGTATGTACCATAAAACCGTGGTTTCAATTTCTCTGCACCCTTCTGCTTTAGTGAGGACTGCCTATATGGCTACAAACGTAGGAATACTAGATCCCCAACCTCAAAAGACCTCTCTATCTTGTGTCGATCTGCATATACCTTCTGTTGATTTTGTGCCTTCTGAAGGTTCTCGCTGAGAGCCTTCAAAATATTTTGGTTCTCCTATAACCAATCTAGCTTTGGGAGCTGGCAATACCAAATCCACAAATGTCATAGCGTCGTACCCATACAAGGCTCGAAAGGAGTCATACCTATGCTCATCTGATAGGTAGTATTGTAGTAATACTCACCCATGTGTAACCATCTAATCCATGCCCGTTGATGTCCTGACACATAACTCTGCAAGTAGCTCTCTATCCACTTATTGACTATCTTCATCTCGCCCATATGTCTCGTGGGTGGTAGCTAGTCTTAAGATCATTGCATACCTACTACTCAAGACCTCCTACCAAAAGGTGCTCATGAAGATCTTGTCCTCAGCATCGACAAGTTTTAGGTAACTCATGTAGCCTAAAAATACATGTATAGAAGGTTTGGGCCACATCCATAGCCTCATGCCCCTTGGGTAGGGAAAAGAAATGAGCATACTTAGTTAATCGATCAACTACAACATAAATGCAGCTATGCCCATGCACCAAGGGAAGCCCCGTGATAAAATCCATAAATATGCTTTCCCATTTTTGTTCAGAAATGGGGAGAGGCTAAAGTAATCCTGGTGGAAAAGACTACTCGGATTTGGTTTATTGGCAAACCATACACTCTCTAACATGGTTAAGGACATTGTCCTTCATCCCCTTCCATGCAAATCTCTCCCTGATAAACTTGTATATTTTGAAAGACCCAAGATGCCCAACTAGTGGTGTATCATGTACTGCTTGAAGGATCTTCTCCTTCATCTTGGACCCTGGTACAAGGAAAATCCTATCCTTGTAGAAAATGAGATCATCCACTACTCTGTATCGGTCATCCTGTATAATACCATCCATGATCTCACATGCAAACTAATTTTTGGAATACTCAACATGTATACGAGCCTTCCAATCCACCGAAATCTTAGACATAGAACTAGGCATAGAAGTGAGGTAAGGCCTCATAGATAAATCATCAAGAATAATATTATTCTTACCTCTAGTGAACTCTATGTCGAAGTCATATGTTTTTACCTTGTTTACCCATATTTATCGGCGATCATTGAGCTCCTTTTGCCCCAAAAAGAACCTCAAACTGTTGTGTTCATTAACCACGAATTTTCGCCCACAAGTTATTATCAATTTGGCCAAAGCATGCATAATGGCCAACATATCCTTGTCATAAATTGAATACCCTATCTCCACGGGTTTCAATTTCCAACTCTCATAGGCAATGGGATGCCTATCCTACATGAGGACTGTCCCGACACCCTCTCTTGATGCATCACACTCTAGAATGAATGGGTGAGAGAAATCTGGTAATGCAAGAATGGGACACAAACTCATCACCTCCTTGAGGTGATCAAAAACTTGTTGTGTTGCCTCTGACCAAGAAAAATCCCCCTTCTTGGTCAAATCGGTCAATGGAGTAGTCAACCGAGAGAAATTCTTCACGAACCTCCTGTAGTATGTGCACAACCCCACGAATCCTCTCAAATGTGTCAATGTCCTAGGTGGTGGCCAATCCAAAATTTCCCGTATCTTCTCTCTATCCACCTTCATTGTACCCCCACCAATCACATATCCCAAGTATAGAAGTTTGGTCATGCCAAACTCACACTTAGAAGCTTTCACATATAGCGAATTAGCTTCTAATATCCCCAATATCTCACCAAGGTGCCTGATATGGTCCTCCCAAGTCTTGTTGTAGACTAAAATATCATCAAAGAAAACCAATACAAACTTCCGCAAGTGGCGGTTGAACACATGATTCATGCAAGATTGGAATGTAGCTGGAGCATTAGACAATCTGAAGGGCATCACCAAGAACTCAAAGTGACCATAATGGCATCTGAAAGTTGTCTTATGCACATCCTACTCCCTGACTTTGATCTGATGATATCCAGATTGCAAATCTATTTTTGAAAAATAGATTGCACCATTTAGCTCGTCAAACAACTCATCAATGCGTGGTACTTTGGATACTTGTTCTTTATTATCTTCTTATTTAAGGCACGATATTCTATACACATTAGCATGGTCCCATCCTTCTTCTTCACCAATACCACTAAGAAACAAAAGGGCTGGAACTCGGTCTAATATGCCCCGTATCAATGAGCTCATGTATAGTCTTCTCGATCTCATCCTTAAACCGTTTAGGGTGATGGTAAGGAGAAGTAACCACAGTCTAGCATCCTCGACCTCAATCACAAGCTCAAATCCCTATCCGGAGGTATGCCCAGGAGGTATGTCACCAAAAATTGTCCTATATGCTCCATAAGCCTTGTATATCGACATGATACTCCTGTTGTCCATCCTTTGATTTCTTGGTCAAAACCAAACAATGTATTGCCCAAATCCACCCCATTGTGCCTGTAAATCCTTTCGATCCTGTTGGTTATAACAACTCGGGTGCCTTTGAAGATAATCCCCTCAATATCACATTCCTCCCTTCGGACTTAAACTTCAGCTCCATCATCTGAAAGTTAGTTTGAAACTCACCAAGGGAATGGAGCCATTGTACTCCAAGCACTATGTTGGTCTCTCCAATACCAACAATATAGAAATCATCAGTAATTGTATAGTTACCCATCGTGATGCTCAATCGGGAATCCGTTGTGTGCATCTCATAAAATCTCCATTGGCTACAACCACGTTGAAGCCCTCAAACTCCTCTGTCTGTAACCCTCACCTCTCAACCAACGAGGCATCAATAAAGTTGTGGGTTGCCCCACTATTAATGAGTACCACTACTCGTTGTCCCTGTAAAACTCCCCTAACTTTGAATGCCTTGTACCTCTGGGTACTAGACAGAGTGGCGATAGTTTCTTGGGGAAACGTCTCTCTATCCCGCTCAACACCCGCACTATCTAATGCCTCATCATCGTCATCATCCTCTAATCCATGTGTGTCCAAATCCTCGTCACCAATACTCTCCTCAACGACCTCTGCGATTGGGCCTTCCCTCTACCCCTACAATCATGTCTTGGAACCCGAGGTGTGCGACAAACAAAACATATTTTCTTTCACCTCAATTGATCTTTGTCCTCTCTAGATATGAATGGTCTCCTGGTTGTATCTTGCCTAGTAGAGGTACCTTCGGCTGCGAACCATCGGATCTTGACGGAAAACCTTAGGCTACACTCGAGGTGGAAACCTCGACTTAGGAGTGGATAACTCCAAGTCATGAGATGTCCTAATAGCCTCATGCAAAGAAGAAGGCTCAAATGCCTTCACAAATCCAGCGAGAGCGTCTGTCAAACCTACTGTGAATAGGGAAATCAACCTCATCTCTGTAACATCAGTACCATAACGATAGTCTCGAATATATGCAATATACTGATCCAGGGAACTAGTCCGCCTCAATTGAGTCAACTCTCTAAAATACTTATCGGGGTCCCTCCTATCAAATCTTCTCACTAGCCTCTGTGTGAACTCTGCATAAGTAGTAATGTATACGTGTCCTTGTGTAATCAACCCATGATGCCACCAATCATGAGCATCTCCCTCAAGATGTAAGATTGCAAACTTAATTACATCTTCCTCACGCATAGATTCAAGTCGAAGTATGTCTTCAACTTCTGAACCCAAGATCTGTAATACACTTCTTAGAACCATCGAAGTGTGGAATATAAATCATCCCAATCACCTTTACAACTCGGTACTGTGCACTGATGATCTTCCATAGGCCTACCTCCAATCTTCATTTGTAATATTCCTGGAATGACATGTTGTCATGAAAGCCATCACTCAAGGTCTAGTACTTTTCCCAACAAGACTCCTCATCTACAATATCACCGCTTCCGTACCTGTGAAACTTCTGGATCCTTTAAGAAAGAAGGTTCGTGAAGCCCCAAAGGCACGGTAGAAGAATGGGGAGACCGATGCCCCGAATGTCCACCCTCACCTCTTTGACCACTGTTGTCCCATATTGTTGTTTTCTCCTCTTTTCGTATGAGCATCAATCTTGCCTCGTGCTAATCTCTCGGTGAGTGGCTCAAATGGAGATTGTAGTCTCTCTCGCTTTACCATGTTGGTGAACAATTATTTCATCGATCCACACCCATATCTTCACCGTCTCTGTCTCCCATCTTTCAACCCCAATAGGTTGAGAAACAACTCCTCTCGATACCACCGAAATATCCCTTGTGGGATACCACTTAAAATGCACAAAATATTGAAAATTTGCGGCCAAATAAAATACTTTTTTGCGATTTTTACGATTAGGGTAGTGAACTAAATAAAATTAGTAACTCCCAAAATATCCACCCAAATCACTTGAAAATTTAAAGCGATCTTGCTAATATTATAAAGAACATAAAAAATTATTTTTGGAAATTTTCGATAATAAAATGCTGCCGAGAAAATTACAGATGTGCCCTAGATGACTAGAAAACTTCTAAAATTCATAACTCCCCCGAATACAAGTGTGAAAATTATGAAACTTTAGAAAATAAAATTTATAAATTTAGGAGATGATATTGAACCTTCAAATCTGAATTCGTACCACCGAAATTCCTCAAATAAAGGTTGTAATATTCCAAACAAGTCACACGGCTTGGAAAAGGGTTGGAAATTGATGAAAAGGCCTTCAAACCGATCTTTAAACCACTGCTCAAATGGCTGCCGTAAATCTGATCTGAAAACCCTTTTGATTATCTTCACCAAATGTCTCTAAAAACCTCAAAACCCTTCCTCTGAAACCTCTGAAAATATCTCTGTAAATCAGCCCTGAAAACAACTCTAAAATGACAAGCTAGGGTAGATCTCTCACTACCAAAGAATGCCCTGCTAACTAGGGATGGATCTCTCACCACCGAAGCTAGGGTTCCTGTGGGATTTCACTCCACAAGCTATAGATTTGCAAACAACATTGCACATGAAGGAAGGAAACTAATCGGTATGCAAGAATCCCTTCCTTTTTCCTCCAAACTCCTTATATAACTTCTTCCAAGGCAAAAGAATCCCAATAAATCCTAGTAGCATTTTTCCCTTGGAAGGGCCAATAAAATAAAAGTAACTTAAGTTACTTTTCCCCTTTTAAGTCGTCATGGTCCAAAAGTGACCCCCAATGCAAAATTAGAACATTAGTACCATGTGGCCCCTTCCTAATGACAAAACATAACATCTAGTCCCTCCAAAACACATTTTTTCTTATGTCAATGAAGAATTATAACAAAATGGACTAGATATTCATACCCAATAGCTCCCAGTGTCCAAAGCCCCTTGGGTATGACCAAGGCTTGGACTCGAATTGGCCCTTAGGCCTTTGGCGTAGGAAAGGGGACATTACGATTACCCGATCAATTATTGGAGCAAAGTCTTAAGATTTATTTTGAATGTAAAGGCGGTAAAAAATGTGCCTCATAAGAGATAAGTCACAAAGCTATAAAATTAGTGCAAGTGTTTTTAATGTGAGTGAGATGTTTTGACCGATTTTGTTCGAGATAGATAATTAAGCCCTCGTGTCTAAGGACATATCCTCAACATAATTGTGGCACAAAAGACTTGGTCATGTAAGTTTTGGCTATCTTGACACACTCCATCGATGTGATATGGTGAGGGTTTTTCCACCTCTCAAAAAGGGTATAGATAAGTGTCAACATTATTTGATAGGAAAACAACATTGAGATCCATTTAAAAGAAGTAAATTTCGGGCCCTTGGAAAAATTGATTTGGTGCATACCAATATTTATGGACCCATGAGACCTAGTCATTTTGGGTTTCGACACTTCATGCTCTTTGTCGATGATTTCTCTAGAAAATATGGATTTATTATCTTCACGCTAGTCATCGGGTCTTTGAAAATTTCAACAAAAAATAGAGTCCTTTGTTGTAGAATCGAGACTAGTCGCATATAAAAACTTAGCTCGAGATCGAGGGGGAATACACCATCAACAAGTTTAATGTTTTTTTGGAAACACACGACATTCATTGTCAAATGACACCTCCTCATACACCACAACATAATGGTGTTGGTGGAAGGAGAATAATACTATCATGGAAATGGTGCGATGTATGATTGGTGATGCAGGCTTAAAAACATATTGGGTAGAAGCAACTAAAATGATAGTTTATCTACTAAGCAAAGTTCCCATTGTAGCTCTAATGGGGTAATGCCACATGAAGCATGGTTAGGGTGAAATCCATCCATTGCACATCTTAGAGTTTTTAAGTAAAACTAGTATGTACATTCCTAAAAAATAGAGAACTAAACTTGATGTGAAATCGAGAAAAGTAAATCTTCTTAGAATGTAGTGACGAGGCACTTAATTACAGACTTATGGATCCAAAACTATAAATATTTATATCGGTAGGGATGTTGAGCTCTTTGAGAAAAAAGAAGCATTTGCTCCTTCCATACACTCACCCGATGATCAAATTAGTCCTATTGTGAAAACTAAAGATGATAATCACTCGATGAGGACAACGATGATGGGGAAGATGGTGAGATCCACCACCCACAAGAAAACCACTCAACATATACCTAAGTGGTAAACAAGTATGTTACGAAATGCAAAATTGGACGGTGTCCGCGACACATCAACCACCCTTTGGAACAAGGAATCGCAATATGGCTCAAAATAAGGTCAATTTGGCCACATGAGTAAAGTTATCAAATATATTGAATTATCCATAGTTTCATAAGCCTTCCATCGAAAACTTCAAAGATGCTTTATGGATGCAAAGTATAAGTCACTAATGAAGAATAACACATGGCGATTTTAAGATCTTCCACTAGGAAAGAAGTTGATTGGATGTAAATGGATCTTCAAAACAAAGTACAAAACAAATGACAATATTGATAAACACAAGGCTAGGCTGGTGGCAAGGGGATATGCTCGAAAGAAGGCATTAATTATAATGAGACTTTTACTCCCACAACTAAGATCAAAACTTTTAGGATGATTTTTGCTCGAATTACACGATTTGGTTGGAAAATCCACCAAATGGATGTGAAAAGTGTCTTCCTTAATGGATATATGCATGAAGAAGTCTACATGACTTGACCAAAAGTTTTCATTATACCTAGAAAAAGGAAAATGTGTGTGAAATTGTCAAGTCGTTGTATGGTATCAAATAGGATCTAGGATGTGGTATATGAAAATTGGCGAGCATATCTTACATCATTGATTCAAAAGGAGTATGTATGATCCTAATCTCTATCTCAAAAAGCAAGGGGGAGAAAGTGATCGTTGTAGTATATGTCGATGATCTAGTCATCATCGAGGTTCGATGAGGATGATTGAGTCAACAAAGAAAGATTTAACTCGATCATTTGACATGATAGATCTTGAGATTTTACATTATTGTCTCGGCTTGAAGTTTGGAAAAGAGAGAATCGTATCTTTTTTCTCACTTGAAATACTCTAAGACAACACTCATGAAGTTTCGTATGATGGATGGAAAACCAATTGCCACACCTAGGAGACAAGACTTCACCACAAGAAAATGTAACTCTTTATTGTGATTGATTGGGAGTCTCATCTACATGACCTACACTAGGCGAGATATCATCTATGTCATCAACCTGTCTCTCTCGTTCATGTAAGAACCCATGGTTTGTCACCGAAAGTAACAAAGTGGATATTGAAGTACATTAGAGGAACTATGAATTTTGGCCTAGAGTATAAGAAGAATGATAACTTTTTCTTATTGGATATTCAAATTCGATCATGCAGGAACATAGATGACATGCAATCCACTTCGAGGGTTTGTATTTTTGGGATATTGACCAATATCACGGGGAGCAAGAATTAGTCTTGTGTTTCAAGATCCTCTACAAAACCGAAATATCACATAGTAGGAGGAGTTGTTTATGAAGTGTTATGGCTCTGGTGTATACTTGAAGGATTGGGGTACCGCTTAAACATCCAACTATCCTACATGTGTTGACAACAAATGAGTAGTAATGCTTGTTCGCAATCTTGTGTTTCTTGAGCATACACAACACACTTTGAGGTGTAAGTACATTTCATTCGTGAACATGTTTAAAATAATAACATCCAACTTCGTAATGTCCAACGGATCAACAATGTGCAAATTTCTTCGCAAAGTCACTTGCTCGAGACAAATTTAAGGGCTTCATAGAATTTCTCTCTGTTCACTTGAGACCATGTTGAATTAAAGGGGAACGTTAGGAATAAACGTATCTTAATTCACCGTAGTAAATAAATAAATGTAATAAGTTAAAGTAATTTGTTTCTTTACTTTAACTTTAACTTAGTTGTCTAGGTGATAATATTTTATCTCTATGTTTGTGGGATGTTGTTTTAATCTTAGTTTATTGTTCCCACATGTATTTTAGCAATGACAATCAAGGGTAGTTATTAAAGCATGCATATTTGTTGAGTTTAGTTGATTTGTTTCACTTTATGTGGTGTGGATAGAAATGTCTAATGCTATAAACATTGTAACTCTTTCCTTTGATTGTAATGAATTATTTTTCGATAAATAAAATTATACAAGTACCATTCCATTTACGTAATCACAATGCCTCACCTCCATGCCATCTTTGGACTACTAGAGGAACATCCTTGTGTTGTTGTTCGAGTTTTGCTACCCCGCCACTCGAGATCTCTTGTCGAGGCAAGGGTCATGTGCAATCTCTCTCATAGCCATTTTGGATGGGTCGCCACCTTGCCACCACTCTCCTCCACAACCTCAACGTGGGGGTGGGGCTTCTTCTTGCCTCGTCATCATAGCTCGCTACCACCTTTCGCAGAGATGGAAAGTATCCTTGGTTGGCCTTTGACGATCTTGCTGCCCAGGGCGGGATAAAGAATCTAAAGAAAAGAATGAAGGCACTAAAACTATTGTCATTAATCGGGAGCCCATTCTCGACAGGCGGGACCTTTCGGATGGCGAGTGGGGTAAGCTAACGACCCCTCCACCTTCCACTCTCTTTGTGCTAGCTAACCCAATTCTTATGCTCTTATTTTATAATGTGATCTTTTAATTGATTGGTTGCCTTCAAGCTCATTTTTAGCTTCATTTAAACTAGTTTAAACTTCATGATGTGCTTATATACTACCATTTTAAAAAAATGAATAGTTATATATATATATATATATATATTTTTTTTTTGGGTAATATGTTAAAAACCCATTTGAAATGAACGAGATGAAAACCTTTTGATTTCTCGCAATTGAAACTCCCTTGAAAACATCTCACGACTCCCACAAACGAAAAAGAAAGCTGCATATTTAAAAAGTATTTTATGTCCAAACCTTTTAACTGTTTTTACGAGAAAAAGGTACTTCAAGAGGATTTCACACCAGGGTTTGTTCACGGTGGCCATGAATTCCAATCACTGTTAGCAACTTGGTCCCCAATTTAACCGCACTATATTCAGATCTATCCTCTTGATGAGCTCAAGACCTTCAATTTGACCTAAATTTTGCCAGATTTGACCACAGAACGAGCATTTTCAGCTAATAACAATAAACACCATGTCTCAAAATGCAGACGTAGAAGTCAGAAAAGATCCAGAAAGTTCACCGATCGAAAATAGGGATAATGCAACTGAACAACAAGACTTTGCAGATTTTAGTGCGTTGAAGACGCAAGAGGAAAGCAGCGACGGATCTGAAAATAAAGAGGCTGAAAAATCAAAAGAAGAGGAGAAAATACAAGCGGAAAAATCGTTTACTATGCGGGAGCTGATAAATCGGCTGGATGAAGCGGGAGAAGATGATATGTTTGAAGGGGCGAATGGCATGGAAGCAAATCGAACTCGCGAAGATGAGATTCAAGAGGTTCGTGGGGTTAACAATGGATTTGTGGAGGAAAATGAGCAGGGAATGGCGGATTGTTTGCTGGCGTTACAGTTTATGAGGGCGAGAGGAGAGATAATAGCGGTTCGACTTATCCGTAAGATTGAAGTTCTATTTCGTTCTTGCCGCTGTTCAAAGATTCTTTGTTGTAGCAAAACTTGTTATGCAGATCGAATTCACTCTGAAATTCATTATGCAGTAGAATAAGAAGTTTTTTTAAAGCTCTTCAGAACTCGAAAAGTGTATTCTGATTGCTTTCGAAGAATTATATTAAGGTTGGAAATCAGTAATTGAGTTTTGAATAAAAGTTGTTTTATGGCACGTACCGGATTATAAAGTGGAAAATTAGATTTGGGAGAAGAATTTGTTAACTCACCTGTACCGCTGGAATTAACTTCGAAATTTAAACTAGAATTAAGATCCATTATGCAGTAGGGATAATTTGAAGGGATAGACTTTTTTAAGAGTACAGAACGGTAGTCTGAAATTTTCAGCTCAAACCCTAGGCTGTGTTTACATTGAGTTTGAGTATCAGCACTCGAGTTTTTAATGTCTTATGGTACATACTGGATTTTAAAGTGGAAAATGAGATTGGGGAGAAGAATTTAGTACACTCACTTTTGCAGATCAACTTCACTTTGAAAATCAGTCTAGAATTAAGATTCATTATGTAGTAGGGAAAATTTGAATGGACAGACCGTTCTTAAAGAGTGCAGAATGGCACGCCAAAGATTTTCAGCACACATACTAAATAAAATATTTTTGTTTTAAAGTTGGAATTGCTTTCTGAGTATTACATTGAGTTTGGTAATTACATTGAGCTCTAGATAAAAGTCACGTCTTACGGAATGTACTGGATTTTAATCTGCAATATGAGAAATGACATTTGGAAGAAGATTTTAATAATTTATTAAAATCACTTACACAGGTCAAATTCATGTAAGAATCAAAATTAGAATTAAGATTCGTTATGTTGCAGGTATTTTTGTATGAAAACTTGAGAGGATGGAACTATTGTATTGAGACTCTAACTAAGGTCCGACTCCTCAGGTACATTTTAGACTTGTAATCGACAAAAAGGCTCGGCGTGTTTCGGAAAATTAATAAACTGTAAATTTACTACAGAAATGCAAATAATGTATAGTTCCAAGGGCCCTTAAAAGCAAAAATTGAATCAAGGGAATCTATATCTAAACTTGAAAATCAAATTCCGAAAAATAGATAGCTTAGGAAAGAAAATGAGAACATTATACGACATTGAAAAAACCATTGCATAATTCCAAACATCCATGATTAGTCTTATGCAAGGATATTAATTTGGGTTAGAGTCTTCTGATCAATGGTTAGGGTTTGATAGTTCTACCCGTAGTTTGCATACTCGTACTCGGCAAATACTCGGCAGACCAAAAAAAAATTGACTCAGCAAAAACTAGGCAATACTTGGTGAATACTTGGGAATACTTGGCAACCTAAAAAATACGTAAATTTCTTTTAAAAACATAATTTTTAGCAACATATGAAATGGCCAAAAACTCGCCAAACCTCGCCAAAAACTTGGCATGTCAAAAATGGTGAGTATTTCTGGAGATTACTCGTTTGGCCGAATTTTTGGTGAGTAGTCACCGAGTTTTCTAACTATGGTTCTACTTTTCACTTGTTCAGCAAGGAAAGTGGAGGTGAAATTGCAGAGAAGCATTGTTTTGGGTCATCCCAAGCAGTGTATTAAGGAACAAAGGTGGGTATATAGTTAGATAAAAATTGTTTGCAAACGGTAAATGAATAACGCCTGGATCCAAGCTTCCATACTAGCCAGGAAGGAGTGAAAGGAGCTGTAAAAACTGCAAATTGAGAGCAAGTTGCTGTTGAATGAACAGAAATTGACCAATCAGAAATCTTATGGTGTCTGCAAATTGCTGTAGAATGAACAAAAATTGCTGAAGAAGTAGTCGCTAAAGAAACCCTCTGGAATAAAGAACAACGGACTTTAACTTTTTAGGGTTTTAACATTTTTCCCTTTATCATAATGTCAATAGTTTTTTTAAATATACTTTTCATGTTTTTAAGACAAAGTAGGCCTGACTGAGTCTGGTGAAAGTCTCGAAATTGCAAGAGATTCTACGAGTCTCTTCTAAATTCGCAAGTCTGCCAAGTCGATGCAGCAAACCATGCCGCTGCCTGCTCGACTCACGATTCTGCGAGTGTGGTGGGGACTTGCAGAGTCTCAGTACTGTGGATAGAGCTTTTTTCGAGAGTTTATAATGGAAGGTGAGCCTGAAGAAAGGGAAAATTCTTAGGGATTTTTTTAATAGAGTATAGGATGGTAGGTAAACATTTTCAGCACAGAAAATAAGACATACATTTTTATACAATTGTCTCTGCAGTGCATCAAATCATATGATATGATGTTTCAGGATTCAGCTACATAGTTTCGAGTCAATCTACGCTGACACATATTTTATGAGTGGATTGAATCGATACTATGCAGCTGAATCCCGAAACATCATATCACATAAGACACACATTGGCTAATTCTGTAGGATAAGACAGAAAAATTGTAGAAAAGAAAGAAGGAAAGAAAAAAATTATATTAATGTCCACGAATGACCAAAATAGGTCAATGGGACTTGAGAATGCAACCAATTACAAAAGAAAGTGCTAGGGTATAAGGACCATAGGAACAAGAAGACGAAGAAAAGTACTGAAAATAGCTGAGGGATGAATCCAACGTAATAAATCCCCCAACCGATGTGGTTTGGGTGTCAATATAAAGTAGAGAAAATTCAAAGGGATAGTGTAACTTTCCCGATTTAGAATTAATTAATTTTGGATACCCGAAGCCTATTCTTATTATTTTCCGTAGGCTAAGAGGAAATTAAAGAGTGAAATAAATTAATTTAAGTGGTCCAAGGGTACTTTTATATTTTAATTGGAAAAAGACACTTAAATTATATTATTAATCCAAAAAAGAAATAAAATAAAATAATAATTATGGGGCGCTGAAGATAGAATAATAATTAAATAAAACATTATATTATGGGATGCCAAAGATAGAATGGGTTTCATGAGCATCAAAGATTCTATTTTTAGGATGGAGAGAGGATAAAACAATTTTATATTGTTTATTCCTATTTTTAGAATGGAGCGCCAACATGGGAGAGGATAAAACAATTTTATATTGTTTATTCCTATTTTTAGGAGGGGGCGCCAACTTTGGAGAAGGCCTTGGAAGTTATAAAGGCAGATTTGGGGTTTATTATTACATACATCTTGGAAATTTATCAACTACTTCATTGTTTGCAAGTAGCTTCTGCTTTGCATCAACAATAGAGAATGAAAACCCTCATTTGCATACAGATTATGAGGACAAAATCCCTCACATCTAAGCTTGACATTTCCATTCGGGGTTGTAGTGGTCATTCAGAGTTACAGTGTTAATCGAGTTAGGGCTTCATATTCAGGGCTGTTTTAGCATCCAAAACAACAAGTACAACTAGGATGTCCCCCTTTGGGAACGAATTTCAATATTGGCGCCATATCTGGAAGCAGTTTTCAGTCAAAGCAGTTTGCATGTTCTTATCTTTTGTGAGAAAAATTGTATTTAGACATTCTAGTGTTTTTATTAAAGCTGATTTGAAATAAATAAGTTTGTTTTTCCTACATATTGCGGTTGTTTTTTTTAATTAAAAAAATCAGATTATTGCAGCTGTCATAGAAGTTAGTATTTCATATTGCTGCCCTAGGGTTTCATGCAAATATCCAGATTTATCTAAAGTTATTTGACAGGGATATTACAATGGTATCAAAGCGAATTTCCTCTTGGCTTGTGAAAGAGAAAAAAAAAAGAAAGAAAAAAATTGCAGCTTTGAATTTCATGCAGGGTAGTGACAAAGAAGTCAGGTACCTCCAAAGGGAGAAAAAGAAAGCTCTCAGAAGCTAGAAGTCATGGGTAACAAGGATCCAAAGGAGGCAATCTTTGACAGGCTTGTTCGGGACAAGACAAGTTAGTTGACATGATGGGTTAGTTAATCAAAGTTATGCAGGGCACGAATGTGCAAAGGGCTCCAAACGGTGAGGGAAGCTTTTCAGGAGCAAGCCATAACCAACCCTATCGAGAGGCAACCATTGGTTCTATTTGTTAGGCACTTCTAGCCTAACTTCCTACGTAGAGAGGAAACAATTTGGGAGGCAAAAATTCAGCCTACCATTACAAATGATATTGCCGCTAGCTATGAGGAGTACAGGGTACTTTCCGGTGAGATTAGAGATGCCATATCCCTCACCAATTTTATTAATTTGAAGGAAAGCAAGGGTGGACCAAGAGTTGAACCTAGGCCACAAACTAATTAGAGAGACTTGCAACAGGCTTTAGGAAGTTGTCACTCCCTACTTTTGATAGATCTAATAAGAGTTCTCCCTTAGTGATGAGGAGAAAGGAAGAAATCATGGGGCATGAATCGAAGAAAGAAAAATTAGATCTGCAAGAAGGTTTTGGGGTGGAGTTCCAAGAAGACCATGTTGAGGGGCATGAACATGAAAAATGGCTTTACCAGTTGCTAATGTTGATTTTCAATCTCTGGTATTTTTAGAATGACAACCTATGGGAAACAAATTGATTGTGTTCATGACTTTAGCGAGAATCATGAAGATGTTTTATTGACTTCTAATGTTTGCATGCGTCAACAAGATTCACTTGTTGAATGTGAAGAGTTCAAGGTGAAGAAGAATGTTGATCCTAACCCAGAAGTTCCGAGTCACAAGGTTGGGGATGCTGAAGATATCTCAACCAAGCTTCATTCGACAAAGGAAACCGAACAAGTTGAGGTCACCAAGGTATGAAAGTGTTGTGGATTTGTTGCTTCCTACTAAGTCATTTCAGATGTGTGGTCATCATGGACAACATAGTGGAAATGGTGATAGAGTGAAGAACACTTTGAGTGGTAAAGGGCACATAGATTCGTTCATACAAGTTCCAAATTGTGTGAACATGAGAGTTTGGGATCTGGTATTTGCAGAAGGGACTTGTAATTGCTTGAGGGCAAACAATTCTGGGAAGGGCAGACTGTAATGTCCCCTTTTCAAAATTAATTAATTCTGGATACCCAAAGCCTATTCTTATTATTTTTGTAGGCTAAGAGGAAATTAAAGAGGGAAATAAATTAATTTAAGTGGTCCAAAGGTACTTTTATATTTTAATTGGAAAAGGACACTTAAATTATATTATTAATAAAAAAGTAAAAATAAAATAAAATAATAATAGAATGATGAACTTCTATTATGGGGCGCCAAAGATAGAATGGGCTGCATGAGCATCAAGATCCTAGTTTTAGGATGGAGAGAGGATAAAACAATTTTATATTGTTTATTCTTATTCGTAGGATGGAGAGCCAACATGTGAGAGAGGATAAAACAATTTTATATTGTTTATTCCTATTTTTAGGAGGGAGCGCCAACTTTGGAGAAGGCCTTGGAAGTTATAAAGGCAGATTTGGGGTTTATATTACATACATCTTGGAAATTTATCAACTACTTCATTGTCTGCAAGTAGCTTCTGCTTCTGCATCAACAATAGAGGATGAAAATCCTCATTTGCATATAGATCTGAGGACGGAATCCCTCACATCTAAGCTTGACAATTTCATTCAGGGGTTGCAGTGGTTATTCAGGTTACAGGTGTCCATCCAAACTAGGGCTTCATATTCAGGGCTGTTTTAGCATCCAAAACAACAAGTACAACTAGGATGTCCCCCTTTGGGAACAAATTTCAATACTGGTGCCATATCTGGAAGCAGTTTTCAGTCAAAGCAGTTTGCATGTTCTTATCTTTTGTGAAAAAATTGTATTCAGACATTCTAGTGTTTTTATTAAAGCTGATTTGAAATAAATAAATAAAGTCTGTTTTTCCTACATATTGCGGTTGCTATTTTTAATTAAAAAATCAGATTATTGCAGCTGTCATAGAAATTAGTATTTCATATTGCTGCCCTAGGGTTTCGTGCAAATATCCAGATTTATTTAAAGTTTTTGACATGTATATTACAGATAGAGTTATTTTATAGAGCATATAATGTACTAAAACATTATTTCATTATGTAGCATGGGAAAATTCTAACGAATGGATGTTCTTACAAAGTATAGAGTGGTAGTTGATTTTTTCAGCTCAAGAGATTACACATACATATACTGTAGGCTAAGATATGTTTTCGTTATGTGTCGAGAGAATTTTAAGGGATAAACAGAGTATGAAATGGTAGGTGACTATGTTCAGCTCAAAAAATAATACATGCATGTTTGTAGGCTAATTACGTATCCTGAGACACATTTTTATTATGTAGTAGGAAAAGTTTAAGGGATAAAATTTTGATGGAGTACAGAACGTTAGGCAAATATTTTTGGCTCAAAGACACATGAATTATAGGCAATTTGTGTGGGCCAAGACATATTTTCAAGATTTTTTTACATAGTGTAGAATGGCAGTGACTTTTTAGCCCAAAAATATGAGATGCATGTAGTCTAGGCTAATTCTTTAGGCTAAGACATATATTCATTGTGTAGTAGGATTTTAAGGGATTTTTTTCCAAGAGTTTATAAATTATAATGGTATGCAAACATTTTCAGCTCAAACAATTAGATATGCATGTGCTGTAGGCTAAGACATGTTTTCCTCATGCATTAGGGGAAATTTTAAGGGATAGATTTTTTTATGAAGTCGAGAAAGGTAGGAAAAAATTTAGCTCAAGAAATTGGACATACGTGTATTGTAGGCTAATACTATATGCTAAGATATATTTTCATTGTGCAGTAAGGGAAAAATTTTAAGGATATATTTTCTTACAAAGTATGGAATGGTATAATATTTTGTGCTCAGAAAATAAGACACGCATAGACAGGCTAATTCTATGGGCTAAGACATATTTTCATTAAAATTTTAAGGATTTTTGTTCTTACAGAGTATAAAATGGTATGCAAATATTTTCAGCTCGAAAAATATTATTTCCGTGTACTGTAGGCTAATTTTGAGGAAAACATAGAATTTTGTAATTTTCTATTTATACATGTACAGAATATTCTTTTAAAAAAATGTGCATTTGGTGGGTGTATTAACTTTATGCATATTTTATATAAAAAGTTGATGAATATTAAATGTTTTGGGCTATCAGGGTGTTCTGACCTTTGAATTTATGTTTCTGATAAGTGTTATTTGTAAAACCTACTCGGTGCTGAATCTGATTTTCGTAATTTTTATGAAAAGCTAGCCAATTGGCAAAAACATAATCCCTAAACATACACTACTAATGATCTACATAAGTGAAATCTCTTCTTCTCAAAACTGCTCATAGGATTTTGATGTGGATATATTTTTATAGTTTTTTCTGGCAATTGAACTTTGCCCTAATTCATCTAACATTGAAGAACATAGTCTGTCAAGTCACGCCTGTGTATGCTGTTTAATTTTGAAAGAGAACATAGAACATGAATTACGTTTGTGTAATAAAGAAATAATATAGGATGGCAGTCATGATTGTGTATTAATTAAGAAAAAAATATTTTAATGTTAGCAAATGACCAAAGTAGGTCAATCGGACTTGAAAGTACATGTAGCTAACTATGGAAAAATATTACGCTTTACTGTCCTAGGTATGAGCATAGAAGAATAAGACACTGGATCAAGCATAATGAAAAGAACAATTCAGAGTCTGCTGAGCTTGCCTCCCAAGCAACTAGGTAGTTACGTTAAAGGTGGTCTAGAACTGAGTAATATGATTTTAGATAAATCTATAGTTGAAAGTGGTTAATCTGTAATCTCTGCCTCTTAGGTGCATCTTGGATTTGCTTCTACGGCTTTAAAATCCTCATCCATTCATTCATCTTTGATTTGTGGTCCCATAGATCCTATGGAGTCCCCTATGGACATCAAAAAATTTCATTTCAATTTTTTTTAGAAATGCAGTACTGTTTCCTTATTACTACTTCAGTACTTGGAAACTGTAGGAGCATATTTTCAAGTGATGTTGTTAGAAAAGGATGAGAGAAAGAGATTGAAAAGAATATGTTACATGTGACACTGAGATATGTGTGTGTTCATCATTTTATTATGCTGGAAGAAGTTACATTGTAGTTGGGGAAGTTCATAACCGAACATTAGTTAATAGATAACTAATAGTTCATTAAGTGTTAACTAATATATTTTAATACCCTGCCTTAATGACTAATCCAGAAACTACTTCAAGTTTGTCCCGAAATTTTACAAACACAATGGGACCAAAAGATTTAGTCATTAAATCAGCAGGTTGCTCCTTTGATGTTAATTTGAAATCTGCAGTCCTCTGATACTTTGCTGCTGTCCAATGTATGAGCTTTGGTTGAGACAAAAGCCGAGAAAGATTGCTAACAACACATAGATCCGGTCATGTAGGCATAAAATATATCAAGTTGCCCACTAATTGTCTGTAGGGTGATTCTTTGACCGGTGAAGAATCATCATTGGCTGATAACTTCAGCCCAACCTCCATAGTTCTGAAACTAAAATCTTGGAGATGTTGAGGTGGAGTCTCCTTCCATGCGTCCTTTTCAGTTGAGTGTAGCAGAGTCAACTTAACATGTACTAGTTGTGGAGGGAATATGCTTCATGTATAGGCGGATGAAACACCCAGATTACAGGATGCACGGAAGGTGCATAGTGAGCTGATAGGAAAAACCATTCAAACAAAGGCACTAGCTCAAGCTTACTATTTCAACAGAGCATGGTCATTTTGCTCTCGCTTCTGACCTTTTTATGGCACTTGATTTGCCATTACCAATTATACAACCCATTGGAAGCAAATGGGTGGAAAGATTCACAAGCAAAGCGAATGGTACTTTGTACGAGGACAAGGCTCATCTTGTTGCGAAAGGCTTTTCATGACAGGAGGAAACAAATGAGGAGATGGTTGTTATTCCTATTGTGGAGTTGGTTTCTGCTCCTATTGAGTTGGTTTTTATTCATTCTGTGGAGATGGTTGTTTCCCCTACTATGGAGATGGTTGTTTCCCTTATTGCGGAGATGGTTGTTTCCCCTACTGTGGAGTTTGTTTTTATCCGTACTGTGAATACTGCAAATATGGTCGCATTTCGGTTGCTTCTCTCAGAAGATTTGGACAAGGTCTACATGGTGCTACTTGAATGTTTTCGGTACTTGAACGTGATCATCTGGGTTGCAGATGGATTAAGTCCCAGGACAAACATAAGAAGGCTCCATGAGCTTGGTAAATTCTGTTTGATCAACATCTCCAAGATTCTGGTTTAGTCAGTCCAAGTCAGCCCAGTTAGCCCAGACACGAGAATAAATGACGTTTTTCCTTGCACAAAATGCCCTTTCAATCACCAAAATAACCCATAAATAGACTGGATTTTTGTCTCTCCCACGATTCCTTTGTTATCAATTTTGTCTCTATAGGTCTGTACGACCTCAAAATCACGAAAGTGTTGATTCTTTGACTTTGAATCTACATGGTTGTACCCCAGTGAACTGCCTATGGCTCCTCGAAACTCAAACCTCTTCTTCTCTTTACCAAAGTTTGTATCCTCTTCTAGGGCTTCCTTGAACTCTTAGCTTGCTGCACGTACCCTTATCCTAAGGTTTGCTACTTGAATGTTTTCGGGTACTTGAACGTGATCATCTGGGTTGCAGATGGATTAAGTCCCAGGACAAACATAAGAAGGCTCCATGAGCTTGGTAAATTCTGTTTGATCAACATCTCCAAGATTCTGGTTTAGTCAGTCCAAGTCAGCCTAGTTAGCCCAGACACGAGAATAAATGACGTTTTTCCTTGCACAAAATGCCCTTTCAATCACCAAAATAACCCATAAATAGACTGGATTTTTGTCTCTCCCACGATTCCTTTGTTATCAATTTTGTCTCTATAGGTCTGTACGACCTCAAAATCACGAAAGTGTTGATTCTTTGACTTTGAATCTACATGGTTGTACCCCAGTGATCTGCCTATGGCTCCTCGAAACTCAAACCTCTTCTTCTCTTTACCAAAGTTTGTATCCTCTTCTAGGGCTTCCTTGAACTCTTAGCTTGCTGCACGTACCCTTATCCTAAGGTTTTCTCAAACCGTGTCTTTGATACCAATGTTAGAAAATGATGAAGAGAATATGGTACACGGTAACACGGCACACTGAGATAGGTGCGTGCTCATTTTGTAATGCTGGAAGAAGCTATGTCGTAGTTGTTGAAGTTCATAACTGATCATTAAATAATCGATAACTAATAGCTCATTAAGTGTTAACTAATATATTTTAACAAATGTGACCCCCTCAAAAATAGAAATACACTTTTTGTAACCAAATATGTAACCTACAAAAATTTATGTAGTTGGAATTGTGGAAGATACAAAAATGCATTAGTTGGAACCTATGAAAATTCTATTACCTGTTTTGGTAATTTTTTTTTAATCAAAGAGCTTGCTTGACCATCAAGTAGTTTTATTTGTCATCAATATCTGAATTCTTGGTATGGATACAAATATAGAGTACATGTAAAATTTCCCATCTTCTCAAAATCATGCAAATTGTCTAGAAGGTGGTAATCCAAGTGTTTTTCCTGCTAATTATTACAATTCAAACTTGATTTTATGTAGTTGTCATTTTCCACATGAATAGCTGGTTTGAGATGATTTTATTTGCCGATTTTTACATTTTCATGCATGCTATCTAGTCATTGATTTCCAGATGGCTTCCACTAATATACTGTTCTATTTTAAAGATCATTTTCTCTTGGATATTATTTTTGATTAAAGAAAATGCATTGCTATTTTGTAATCTATAATTCCCTTCAGTTTCGTCTACCAAATTATTCAAGGGTGTTATGCATACTCTTCAGCTCCTGGTCCATGGCTTTCAAACAATTTCTCATCTTTGGACTTGCACAGTCTTTAAATTTCACCTTTTTCATGGGATGCTTAAAGCAATTCATGTGAATTGTTAGTAGTAGTGTAGAACTCCAGCGTGCAATTTTAAGTTTGAGTATATTCCTGGAAATCCCTTACAAACATCAAATTTTATCTTCCAGTTCATCAGACAGGTCATCAAAATGCTTTAGTGGTAATTGTGTGGCATTGTACAGTCTGGAATTCCTCAATCTGCTCTGATGTCCTCAGTCCCTCTTTGTGGTGTGAGTAGAATTCTCATTGTTCTAATGCGTCTTAAAACTCAGGGTTGAGAGCCATGGATTGTTTGCTAAAAGTGAGTGTGCGTCCGATTCCTTGATAGTGACTTTAGTTTTGTCTTTCTTGCCCCTGTCATTGATTTAGGATCAAACTTATCACTTGCGGATTATGAAACTTAAGTAAACTGTAGCAATATTTTGTCTGCTTTGGGTAAATTGGGTGCAAAAAGATGCATGGGCGATTAGATATAGTCACTTTCCTTTTTTCTTTGTCTAGCTTCTTATTCATTTCAGATTAAAGTTACTAATGATTATTGTTCATCTTTTCTTTTGTTTTGTACCTAAATACCTTAATTGCCCTCTTCTGTTTTCAGTTATCAGTAACCTTTTTGCATCTGAAAACTTGCTATGCTGATGACCATTATATGATATGGTGATGGATGGTATACTTTCTCATGTGCAACTTTTGAATCTGTTGTGCAAGAGCTTCTTGTTGTTTTGACACTTCTGAGTTCGAAAAAGCATTCTGTTGGATTTTGTTTGAAATGTTGAACTTCAACTGATAAATATTTTATTTTAACTTCTTTTTTCAATACACTTTTCAGTCCAGAAGCCCTCATTCAACATTCTGCAAGTCAGAAGAATATGGCAGCTGATATTCTCAACAGCATCACTGTTGGGGATGAAGAGGGCCGTTCTCGACAGCGGATTCTTTCATTTGCTGCAAAAGGTAACCTAGAACTTTCTCATCTTCTTGCAAAATGTTAGCAATTATTTTAGGGTCCATTAAAGGTGCTAAATTATCCAAGCAATGACTGTGATTTTGAATACAAAAAAACACAGTCGACTCAGAGCACAGTAAGTGTAATGATTAATGTATTGTTGACTTTCATATTCTCTTATTCTAATTGCATTAGAATACTGTTTTAGCTTTGTGGAAACGACCTTATTATATATTTCATCATCTTAAGGTCCTATCAAAGTCATTTGATACAAAAATCTCTTAGATCTTGTTTTTTTCTGAGGGAAGCTACAAAAACATATTTTATTATGAAAACTGAATTTGAACTCCTATGTACTGTGCTGTTCTTTCTATTGTTTGTTTGCAAGTTAAAATTTAAGCCTCTTGTGCATGTTGTCATATTTACTTTTTTGAGTAATTCAGGGTGAAACATTGGATGCATGCAGTAGTGTCTCATTAGCTTCTAAGAAACTATAATATGGTCAAAATTTTAAAAGCCATTTTCTTTAAAATAGCACCCCACTATGTGCAAGTTCATTGCATTGTGTCTAGCTGTTTTCTATAGGAAAAAACCCAATGGAAAGAAAACAAGCAAATATATAAATGTCTGCGATAACCAAAGTAAGTCATTAAGGCTCAAAAAGTGCACCAAGTTACAATTGCTAATTAGGAGCACTAAAAGTAAGTTAAACAACCAAAAATGAAGTGTTCCAAACTAAAACTAGGAAGCACTAAAGTCATCTAGTGTGGGAGGGGTTTTGGTGCACACGGAAACAACTATACCAAAGATGAGTCAGTATATTCAAAAGACATAAAATTAAAAACTTCTCATGAAGGGAAGATCCCTTTTCAATAGCTGGGATAGCCAAGATAAGAGAAGAGGTCCACAAGGCTCTTGTTTGCATTAGAGTTAGGACTAGGAGAAGATCTAGTAGTCTTGTTGGCTACTTGAAAGGTCGATTAAAAAGTCTATTGATGTCGTCAAGGGAATGGCTTGGCTGTGGGCCTGATTAAATGAATCTTGGGAGAAGTAGAGAATTCCTCCAGATGGCTCTCCTCAAATCCAAGGTTGACGTTTGTCCAGCTATAGAGAGAAAAACGCTAATGTGTACCTGCAAATATAGTCTAGATTGTGATTGGGGGAGGGTAGTTAAACATCTATGGTGGTGCAAGATTTGGAACTCTACAATGCTTTAGTGGCTTCTTGTGAGGGGAGTCTTTGTCTTTCAAATATTTTGCGATTTGTGTGATTGGCCATTTTGACAACTAGGCACTTGACACCCACAATGGTTGAAATTGGTGGAAAGAAGGAATTGAGCAATTTGGTGTTGTTGGAAGTCCTTGTATAATCTGTGACTAAAAATATCTACTTCCTAAAGGTAAAGTTTCAAACACCTTTGTTTTAATTAACAACTTAATAGAGAAAGGTAGAAATGGCAACCTTCCAAGTCTCTTCACAAACATTGATATCTTCCCTAGATTTCATAATAGATAGAGCATTTGAGAAAACAAAGCGCTTCGCCTTCTCCACTTCCTAAAGAGAGCAAAGATAACGTCTCCCATAATTGGTTATAACAAAGCCTTAGCTGACCAAGGGTGATCCTAAGGCAACGTGACTAATGATTGCGAAGATAAATGAGGTGTATAATGGCACCATTGACAATTTGTCATAAATGTTCAGCATAAAAAAACATCTTAGGGTTGAGAGATCCATGTGACCTGAATATATTCTTGGTATATGACATCTTTGACAACTCTATTGATCTCTTGCTTCGTGTAAGGCGTATTCAAAGGGAGAGAGCCACTCTATGGAGATGCCAATAGACTAAAGAAGCAAATTGATCTTATAGTATCGACATCATTGATGTCTAAGGAGACCTAAGGAGGTAACCCGCTCCAAGGAAGATATTGCTAAATATGAGTCTTTTATTCGAGGTTAAATCGTCATGGGATATGAGTTTTGTGAAAGTAGATGATAAACCTAAAGACCCTATAGAGACATAGGTTGGGCACCGGAAGTTAGCTTTGACAATGATTAGAGGGATTGTCAATTTACAATTGATTGTATGTTAGAGCACATCATTGTGCATGCTTTCAACACATCCTTAATCAACAAGCCCTATTGTAGGGCCTAAATATCTGAAATGATTATGTAGAAGAGATGAATCTATGAAGGTATATCACTTAAATATATCTCAAAGCTTAAGAAAATGAACTAGGGGGACCTCTCACAATAAAAGAAACACAAAAAGGTGTGATTTGAGGTATAACCACTCTCAACATGAATATTCTTTCTTACAAAGTCTTTATTGATGTCAATAAAAAGAGAGTCGACCAAAGATGACATCCTTATTTGACTCCAATTGCACTTACAACAAAGTTAGGTAAACCATGAGTAGTTTGAAACTAGGGCACCGCTATCTTGTAGAGCTTCATGATGATCGTAGTAAAAAGTCATGAGATACATATACTAACTTATAAAACAACAATTTCCTAGGCACATAGTCAAAGTGTAAATATCCTAAGTCATATAGGAAATTTATAAATAACATTATGTTAAGAGGTGGTGGGTGAGAGTGAGAGTGCGAATGAAGCGGGTGAATATAATTAAGATTTGAAGGTCACAAGTGAAAGAACGTGTCCTATTGGTGATAATACGACACCAAGGGACATGGCTATTCCTAATTATAACTAAGCATATAACTTAAGGCCTGTCAAAGGTCATAAAGAAAAAGACTTTCGAAGATCCTCGGAAGCCTCCTAAATGATGCTCAATGAGGAAAAATATGATCAATAGTTTGGAACTTTTTCTCGATGCTTGCTTGCTTGATCTCTATAAACATACCACACTACCTAGCCTAACAATTCATGTGTTGAAAATTTTGGCATAAAGTTTGACCAAGCTTGTAAAAATATCTTATCAAATTTGAGAAAAGTCATATGTTCAGCCTTACAAAGAGTTTTTTTGTAAAAGAAGTTGATTATAAGAGTATTTGTAAAATAAACTTGTAATTTTCTTTAATATATTATGTAGCAAGATATTTATTATGTGAGATAAGCGATTGTAAAAATTATGATGCGACAAAAGGATTGTATTATTTTTGCATTCAAGCGATATCGGTTGAACTCGACTTAGATTGTGTTGATTATTTCCTTGTCATTGCATCTCGCATCATGGGTTCTACACATTACACTTATGAATTTTTATCACTTTGCATTCTAATTTCAAATTCACATGAAAATACGTTTCTTGCAATATGTTGGCTTCAATTCAAGCAATTATTAATGTGCTTCTGTCATTAGCACTCTCTTCTCTGAAATAAGATTGTCGAATTGTTGATCTGCCATTTTGATTCATCGTCTGCTCCTAGAGGTCCTCATATTTGTTCTCATTGTGGACGTCGAGGTCATATCTTGTAATGTCCCCAATGGACATATTTTTGCCCCTAGATGGATTTCAGGCAATCCCCAATCCTCATATCACAACTTATAACACAAATTAAATTTACTTTTGCAGATCTGAATTTATAAAGGAAATTGCGACTAGGGTAGGATTAAATACCACCACAAATCAGCCCGTAAATCTATATCATTCCACTCAAATCTAGTACCACTAATTTATAAAGTCCAAATATGTATAAAATTGCAGATTTCAGATGTAAACAAGGCTGCAATAAATTATTTAAAAACCTTGTCTGCAACATAACTTCAAAAATTCATATCTTTTGCTAGAGAAGTCCAAATGAGCTGAAACTTTGGATCTTGGGCCACAAAAATATGAAGAATAATATTCCAAAATTAGTTTTCACACAACAAACACAAAACCCTAATTTTTCCCTAAAAAGTAGGTCGCCCAACACATTTAGGGCATCAAATCAGCTCCAAAAATTAAGAAAACAAGCTACTTTGATTCCCAACATTCACCTCAAGATATAACAATACAAATCAGATTTTTAAGTACCTCCAAAGCACACAAATCAGCCAACAAGTGGGTCGCTCCACTAGAGATTAATAGAAGAACAACCGTTGCAATATTTCTTTAAATCCTTGCTACAAAAATCTGCCAAAAACTCCTCTGAAATTAATCTCTACAAATCAGCCCTGAATCAACTCCAATAATGACAAACTAGGGTGGATCTTTCACCACCGAAGAGTGCCCTACTAGCTAGGAATGGATCTCTCACCACCGAAGCTAGGGTCCCTGTGGGATCTTACTCCACAAGCTAAAGAAAATCTAAGTGTGTATGCAAAAGCTATAAGCTTAAGACACAAATCAGAAAATATCAAATGGTTATGGAATACCTTCCCCTCAAGTCGACTTCTCCTTATAAAGGAAGAAGAGACCCAAAACAACCTCTACAATATCCAATTAGTTCACAAGGATTTTCCCTATGCAAACATTTAATATTTTCCCATATTAAATGCTTTTTCCAACAACTTTTTCCTCCTAATGCAAGTCGCATTTTTCTAGGGGAAATACATAGTAAAATGGGCATTTATCCTTTCTATGTTCCCATTTCCCTTCTAAGGCAAGTCGCCTTTTCACCTAGGATGGATAACAATTTATATTTGGGCCTTTTCCATCCTAGATTTAATAATTATTAAGTCATATAAATTATTATAAGTGCTCTATATATATTTTTTTTCTTTTATTAATGACACTTTATAATAATTAAATATAACTTAAGTCACCCTTATATTTTTCCTTTGGTCATCGGGTTGACAAAATAGGCCAAAGGTCTTCGAATGGGAAGGGGATATTACATATCTCAAGTGATTGTTTTGATGTACATCGTTGTATATCATGTGGTACGAATATTCATTTTGTCAAACATTCTTATATGTGAGATCCGCCTACTGATTCCATGAGGTGTGTCTATTTTGGTGGATTGATCATTATAAATGGAAATATGAGATTTGCATGTTGTTTTAAGTCTTATAAGAGAGTTCAGCCCATAATTGATGTTAATGACGATTTGTCTAGTCATGATGTTGGCGAGCTCAACCTCGTAGATCTTGTTGATCTTGATCATACTAGTCTAGATATTGATGCTCCTGGATTTGAAGATGATTTTGATGTTCTTGATATGTCTCTTGGTATATTTGATGAGTGATCAATTCTTTGAGCAATGACATAGTTTAATGAGATTCCTTTAGATTATATTTTGTGATGATGTTGAAGAGATCATTGACATGTTTTGCGATTCATTATAGCTTTGTTGAGGATTGTATTGTTGCTTACACCTATGTTAATCTAATCGCTATAGTTGTCCATTCTGAGTTGGACATTGCAGACTCCATTTACACTCTAGACTTAGTCTTACTTGGGGAGTTTGATTGGAAATATAATTTAATCCTAAGTCCTATTGTACACTATAGCTTAAACTATTTATTTACCACCTAAGTAATCTATTGTTAGTGGGTGGGTACACTAGAATTGGTTTGAGTTTTTGCATTGTATAATCATGTTGAGATGGAGCTTTCCACACATTAAGCAAATTCAATTTTGGTCAATCTATTTGTCTTTTATTTATTAGGGTGTCCAAAATTGTGGCATAAAGTTTGGCAAACACAGCCCAATCGCGATAGCCATGTAGTTACTTGGGTTAGAGTTATGGCCTCGATTCTTGAATGGGGTTAATTATCCTGCGCACCAAGAGGAGGGAAAACCCAAGAAATCAACCTTGTTGAATACATGTAACTAGGAAGAACAAGATAATCTTCACATTTGAGAAATTCAGCTTGAAGCCCATCACAATCTACACCTTTGGTAGTGCACAAATTTGAAGAATTCTCCGCATATACTTAGGATTAAATAAAAGATAAGAGAACAAGCACAAGAACTTAGGGTTGACTGTCAAAATTTTGAGGAGCTTTCATTTGAGGTAAGTATACCAAAAAGTCTTATGGAGGGCATGATGGGTCTTACGTTTTGTCGATGCTAGAATCTCACTTTTTTGTCTAAGGAGACATATACTCTTACCTATGCTCTTTGAGGGGATCTTGTTCTTCTTGTTCTTATTACCCCCACAACTATTCATTTTGGTACCCTAACCATGGTTGGGACTTTACGGCGTTGGGATTACCTCTCGTCTACTTTCTATGCTTCTTTTCTTCTTTTGTTTAGTTTGTTGGGTTGTTCTGGGTCCTTGTACCCTCACATTGACCAATTTTTGGCCATTCGTGGACATTACTATAATTTCTTTTGTTCTTTCATGAGTGGAGGAGAAAGATGAAGGGTCATGAGTGGGGAAAAGAGTCTCTTGTGCACAATTTTACATTAGTCATTATACGAATGATTTGTGAGACAAGTATCATGGGGACAAATCAATCTTAATTGTTGAACAACATATGGCGAAATTCTCCCCAAAGACATGGCATAAAGTCTTTTTGATTTGTTATGATAGTAGAAAGTGAATAATAGTCAAGAATAAGGTGAGAGATATGCGTAGGGTAAGCATTGACTTACCAAGTGTTAAAATGAATCATGGTGTAGTGAATATTGGAGGACAACGTGGAAGGTAAGGATGAGATTGTAGCATACACAAAGAGTGAAAGCTAAAAGGCATGATCGACAAGGGGACAATGGTAAGAGATATGAAAATATTGAATGCAAGGAATCAATTTCTTGTTAGCAAGAACATTATTGACCACCTTGGCATGTCCATTGTGAGGAAATTGAGTCTATTTGAGCAAGTCTATCTGCTAGAGTCAAGAAAGTATGGGAGTCAATTAAACCATAAGAAGACCCTAGGGTTCACCCATGTAGGGAAGGTGCCTCTTGTGCATGTTGTGATTGGATTTTTGTCATCATCAAATGATCTTTTACACCCAAAATTCTCTAAATTTAACTCATGAAGACAGCTCATCCTTTGAATGGTTGTGAAAAGGTGTCTTGCTCTTAGTATGTGTTAAACTTGCCCAAAAGAGCAACGACATTGAAAGAAGAGTAATAAGAAATCTCAAGATACAAGTCGAGATATGGGTCAGCATTAGTATGAACAACAGTAGGTGATGAAACTTGTTTGAAATAGCAAATTGCAAGGCAAATATCTCAAAAGGGGGTGGGCCCCTTTGTACTTGAAGGCACATGTATCTGTAGTGCTCACTAGAGGCTATCAGTTAAATCCTTAGATCGTAGGCAATCACTAGTAAGGCAGGTCTCTCCGTTGGATCTTTGATCGACACCTGCTCTTCCAATCCCGTATCTATAGCTGAAACCCATGGATAACTAGTGATTCAGAGAAGGCTCATTCGAGGCTCCAATGTATCTCTGTTATAAATATGGCTCGTGATGAGACAAACATCTTGTGTGATACCCAAAGAAGACAACACTACGTTTTTTATATTCTATACAACATTACATAATATCAACTCTAGCCGGTGATAAAAAGACTAACATAGCTTCTTGGGAAAGGGAGAACTATTTCTTTGTGGCTTTCAAAACTCACAATTATTCCTTAGCAGACCAAAACTGAATGAAGTGTGTCTTTTGAAGTCACCCAAGCCCTACCAAGAGTGATGTCTTTTAGGTCCAAGGTCTCATGTAAGAAAGCATTGCCACCTTGTAAGGGATTGTTTAGTTTTAGAAAGCGAATGACCAGAATATTGAGTTCCTTAGCTCACTATGTTCTTTCTTTTTCTAAATTGCACGAGACACGGAAATGAGTATGGTTTCTAAAACTGAAACATGTTTCCCCAAAATCCCTGAAGCTGAGTAAACAAATTTTGAATAACTAACTTAAAAGAATATAGAAGGCTTCAATAAGCAAAAAGGTTACAGATTTTGCAAGTAAAAATGACCACTTTTAGATGAGGCTGTACATTTTACACCAAAAAGAATTGCATGGGATACACAGAGTTTTAAGGTTATCTTTGGGCCTTTAGAGTACAAAACAAGGTAATTCTACCTCTACCCCATCTCTTTAAACTATAGGCGTGTCCCCAAAGAAAAGAGAAAATAAAAATAAATGAAGCCGTAAATCACAGTTTCCATATCACATTGAGGCACAACACTGGAGGGAGACAAATTCCAAGTTGCAGGATGCCAGAAATTGATTTGTAAACGCTGGATTTGGATTTCAGATGGTCTTCGATCTTCAAAAGGGCTTTTTAGACATCTGACACTCATATCTTCTAGTTTGTTCTTGACACCTGCAATTGAAATATATATTAGCTAGCTTTTGAATTCAAGTTTTTTTTTTGTGTTTTTGTCGTTCAAGTTAGGGCATTTCACTATTATTCATTAGTGAAGATTGCTCTAGTCTCATTAATGGCAATGTAATATATACAATGCTTTTTTATAAGCAATGTATATATTACATTACCACTAAAGTTTTAATGTTTAATTTTAATTTTTTTGTCTTGTATACATTGCTTTATCTTTTTTATTTTTTAATAAAAGCAATGTATATATTACATTTTTGCCAAATTTCTATTTTTTTATTAATTTATTTCTTATATACACTTTGCTTTATGTTTTTTTATTTTTCAATTTGTTATATTTTTAAATTTTTAGAATGTAAAATTATAATTTTGTACTATTTAATTTAATGTGTTTTAATTATTTTAATTTTATTTAATTAATTTGTTATATATGGTTTTTCATAATTACTTGTCTCGGGACGGGGGACATAGAGCAGAGGAACATTGTTTCCCGAACGACAAAAAAATTCCCAAATTTTGGGGCAGCCTGGTATGCCTATTACGATAACATATAAAATCAATATTTAAATATTTTAACTTTATTTAGTGAAGTTTAGGGGTTTAAATTGTATTTAATGTTTTTAGGGCACTTTTGAGATTATAATTCAATGGTTTGGGTAAATATAACAACTTTATTAAAGTAAAAGAATTATAAATTTCTTAAAAAATAAAAAAATAAAAAAATATTGGGGTTGTCCCCTACAAGTCCCCAAGTCTCCAAAACGTTCGGCTGTATGGGACGTCACCAAAATCTAGAGGATACGTCCTTGTATAAGGGTGTATAATTATTTAATTATTTATTATTTAACAATTGAAGTTTTAGTTTTTACATTATTTTGTAGTTTGAAAATTTAAATAGGTGTTAAATTGTTAATGAATTATCAGAAAGTAAAATAATAATCGTTAATTCTTATTTTTATTTTATAAGTCTATATATTTTTTTAATTTACTAATTTTAAATTTATTTATTCTAAACTCTCTAAGTTGTATATATATATATATATATATATTATATATATATTTATTCTTGCCTCTAAGTAATTGTCTCATATTTTTCAAAAACATGGCATACCAGTTTAGTTGTCTCCCCATACCTATACCCATTAACCATGATAAAATTTTAAAACTAATTCTATTGGCATTAAATGTCATTGATCGTGCACCCAAAACATTAAATTAACATGCCATTATGTTTTGTTTCCTTTAATACATTTAATATAAATAAGCAAAGTTGGTTTGGGTTTGGGTAATGGCATTAAATGCCTTAACTTGATCATGATTCACACAAATGATATCATTAAAGTAGCATGAATAATACGATTATGTTTTTATTATATTGCTCTTCATTGAGAGCATGAAAACGACAAATTTATGTTAACTTTTGTATGAAATTACAGATTTTACAAGTAAAACTTTACCATTTTTAGACAAGGCCTTCTATGTCATCATTCCAAAATACTAAGTTACATTTATAAATAAGCTAAGTTGATGTCATTATTCGGTTTGGGTATGATCCGTAATTTGGAGGGAGTCCACTCCAAACTTGTCAATACGGAATGCTTATTTAACTTAAGGTTTTGTTCTCAAGCTCTATGGCAAGGAACATCCTTAAGAATGCTGTAACAAGGTATATTTCAGCTCTTGACTGTGACCTTTAAGCATACAACTCCTTATGCAACCCTTCACATGCATTTCCCACATGCTACATACATTGCATACTTCCCTTCTCACCCTAAACATGCTACTATTCCATACATGACTGCAATTCAATGTGCTTGTATGAGAGTGCAAATGAATGAGAGGTTCTTTCCCTTTATTGAACAAGTGCTATGCTTGTGAATGAGGGTTCTTGAGCTCTCTTAAGTGTTAGACTAGTTGCAACACTATGAAACATGCAAACAATGAAGCAAACACAAGAAACAAGAGAGAAACACAAGAGTTTTACCTTGGAGAAACTCAATGTGAGAAAACTCCAGCAAGAGTGAAGCCACGCTTCCTCATCTCCACTATGTTTTGCAGCTTACAAGATTTATGCCTTACCAAGATTACAAGGATGCCAATCTCATGGGCTCCTAGACTTGTAATGAACTCTGCCCTCGTGGAAGAATATTGAACTCAGACATAACAACTGTGTATTCTTGTCTTCTTAGCTCTGCCTTCTATGGACAATGAGAATGGTGCAAAAAGAATGGATTCTCCTCGCCTCTTTGCTATGGAACTCTGATTTTCAACTCTCCTCGCATGGTGGATGAATGGAAAACCAATCCCTGAATGAATTTTGAACCAGGACTCCAACTTGACTTAATTGGCAATGGCAATCCAATTCCAAAACTCTGTCAATGTTTTCTGATCAGACCTTCATCAGACCTGTAATGATGCCTTCTGCCTTGGGAGTCTGCCAAGAAGCCGTTTTGAAAGTCGAAAAACTTGCAACTGTTACGTTCTGGACATTTTCTTTTGTCTCGGACAAAACCGCCACTGTTTGCAGATGTTGGTTCTGAAATTGTCGGTCAAAATCACCACTGAGATATAAAACCGCTGTGGCGATTTTCAAAACCGACACTGAGAGATACAAAACAGTCAGGGCGGTTCCGTATCCTTAAAAAACCCTGTAACTTTCAGAGGCCATAAATTTTGCATACTAACTTGAAATTGGGTGCCCTTTTTTTTTTGAAAAAGTGTATTTTTCAAGAGGAACCCAAATATGTAATCAAAACATACATATGATGAAGTCCATACTCTGTAAAGGCCTTTTAATAGAAGCTATCTATTTTTCTCAGGACTTTGGCATATTGCAAACCCGGTTTATGGTCAATTGTCTCACGTACCAAATTGGATGATCTCATGATCCATTTTCGGATCATATGCCTCAAATTAGAGGCTTTTGGTCCCACAAAAGCTTAGAATGAAAAGATATGGATTATCTTCTCAAATGTGATACCAACCTTGTCACCCTCTTGGACTGCACTTTGTTTCTCTCTCACTTGGAGAGTGTCTGCCCAAACTGAAACCTGCAAAATCAGGTTGCAAAAAGAGGCCATAACCCTACTCGAACTCAACCACTAACCTTCTTGAACTCCTAGTGTCTTGGTCTTGGTTGATCCTCTTACCCCCTTCAATGCACATGCTTGTAGGATAGAGTGAAGCTCTCTCTCATGGAGCTGCTGTTCAAAATTCTCCTTGCTGTCAACATTCCCAACAAGTGAAAAAATACATTGCATAATGTAAATGGTGTAATAACAGGTCATCACTTTTACAAATTTCCCTTATCTTGGGTCTTACAATTCAACAAATGCAACATACATGGATTACAAATACACAATTCCATTTACAACATTGCCCTTCTTGGGTCTTGCAAAATTTTGCATCAAAACAAGTGCAAATAAACATTAAAGAAAAACATATTTCAATGAAGGAACATGGATGTCAAAACACACATCCATCAAAACCAGCAGTCTTCTTGTGGAGTGCTACTCACCATGGATGCATCTCTCACCTTTTGATGTCTTGCCACTTCGTCTCCCTCCATGGAAGAACACTTCAGCTCATGAGCATGCTACAAGATGCCCAATACATTTTTACCAACTGCTGCCATAACCAAATATGATTTGGAGAACCTGCTGGCTGCTGCAACCATTTACTTTGTGCATACCATATGCTACAACTTTGCTACAGCTGTTACATTTTGTTAAATGCATACCAAAACCAACATAGGCATGCTACAACAATTCTGATTACAAAAAAATCAGATTATACCTCCATGCTGAAATCATGGTAAACATGCCAACTTACATTTGACATGACATGAGAATGCTGAAAATGATGCAGCCTCTTTGCAATGGGCTGCTTCTATGCTTCTCAAATGGGATAGCTGCTCCATATCCACTCTCAATGAGTGAAATACCTCCATACTTGCTCATACACAATGAGATTAGTTCCCAACATGCTTCTTACAACAATGGAAACCAAAAAGTACTTGGGGGTGCTTACATATGCATGCTACTCAAAATTTGAGTTTTACAACTATCCTTCTAAGGATTGATCTTAACTCAAATGAGGGTATTTTTAATGCTCTTCATGATCCATAAGTTTGTTTGGCTTTGTTTCCATCGAGAACTCTTCTTGCCACTTGGCTCATCGGTGCCGCTCTGGAAAAAATTGAAGGTACGGGTAAAACTTGTTGGAGAAATCATTTTCAAGCCTTCTAAATAGGCTCATTGGATTCATTGGCTGTTTCCATGAAGATTCATATATTATTTTGCAAAATTTCATTAAGTTTTGACTTTGGGGCGAAGGAAACATTCCAGGAAGCAATTTTGAAGTGCAAACCATGCTTAGATGCAACACTTGGGTGCTTGGGCGCACTTTTGGTGTCCCCTTGCACCCTTGGCAGAATTTTGAGGTGCAATTGCACCTCATAAGTGCGCCTCACTCTCATTGGCTAGATTCCCAACTCAAAAACATAACATGAAGCTTATAAAGTGCACTTTTTGACTTGTGTGTGTTTTAAGTGATGGTGGGTCCCACTTTTCCCTCCTAGGCGCACTTTTAAACCTCCTTAGACCTTGGGTGCACTTATGAGGTGCAATTGCACCCCAAAAGTGCGCCATGCCCTCATTGTTGGAATATTTGATGTACATGCATGCCAAGTGAACTCAAAAACATAAAAAGGCTTGTGTTTGTGGATGTGTGTGCCATGTTTTCCCCATCCCCATGGCACATTTTTCTCATCACCATGCACCCAAGGCACACTTTTGAGGTGCACCGCACCCAAAATGTGCGCTCAAGTGCAATGGAGCTCCATTCTCCACTTCTCCACTCCTCCATTTCCATGTGCACTCCTCATCTTCCACCATATAAATTCACTCACCCATGCTCTCACAACTCATAAACACAAAACACAACTTAAAAACTTAAAAGAAACTCCTTGGCAGCCATTAAAGTGCATTTAAAGCTGGTTCATAACATTCAAACACAAGAAAACTCACTCTCGTGCCCTAGATGTCAAAATCTAGTTTTGCTTATAACTCTTCTTTACCTACTCCGTTTACCTCAAGATTTTGACTGAAGCTTCCTTATGAAAACACACGTAAGAAGAGTACTTTCTTGCCCCCATTGATGCACTCAGCTATTTTTTACAGCCCCTGATGTTTCCAGCCAAAAATCACATTTTCTCATATCTACAAAAACATGGCAATTGGAGTCTTTCAAAAAGTCAAGCAAAGCCTAGAAATGCAAAATGGAAACTTTTGCAATTGGTTTTGTTTTGATCCGACACCCAAAAGACCACTTTCTATTTTTACACTCATATATAAGATGGAACATTAAAGTAAAGTATAGGTGGGGCCCTCGACATTGTTATTCGAAGCTATAGTGTTTTGCTACAGAGACGTACTGCTGCCATGCAATATGGAGCTTGAGCGGTAAATGTCTTTTAACACATCCCCACGATTCAACAAATGAAAGTTGTTTCAACAACATGTAATTGACTGTGCTATTGGGATTTTACAGAGATTCAACGAGGGTTTTTCTGCTGCGATTTTCCTCCACAAGTTTACATCCATTTATCCCCACGCCATAATCAAGAACAAATCCTTTTTTTGCCTGGGTTTTTCTCTTATTTATCCTCTTGGATTTTTGCGGATTTTATAGTCGCGAGCGCAATGCTGTCGTTTTCTACAGTTGCAAGGGAAAAGACGAAGGCAAAGATCTTTTTATACAGTCGCAAAGGAAAAGACAAAGGTAGAGGTCATTTTCCATAGTCGCGAGGGCAAAGGAATTTCTATTTATATGTTTATTTATGCGTTTTCCACAGATCACGAATTCTAGTTTCAAGGGCATAATCACGAATTCCAGCTTTGAGGGCATTGTTGTGCTGCTCGTGATTCTGTTTCTCAGTGGAGGTTTAATACTCACAAATTTCTTCGCGATTGTGCGTGAGCTCTATAAGACAAGTTCCCTTCCTGACTGCCCCTCCCTCGTATAATAACAAGGCCACAGTAGTACTGTTTGTTGGGTTAACGATTTAAATGATTCGTGGACATCATTGTCCTCAATCAATAGTCGCGATTTTAAACTATCCTCCCAATATGTCTTGTATACCGGGTTGAGATGGATCCCCACCCGAGTAACACGGAAAACAAACTCAAAATGGTAACCAAAATCCGAGAGGCCGGATCAACAGAACCCTATGGACAGTGCCAAAATTCTTCAAGAGCTGCTCGACAGAGTGCAACGAATGGAAATTGTAAACCAGGCCCTACACACGAAGTGTGCATTCTCACCCACCGGTCGCAGTAGTGGAATCGAGAGGCTATTTTAAAAGAACAATTTAAAAGCAGCAAAAAAAACCCAACCATCACAGTGACATCATTCATGCTGAAATTCTCGACCTCAAGAATAAGCATGAGGAAATCAGAATCCAACAAGCTTCCATCCAACAGGAAACAAAACAAAATTCAAATCTTGGGCGTAGGTAGCTAGTGTTAAGGAACCCCCTCCCCTGGCAGTGCGGTGGAGGAGGTTGTCCATGCTAAATTTGTGGAGGAACGCACGAGAAGGGAACGTGAATTGAATCTTAAAGTAAGAGGGCTCCCCTCTAGTCAGCAGGACCCCCTGACGGTTGGGAACTCCTTTCTCAGAGATACTCTAGGCATACATGATATTACTCTGGATAGAGCTTGGCTGGGTTACGAGTCTACCCTTTTTCTTTGGTTCAGGTCAGCAGCAGATAGACTCAAGGCTCTTAGGGCCAAGAGGATGTTATTTTCCCTCCCTAATAAGATCTTCCTTGATGAGGATCTTACCAGGTCACAGTAGCCGAACTCAAACACTCCAGGGATCTAGTTATGGCAGCTCGGAAAGCAGGGAAGTGGGCAGTTATCAAAAACCTCTAGGTGTAATCAGACACTTTCCCTCTTGGATGGGAGTCTCGTCCTGGGTCTTCCAAATGACGGGCCACGAAGGGGGTGTGGTTGGGTAGGCAGGGGCATGACTATTAGATGTTGGAACGGTAATGGCTCCTTTTGGTCCTCACTGGTCTTATTCTTGATGCTCTTAGTTCCGCAAACATCCTCTTTATCACGAGAGACTCACGAGAGTCCGGTGAGGCCTCTTCTTGATATCACGAGTTGTCATTGGTACTCTTGCACACAGGCAGAGACTAGGAACTCGGGTGGCGTCAGAGGTTCTGGAGGGGTGGCTTGCTTGTATAGAGATTCGCTCCAGAGCAAGATCTCTTGGTTTTCTGAGACGAGTTTGCCAAGTTCTTATGGGTTCGGATTCAGGTGTGGGTCCCCACTTTGTAGGGATATCTACATTGCAGTGTGTTACTTCCCTCCGACATCCTCCCCTTATGCCATTCATAATGGTCCCGATGGTGATCCCTTTACCGACTTGTATGACAGTATTGCCCAATACTCAATGGTCGGAGAAGTCATCCTTCTAGGTGATTTCAATGCCCGCACCAGAGCACTCCAAGTTCCTATTCATGACCGCGCGGAGGATTTGTTTTGCACTCGGACAGTTGATCCAGAGACAGTGGGCTTGCAGGACTTTAGAGGATGACTCAGGGCCTCTCACTGCTTATGGTCGACACCTCCTGCAACAACTTGGAGAATCACATGAGCTAATTATCCTCAATGGGATTACTTGCTTTCTTGATTCACATCTCTTCACATGTCGACATGGTGGTGGTGTGAGTGTGGTGGATTATGTCCTTTCCAGCCAGAGCTCCTTGTCATTGATCAGCCACTTCTCCATTTCTTCCATTCCCCTTGCCGATCATGCCCTTCTCTCTATGTCCCTCCGTGTCGACATTCCCCCTCCCGCCACCACTGCTCCCCCCTTCATGGCCCCCTCGTACCACTTTTCGTTTCACCGATGGGGATCCTAATACCTTTTCCTCCAATCTTCGACAACTTCTCCCCCTTGAGTCCCAGTTCTTTTCTATGGGAAATGTTGTTGCCAAATACACCCTCCTTTCCTCCATCATCTGGGAGGCCTCCCTCATGTCCTTCCCTAGTTCCACCCGACCTTCATCTGCCTCCCATCAACGAAATACTTGCCCCATGAACAAATGGTATGATGACGAGTGCAAAATCTTCCACAGACAGTTACACATGCCTTTAACCAGCCCTTCCCTCCTATCATACCTTGAAAGCCTCTTACCATTGTCTCCTTCGCCGTAAAAAATGCCTCTTCATTTCCCAACGTAGAACGAACTTTATGTGAGTCTCTTGACACTCTCCTAAACATTTTTGGCGCACCATTTTCCCCCGCCACTCATCTCTTCCCTTTGAGCTTAACCCCAATTCCATATTCTCTCACACCTCCAGTCTTTATGATATTCCCGGACAACCACTTATCCAGGTTGACAACCCACCTTCCTTGTGCCACCTTTTCACCTACACTAAAATCAGAGAGGCAATCAGGATGATGAATTGTAGCAAGGCAGCGGATGAGGAGGGGTTCCAAGCAGAATTCTTCAAACTTGGTCAAGGGGTTCTTTGTAGTTATTTGATTGACCTCTTCAATCACGTGGTTTGCTCGGGTTTTCCGCCATCTTGGGCACGCATATCATTCACCCGATTCACAAATCGGGTCCCGCTCTGACCCCAATAACTACAGACCATTATGGTGGGTCATACATTCTCCAGCTTTATGCTACAGATGTTTACATATGCAGTTATCCGAGGAGCTAGAGCGGAGAAACATTAGAGCCAAGGGGCAAGCTGGCTTTCGGCTTGATCACCAAACTACTGACCATATCTTCACTCTTCGAGCCATCATTGAGGAGGCACGTCATCGCTCGTCGAAGGTCTATTGTTGCTTTGTGGATTTTCGGAAAGCCTTTGACTCGGTGCCACGTGAGGCACTTTTTCAGCGGCTCCGTGACATTGGCATTTCCGAGACCCTTCTCACGGCCATCATGCGTCTGTACGAGAATGTTTTGGGCCGCCTCCGCACCTCCCGGGAGAGTCAGAGTTCATCAGGAGTACCATTGGGGTAAAGCAGGGGTGCCCCTATCCCCAACTCTGTTTGGGATCTACATTGACGAGCTTGAGTCTTTTCTCCATGAGCATATTCAGGAAAGTGATGGGTGCCTCTGCACCAGGTTTTGATATCCATTCTTCTTTTTGCGGATGATGTGGTTCTCCTAGCTTCTTCTCCAGGAGGGCTTACAGAGACAACTCGATGCCTTAGCCTTGTTTTGTGATCTTCGGCAATTGACGTTAACCTTGGTAAAACCAAGGTTATGGTCTTCAATGGTTTGAAGACCTCGCATCTCCACTTCTTCTTGAGGTGAGGAGATTGAGATCACCAACTCTTATACCTATTTGGGGATTCTGTTTTCTAGCCCTCATTTCAGTTTGAGACAGGCTCTCCAGCCTCGAGTCAACAAGGGCTATGGGTCCTTAGTTCTTCTTGAGAGACAATGCTGCTTCCGCCATCACTTTCAAGACATCTCCTCCAAAATGTCCCTCATGGACTCCCTCATCAGACCCACGGTCCTCTACGGTTCTATTGCTTGGGGACCCTCTTTGTTGGGTATTGATTGGGCTTCCATCGAGAGGGTCTAGACTCTTCTCCTTCACCACTTCATCAGTGTAAGCAATTTGTACCCAACACATTATTTTGGCGGAGTTTGGAGCCCATCCTTTCAGATTGGAGACCATATTTGATTTGGTTTCTTTCTTGCACCATTTCGGGGTTTCGCGGACATTGCGAGGGGGGACAGTACCCATACTTGGCATATTGTTCTTTTGAGGCTATTGCTCTTTCAGACTCCCCTCGCGGTGTTGGGTTGGTATGTTGAGGTCTCCAAACTTTTGGGGGCAATTGGTATTCAGATGGACCATCTTCCACCTTTTCGGTACTCCTTGGACACACCAAGCCACCTTCTGCCTACGAAACAAGAGATGAACAAGATCATCAGAGAGGATATTTATAGGTAGTTCATCCATACCACTTGGGTAAACCCTCGGGGGGTTTACGTCCCAAGATGGCCTTTTACGTTGAGCATTTTTAGAGTTGAGGGACGGTCTCATTATTCATCCTCAGTATACCCTTCGACACTTGGATGCATGCCCTTCGCATTCCCCTTGGTCAAGTTCGGGTTGGTTCTCATAGACTCCGTTGTGAGACGGATCACCACCTTGATCGTTTGGACAGGATTTGCCAGTTGTGTAGCCTCCAGGAGACCGAGAGACGAAACACACTTCATCTTTCGGTGCCCCATTTACTACGAGATCAGAGGAGATTTCATTGTTTATTTAGGAGGACGCAGATCTTTCTAACTTCTTCAGTTTGAGGATCAGAGGTGTCTGGCTTTATATTTACAGAGGCTTTGAAGCTTCGTGAGCACACTCTTCAGCCGCATCCTAGACCAGACTCTACCCAGCGGATCACTTCCTTCTTCACAGTTTTACCTTCAGAGAGAGGCATTAAGCGCCCTTGTGAGACCGTCCCCGCTTCTTCCTCTAGGTTGGTTCGGCCCAGGGAGACCATCCATGGTTCCCCGAGTCATCACAGACATGCCCATACTAGGCCTGGCCTCAGGAGACAGACGAGATCCACCAGGCATCAAAGGGATAATACTTGTATCTAGACAGCGACATAATAGGCAACTCTCTCTTCGGTTGGTCGGCATTCTATCCTCTCGCTTCTTCCAGTCGGCCTTGGATGTTAGGAGAGTTGGATCTTCCATCCCCTGATGGGCTTTCCTCTTTTCTTCTCCTTGGTCGTCTTTCCCCCTTTCTTCCTCTCACTTGTTTTTCCACCCCCATTTTGGGTGCGTGTGATTTCTTCTGGTCACATATGTTCCTCCTCTTTGTGCCTCACTGGTTCTAATCTTCACGAAGGTTAAATTTTCATTTTTCAAGCAAATTCCCACATTTATGGATGCGGTAATCATAAGGTGTCTTTGAGTGAGCATACCAATTTTTGAAGTACCTGTAAATCTCCACCTGTCACTATGCAGTGATCACATCTTAAGGGATTGTCTTGTAGGAGTGATGAAGACAAATTCATGATTGCAAGAGGTTTGAGAGTTGATTTGTGACTCAAGCGGAAGGGAAGCCCTCTTGGTTCCCAATTTTGGTCTCAAAGTGCATTTTAGTCCCGGAGGACATTTTGCTTCATCTCATACGGGGTGCTTGATCATAAAGTGAATGACATTGCATTCAATCTCTCCCTCCTACCTTCACCCATCTCAGAGTTGGAAGGTGTTGGGCCTTGCATTTCACTACGTTTCCTAGGTGGAAATGTCATCATGTTTGCATTGTGTGGGCAACTGTTTCAAGTTCTCATCATCATGTACGGGGGTCAAGAAGGCATGACAATATTTCAAATGAAATGAGCACCTGATGGGCTACAATGATTGATCATTCAAGAAGAGACTTCTCACAAAGTGGAAAGGGGTCGAGTTCTTCATCAGGAGCATCACTGCAGAGGTCATCAGGATCAAAAGTGGATCTTCTTCATGGTTGGAGCTTCTTCATCCTTCTTCATTCGGGCATGGAGCTTCTTCTCTCTCTCTCTCTCTCTTCTTCTCCTTTCTCTCTGTAGGATTCTATTTCTTCTTTGAGAAGAAGATTTTGTAAAAAGTGACTTAAGTCACTTAAAGTTTCTATTTCTTCGTTGAGGATTGCACTTTAAGTTGAAAAGTCACATGGGAATGCGAAGAGCCACTGGACTTGGCTATATATTGTAATGCCCTCTCTATTCCAAAGGGTTGGCAATTGTTGATTGATTGTATGTTGTTGAGATTTATCACTACTACATCAAGAAATAAGAGCTACATTTCTTCTTTGTCCTTGTCTTTGTTTCCTTTACTTCTTACATTCTCAACCTTGCAAGCGTGGTGATCTTGTACAACCAAGAAAGGGCTTTGTATCTTTGAGGAACAAATTAATGGAACTTTGTGTCTTTAGTTTGTTAATCTCATTGTTGTTTGCATTGTTGGATTTTTCTAATTGAATGTGAACCTACTTTGTTTGATGCATGTGGATTCTATAAACCTACCCACAACATTAACCCTTTTTCCTTATTTCTCCTACTCCCCTTTACCTCCCTTCATAGCAAATTCCTCCCTTGTACACGGCACAAACACTTTGCCACAAGTTTAGTGGAGTATTCTTGTGTGATCCTCGCCTAACGGCCAGCCCATAGTTTTAGGTAGTTTACATTTAATAATGGGAGCCTCCCCATACACAAGGAGGGGCTTAGCCCAATAATTTTCACTGCGACAAATCATTTCACCAACAATATTCTTCTCAAATCTACCAAAGGAAGCATCTATAACTTGATGGGAAGAAAGAGAATATGGTGGATTGTTTTCTTTGCATACCTCAGTCATGGTTTGTGCATCTTTGGTAGAGGATGGTCTCCTTTGCATGGTAGACTTTTCTCTCCTTCACTCTTTCACCATCATCTTGGAACTTTGCCAACATTTCTTCCTTGGTTTGCAACTCAAGTTGCAATTCTTCAATGATTCCCATGAGAAATTCTCCATGGATCATCAATCTATCTTGCAGCTCTTGATTCTCATTCTCCAAGCGCTGCCACATCTTTCTTAACTCAAAGTTTTCCTCCCTGGATTTTTTGGTTTGTGGCTTCCAAATCTTCAAGCCTTTATCTCTTTAGAGCTTTGCCCATGGCTGCACTTTTACAACCAAATCCCCTACACTTTCTTGTCAACAAAACAACAAGGCACAATATAACACACAATGTGAAAAATGTGTTAGCAAACCCTTTCAAGGCAAAAAGAAAATCTGCTCTGAGACCACCTGATCTGTAATTCAGAGGGAGTCCACTCCAAACTTATCAATACGTAATGCTTATTCAACTTAAGATTTTGTTTTCTAACTCTTATGACAAGGAACATCCTTAAGAAAGATGTAACAAGGTATATTTCAGCTCTTGACTGTGACCTTTAAGCATACAGCTCGTTATGCAACCCTTCACATTCATTTTCCACATGCTGCATACATTTCATATTTCCCTTCTCACCCTAAACATGCTACTATTCCATACATGATTGTATTTCAATGTGCTTGTATGAGAGTGCAAAAGAATGAGAGGTTATTTCCCTTTATTGAACAAGTGTTATGCTTGTGAATGAGGGTTCTTGAGCTCTCTTTAAGTGTGAGCCTAGTCAAACACTATGAAACATGCAAACAATGAAGCAATCATAGGAAACAAGAGAGAAACATGAGTTTTATGCCGGAGAAACTCATTGTGAGAAAACTCCAGCAAGAGTCGAGCCATGCTTTCTTATCGCCACTATGTTTTGTAGTTTATAAGAGTTATGCCTTCATGGGCTTATAAGGATGCCAATCTCATGGGCTTCTAGACTTGTAATGAAATCTGTATTGTTCGGTGGGAGGCCCCCTCATGGAAGAATACTTAACTCAAACATAACAATAGTGTTTTCTCCTCTTATGAGCTTTGCCTTCTATGGACAATGAGAATGGTGCAAAAAGGATGGATTCTCTGTTGAGTATTTTGTCATTGATGTCAAAGGTACAACATTAGTGTTGATGGAAATATTGACATTTGAATATTTGTTTAATACTCAACATTACAACATTAGTGTTTGTAAAATATTTATCCATGTCAAAATTAGTGTGATGTCAAAATTTGAATATTTTAATATTCAACATCACCAAGGAATCTTACGACACATGGCGGGATGTGTAAGAGATTCTATGATAGCTTATGACGCGTAAGAGATTCTATGACAACTTATGACGCGTAAGAGATTTTATGATAGTTTATGACGCGTAAGAGATTCTATGATGCGTAAGAGGAGTTACTTAAAGAGGTGTAAGGAAGTGTAAGAAGGTTTATGACGCGTAAGAGGAGTTACTCTTACATGTGTAAGAGAATATTTCTATTTGGAGCAAATATTTAATATTGTTGTAACCACCAAGTGATGTGGCTTCCTTATGGCGCATTTTTTCATGTAGGAGATTTAAATTTCAATATAGGCGCCAAAATTGGCCCATGGTATGGGCACATGGTTTTAGGGAAACCACAAGTGGTTTTTCCTCTCCTTCTTTCTATATAAGCAAGAGTTGTGTGAACATTTTAAAGTGAGCGAGAAAGAGAGCATTTTGCAGGAGTGTGATATGTATGTGAGCTGATATTATAAATCTCTTGAGTATGAGTATGTGAGAGAGAGAATATAAAAGGAGAAATTATCATTGATTTGTATTGTAGATTTTCCGGAGTGGGTGCTTGGATTGGGATTGGTGTCTCCGAGTTGGTGCTTGAATCAAGAGATCGCATGCCTGATCGGTGGTGTTTTCATTCAAGGGCTGAATTGGTGTTTGGCTTGGAGATTGGTGTCTTCTGTGAGTGGGTGCTCACACTTTGTAAACACTATTTTTTCGGTTGGATTTGGACAGTAGATCCAAGCAATCTCTTTTGGTGGATGTAGCCCACACTGGGTGAACCACGATATATTTGGTGTTATGTGCATTTGATTTTTGTGTGTGCTCTCATTTTACTTTCAGATTTGAATATCTTGTTAAGTGTGAAAAAGAAAATTAATAAGTTGGAGAAAATGTTTTTACCAAGTTGAATACTTGATTCACCCCCTCTCAGTATTCCCGTGCTTCTAACATTTTCCTCCCTCTTTGCTATGGAACTTAGATTTTCAACTCTCCTCCCATGATGGATGAATGGAAAACCAATCCCCTAAATGAATTTTGAACCAAGACTCCAACTTGCCTTAATTGGCAATGGGAATCCAATTCCAAAACTCCTTTGATGTTTTCTAATCATAACCGACTTTCAGACCTGTAACGATGCCTTGTGCCTTGGGAATTTGCAAAGAAACCTGTTTGGGAAGTCAAAAACTTGCGACCATTACGTTCCGGGCTTTTCTTTTGTCTTGGGACGAAACTGCCGGTGAAAAACTGCCACCGAGATGCTATTGAGACAAAACCACTGGGCGGTTCTTAATCCTTAAAAACCTTGTAACTTCTAGAGGCCATAACTTTTGCATACGAACTCAAAATTGGGTGCCGGTTTTTGAAAGTGTGTATTTTTTCAAGAGGAACCCAAATATGTAATCAAAACATGCATATGATGAAGTACATACTCTGTAAAGGCCTTTTAATAGGAGGCTATCTGTTTTTCTCAAGACTTTGGCTTTGGCATATCACGAACTTTGTTTGATAGTCGATTGTCTCACCAACCAAATTGGATGATCTTATGATCCATTTTCGGATTAGGGTATGGGGGTTTGATGATTATTTTGTGTGCCTCTCGGTTCAATGTGGCATGGTTGTCTATTTAAAAATATAGTGAAATAAATAACATCAACGATAATATGCATAAACTAAACAAAATTTACTACAAAACACCATTCAAAACTGATCATTCAATGCCAAATGATAAATCAAATTGTTTATAGTATTTATTCAAAATAGAAAAATGCTACATGGTCAAATTACATAGTACTCAAACAAACTCAATAAATTTTCATATTGGTCAATATTGAGAACATTGAAATCATTATTTGGTTGTCTAGAACCACATGTAGTAGCAACGCTAGTGCCACTCTAGCTCCAAAGATGGGACACTTGCATATAAGTCTCTTGGCCTGCTTCATTAAGGAATAAAAGTTGGGTAATGGAAGCATTCGAGTTGGAATGTTCTCGCTCTACATCTTAACACATCGGCACGTCTTCCATGTAGTTGGGCTGGTCATGTGATAGGAGGCACAAATTGGAATGCACATAGACCGATTCCCTTGCTTTTTTGCAGTCAAAACTTCACCAAAACTTCAGCAGATTCGCCAAGTCCAAGGGTGAGTCTCGCAAGTATCGCATTTCGGCTTGACAAGTTTGTGGTTTTCAAGTTTCAAGTTCAATTGTTCACCTTCAAACATTCAATATCACATTATTCACTTGTTTGTATTTACATGTGTATGTTAGATGTAATTGAATATTTTCTAGTGTATTTTAAGTTGATTTGATATGGAATTCATTTTAATAGATTTTTCCCTAGAATTCACCAGAATTTTTAAGTTTTCCAAGTCCAAGTCCGAGTCCAAATCATAAATCAGCTTGTCGAGTTTTTGTTGAGTCCGAGTCTTGTTACTATGGTGTGTACTCTAGTTCTGCTCAACTAAAAGGAACATGCAATCTATAGAGGCAAAGTTAATTGAAAATTTTAATTATGAATTTACATAAATGACAACAAGTTTAAATGTAATTTTTAAATTTTTTTAATTCCTCGAAGATAAATTTAGTTTTAAATTCTAAATAATTTTAAAACTTAAAATAAAAGAATGTTAGATAGTTACAAACATACCAGTGATGGCAAGAGGCTGCAGGCATGTGGAATTTTGGACATGGAGGTAATACCGAAATGAGCATCCTCTATTTCGTCTCGAAGATCCCTATTGTTGTGACTTGTCCAGCTACGAACTTCCCAAACTTGTTCATAACTGTCTTGTATATCTAGATTAGGGACAATTCTAGTAAATGCCATGTTGAATCCATCACTAACTTCACAATGCTTGTATAGTTCCACCCTCCCATGCAAAGGAAGTATCTTAGTGTTGCAATATTTTGTAGTTGAGGCAAAAATAAGGAGATGCAACAAAACGATTATCTTGTTCCACCGTTCAGCTACAATTTTCTGCACTTGCATGAAATATCTTTCTAAAGGATCTTTACAGCATTGGGATTAACCTTTGTTTACTTTCTATGCTTATGTTCTTTTGTTTAGTTTGTGGGTTGTTCCTAGGGTCCTTTTACCCTAGCACTTTCTATCAAGTGTGGTTAAATTCTTGAGTCCCACTGACCTATTTTGGTCATCCGTGGACTTTAATATAATTTCTTTCTTTCTTTCTTCATTCTTGTTGTTTTGCATTTAGATTGGCCACCATTTTTTGCACTCTTGGAGTTGATGCTATCATATATTTCACCCAAACGTGATCGAGACATATCAACAAACCCATCATACTCATGATGGGTTTTGTAAAATTAGGCAAGTAATCCACATGAGCCCACCAATTGTCATCTAGGATCAATCGTTTTACTTTTTGGAGTATTTGTGTGTTTGATTGCCTCCATACAACCCAAAGGTTGTTGACAACCATGTTGCACAATGCCTCTCATACCTTAACAAGTTCTCTCAAGATGATTGTTTGTGATGTGAATCTCTCAACAACTTAATAAGAATTAAAAACATTAAAACAAATAAAATAAATTTCAATTTAAAAATACAATAAGAATATAAATTTTGAAAAACTGAAAAAAATCTGTATCATCTATATTTGAATTTTAGTTTAAAAAGAATAGATAATGTATATAGCTAAAGTAAATTAAATAAACAAAGATCATTTCAGTTACCTTCAACAACATCCTATTATAAGATGAGAGAGAGAGAGAGAGAGAGAGAGAGAGAGAGGGGCACATGACACACATTGGGATGTGTTTGTCGGTTATATTTATTATGCTGAAAGTGGTTACATAAGTTGGAGGTGGTTGATAACTGACCATTAGTTGACACTAAACTAATAGTTAATTAATACATTTAACACCCTCCCTGAATGACTAAACCTGAGACTACTCAAGTTTGTCTCAAAATTTTACAAACAAAGTGGGACCAAAATGTTTAATCATTACATTTACAGGCTGCTCTTTAGATATTGATTTGATGTTTGCAATCCTTTGATATTTTGCTGCTGTCCAATGTAGAAGCTTTGGTGTAGATAGAAGTCGCAAAGTGGAACCTTTAACAAAGTGAATATCCGGTCATGTGGGCATAAGATATATCAATGTGTCCACCAATTCTTTGTTGAGTGATTCATGGACCGATGGTGAATCATCATTGGCTGATAATTTCATCCTGACCTCCATAGATCTAAAATCAGAATCTTGGAGATGCTGATCAAATAAAATGTACCAAGCTTGTGGAGTTTGCTTTAGTCCGTATAGACACTCAATCGATTTGCAATCCAAATTATCAAGTTTAGTCACCCAAAATCTTTAGGCAACACCATGTAGACCTCGTCCAAATCTCCAGAGAGAAGCAACTAAAATGTGACTATCTTTGCAGTGTACTGAATAGGAGAAATAACAATCTCTGTCTCATCTACAGAATTAACATTTGTTACTAAGGGTTTTGAGCATTATTTAGCACCATACAAATATTCCTATTTCCTCGACTGCAAGTGACTCCTCATCAATTAATACAATTGAATCAGAAAAATTTGTATTTGTAGTAAATGTTACATACCATTTCCTTTGACACGAAAAATGTTTGGATACGCCGGAGTCAATGATCCAACAATTGGTAGCACTGTCGTTTGAGCATGATGCTATGAGAGCATACTCTTCCTCATAATCCCATTCATTTGCAATTGTTGCCACATTTGCTTCATCCCATGGCTTTTGTTGTGTTGAAAAAGATCATACTGTTGCTTCCGACAATCCTTTTGATATGCCCAACCTTATGACAATAATAGCATTTCACCTGATATCTAGAAGATGATTCACTAAGAATTCATTTCCACTTCAACTTTGACTAAGCAACAAATGCACTATTTGCTTGTTCAGACTTAGACTCACTTGTTCGAGTCTGTTTATGATCCTTCTGCAACAAGTATGAACCACCTGATCAAAATTCAGGGTTTGACTTTCTGCCATCAAATGTAAAGCTTGCACAAAGGATTCATACGAGGACATCAAACTGCTTAGAACAATGGCAACCAGGTCATCATCATCCACCTTTTGTTGATGGAACGAAACTGGGCTCAAAGATCTTTCATCTGAAAAAGGTTTTCTGACAAGGGTCCACCTTCATGCATCTTTGCTGAAAACACCAAATTCTTTAGGTACAACACCTGACTTTTCTCAGAAGTCAGATATTTGTTCTTCAGGCTAGTCCATATCACACTTGCCTCAATGGTGTTCTGGACCTCAAGTATCAAATCATGCTGTTGTACTTGGTGATGAAACCTGCCCCTTAAAGAATATTAATGTGGACTTTCACAAGTATGTTATCTAAGGCCTAATGCACTTAACATGTCTTTGATATATTTTTGCATTAAATTTTTTGAAGTGTTATTCATTTACGAAATAAGATTTATACTAAATTCTAATAAACCCACACGGTCCTCCAGTACCAAAGACAAGAATTTTGCTGGAACAGCTGGAAAATTGCTGGATATTTCTTTTTGTGGAGTTTGCAAATAAGAAAATGCCGAGAGTAAAGTTTCTGGGCATTCCAAATGCATTCCCAACATGTTTCTGTTTCCAAGACGGGAATGACCCTCCTCCTTGGAGTTGTCTGCAACATAATTTTTCTTTTGAATTTTGTCTTTACAGCTAGTTCAACTATGGTTGGAGGTAGGGGGCAATTTCTATTTGAGCCGCCACACCTGCGAACTATGTTCTTCCACGTTCCTTTGAATGGACTGACTCGAGGCTATGGTTTAATTCTTTTAGATTCTCATATTCAATGATAATTTCTGTTTGAATGCTTTTGGCATTTGACATTGTCTCTTGAAGGTATTGTATTCCATCTGCAAGGGGTGTTTGAAGCTGCTCAAGTTTTGCAATCCTCACCTTGCACCTGAAGCTGGTGTTTTAAATTCTGCAATAGGATTACACTTTTCATGTAAATGATTTTGATTCTCCAGAAATATGTCAAATAATTAATCCCCTAACCAAGAGAATCTCAGCAGTAATTCATTCCAACTCAAGTGCCTTAATTCTCCGCAGCAAAAGAGTCTAAGTTTTCTGGATGGCACAAACCAATAGAATCTGGTAGAGGGTTTTTTCGAGTCTCACTTTTTGGGATAACATGAACCAATGGAGTCTGGTAGAGGGTTTTTCATTTTTGTCGAATACATGTCAAGCATGTTGTGAGCATAGAATTTAAAAATGTCAAGAAAGAAAAAGTAAAATACTCACAAAATTATGTCCAGGGCACAAAAATAAAATCCCTAGCTGTGGGTTTTCTGATTTCACGTGGCCTTGTGCACACATTTTTCTCATGTTCCCTCACGGTTTGTTGCAAGCTCTTTTTGCAGAGGATTTTCTGATTTCCTTCATGGCCTGTTGCAGATGCCCCTCATGGAAAGATAATTCTGGAAATGTCAAATATTCCCTACAAGAGAGGAGAGTTAATTGTTTATCTCACATTTAAAAGGAATATATGAAATCTTTGAAATTGATGAACTTTTGTGAAAAGCACTTAAACTCTGTTCTTGTTGCTATTATGCTATGATCCCATTGTTTTCCATAAAATACCAAATAAGTGGTGATGGATAGATTGGCGTGCCTAAATCATAAGGATCTTAAGGATTTACTAGGTTGAATATTTAATTTAATTTTTGAACTGAGTATTTCTTTTCCATATAGCAGTGCAATGTATAATATATTGCTTGATTAAGTTATTACGGTGTCAGGTGTTGTGTGATAGTTTTCTAACCAGAGTAGATTCTTTAAAGTAATTGAAGGAGTTGGAAATTAGTATGCCTCTGTTGGATGCCAGTTTATGAGAATGTATAGTCTTAATATTTAAGTTGGGTTGGTTTTGTGCTACAGGTATGCAAGTGCAATTGAAAGGAATCCACAAGACTATGATGCTCTTTACAATTGGGCTTTGGTTCTGCAGGTACTTACCCTTTTTAGTTGAGGGATTACCAATTACTGTGTTGGTGTGGACTGAATTTCACAAATCTTCACCCTTTCAGGACACTCCCATGGGTTGGAACTTGGACGGACATGGGAGATTTGAACTTGGGTCTTTGAACTTGGGTTTTGCCTAGACAAGCACACCCAGAGACCAATGCCTATACTCACTTTTAAATATGGCATAGCTTGCTAAGATTTAATCTCTACATAACTTGAAAAGCTTTGATGTTTTCGACACTAAATGAATGGATCAATGTCAAAATCCTATAGTATATTTTGACTGTCTTCTAAGTTGTATGGTTAGCAACTGAAAAATAATTTCCTTGATGGATCATTTAGACCATCGTTCGCATACTCATTTAGCAAATACTCGGCAGACCCAAAAAAATTTGACTCGGCAAAAACTTGGCAAGACTCGGCGAATACTTAGGAATACTCGGCAACTTAAAAAATACGCAAATTTCTTTAAAAAACATAAATTTTAAGCAAAATATAGCTACAAAATGTATCAAATGAGTCCATAAAATGTTGCAGAAGTGTTTTCTATTAGATTTGAATACAAATACAATACAAAATCGCATCATCATGCGAATGCAACAGCCGGTTGATAACTTTTACCCACATTGTTATAGTATTAGGGAGGTGGTTTCTAAATTACGAGCTTTTGTTTTTTGTATGAACGATTTTGATGACTCTAGCAGACAAGCTTTTACTATTGCATCTGAAATTTCAACATAACTGAATGGATCTCACCTCGGGTTTTCAAATATCGTGTTTTACCACATGGAAAAAGTCAACCACTTACGAGATCATTACATTCTATATAGGCACTGCATTAGAGAAGGCAATAGATTCCACAAAAAAACACTTATAAATTTCCATAAGATTTAGAGAATCCCACAAGACTAGCTAGGAAAGAGCTTTGGCCTAGGATTCAATACAAAGATTTGTAACATAATAATAGCATTAAAAGGAGGATACTCTAACTACAATTATCCAATTATAGTATATTTTGAATCTTCTAAATTGTATGGTTAGCAATTGAAAAGTAATTTCTTTGATGGATCATTTAGACCATAGTTCGCATACTTTCATACTCGGAATACTTATTGTAATAGACCCAAATTTTTGACTCGGCAAGACTTGGTGAATACTCGGGAATACTCGACAACTTAAAAAATACGCAAATTTATTTAAAAAACATAAATTTTAAGCAAAATATAGCTACGAAATGTATCAAATGAGTCCATAAAATGTTGCAGAAGTGTTTTCTATTAGATTTGAATACAAATACAATACAAAATCGCATCATCATACGAATTTAAACAACAGGCTTAAGAATAACTTTTACCCACATTGTTATAGTATCGGGAGGTAGTTTCTAAATTACGAGCATTTGTTTTTGGTATGAATGATTTTGATGTCTCTAAAGTCCGAAATGCTTTTACTATTGCATACAAGAAATTTCAACATAACTGAATGGATCTCACCTCGGGTTTTCAAATATCGTGCTTTACCACATGGGAAAGTCAACCACTTACGAGATCATTACATTCTATATAGGCACTGCATTAGAGAAGGCAATAGATTCCACAAAAAAACACTTATAAATTTCCATAAGATTTAGAGAATCCCACAAGACTAGCTAGGAAAGAGCTTTGGCCTAGGATTCAATACAAAGATTTGTAACATAATAATAGCATTAAAAGGAGGATACTAACTACAATAATCTTGGATGAATGGTGAAGCATTAATTCAATCCTAAGAGATAAACTCAAGCCAAAGGAAAATTCAAGCCTCGGGTTGAAAGAAAACATTGTTGCAAGCAATATGTGTGTCATCTTTCATTTTGTTGGCAATTGTATTGTAATAGGGGCAATTTTGTTACTTGTAAAATATCACTACCAATTAATATGAATTTACTATTGGGTATGAAAATCTAGTCGAGTCCTTTTGGAGAGTTTTTTTAGCAAGTACTTGTTTATAGCTTTCTTTGGCTAGTATTATGTTTTATCTTGGCCAATACTGCTTAGTCTTCTAACTATGATTTAGACAACCTAAATGATTTCACTCCTCATTGCTTTTCAAAGTCAAAGGCTTAAGAAAAAAATTTTAGTTATGGGTTTCTCTTAATTTTAGAGAAGGCAAGGAGACAATTACCCGCAAACCTAACTCAAAGGCTAAGTGTCCCCTTCCTCGCCCAAGGCCCGAGGGCGATGCAGTCCTAACCCTAGTCATGCCCAAGGGGTTACGGACACTATGAGCTATTGGGTATGAATATCTAGTCCAGTTGTTATTATTTTCCATTGATAGGGTTATAAAGTGCTTTTGAAGGGACTAGATGTTATGTTTTATCGTTGGGAGGGGCCACTTAACTCCTCATGTTCTAATTTTGCGTTGGGGTCACCTTTTTGGGCCAAGGCGCCTAGAAGGGGAAAAAGTAACTTTAAGTTACTTTATTAATTGGGCCCTCTCTAGGAGAAAGTGCGACTTGGGGTTTTAGGGTTTCCTTGACATGGAAAAGGTTATAAAAGGAGAAGAGGGGTGAAAGGATATTCATTCATGCATACACTTATATTTCTTTTCATGTGCAACTGCTGTTTGCAACTATTTAGCTTGTGGAGTAAGATCCCACGGGAACCCTAGCTTCGGTGGTGAGAGATCCATCCCTAGCTAGCAGGGCATTCTTCGGTAGTGAGAGATCTACCCTAGCTTGTCATTTGGAGCTGATTTCAGGGCTGTTTTACAGAGATATTTTCAGGGTTTTCAGAGATAGGGTTTTGAGGGTTTTGGTGAGTTTTGGTGGAGATTTTCAGCTGGTTTTCGGATCAGACCTACGGCAGCAATAAAGGAAGGGTTTGGCATCATCTACAGAGAGTTTCACAAGGGTTTTGGCCATCTACCAAAGAGGGCGACTTGTTTGGGAGATTGCAGCCCTAATTTTTAGGGTTTCCGCTTGGCGCTTTCAGATCCGAAGGTCGGAAAGTCATCTTCTATATTTGTATATGTTATTTCCCAAGTTTCATAATTTTTGCACTTGTATTCGGAAGATATTAATTTTCGAAGTTTTCCAAATTGTTTTAGGCACGCTGTAATTTTCTGGCAGCGTTATATTGACTGAAAAATTCCAAAAATATTTCCCTTGTGTTCTTTATATTATTATCTAGTTCCATTTAAAATTTCAAGTGATTTGAACGGATATTTTGGGAGTTATTCATATTTTACTGTTCGCTGCCCTAGCTGTAATTTTCTGCAAAAACCAGATTTCTGTTCGGCTGTGTTTTGTCTATCTTTTGCATATTTTACAGTGATATCCTATAAGGGATATTTCAAAGTGGTATCGTAGTCATTTGTTCCTCCAGCCTGTTGGGGTTGAAAGATGGGAGACAGAGACAGAGACAGAGACAAGAAGAGATGGGAGTAGATCTCGATGAGACAACTGTTCACCAACATGGTGAAGCAAAGAGAGACTACCAACCTCTATTTGAGCCACCTTACCGAGAGGTTAGCACAGGGTAGGATCGAGGCTCATGCAGAGAAAGGAGAAGCCAACAATATGGGACAACATGGTAATAGAGGTGAGAGGGACATTCGGGGACAAGGGTCCCCTCATGCATCTACTGTGCCCTCGGGACTCCACGAGCCTTCTTTCTTGAAGGATCCGAAGTTTCGCAGACGATGCCCGCAGACGTTGTGGATGAGGAATCTTGTCGGGAGAAGACCGACATCGAGTGAGGGTTTCGGGACAACATGCCATTTCAGAGTATCAGAAAATGAAGATCGGTAGCAGCCCAGAGAGATTACCGCACATGTGTACTTGAGTTTCAGAGGAGATTGGGACAAATCTCTATTCCGCACTTCGATGGCTCTAAGAAGTGTACCGCCTAGTCTTGGATTCAGAAGTTGAAGACTTACTTCGACTTGAATCCCATGCGCGAAGAAGATGCAATTAAGTTTGCTATCCTACACCTCGAGGGAGATGCCCATGACTGGTGGCATCATGGATTGATCACACAGGGGCACATGCATATCACTACGTATGCAGATTTTACACAGAGATTGATGAGCAGGTTCGACAGGAGGGACCCAGATAGGCACTTCAGAGAATTGACCCACTTGAGGCAAACAGGTTCTCTAGATCAATACATTGCAGATTTTCAGAGGTTATCAGTGATGGTATCTGATGTTTCAGAGATGAGGTTGACTTCACTCTTCATGGCAGGATTGACTGACGCTTTAGCAGGATTTGTGAAGGCATTTGAGCCTTCCTCCCTACATGAGGCGATTAGGCGAGCACGTGATTTGGAGTTGTCCACTCCAAAATCGAGGTTTCCCCCTCGAATTCAGCCTAAGGTATTTCCTTCGAGAGCTGATGGTTCACAGCCGAAGGGGCCCCCACCTAGGCAGGATACCGCAAGGAGACCATTTGTATCGAGAGAGGACAGGAGGAGTTGAGGCGAAAGAAACTATGTTTCGATTGCCGCACACCATGGGTTCCAGGACATGATTGTAGAGGAAAAGGGAAGGCCCAATTCATAGAGGTCTTCGAGGAGAGCGAGAACGAGGAGGAGCGGTGCACGCTCGGGAGTTAGAGGATGAAGATGAGGAGGCATTGATAGTGCAGGGGTCAACAGAGGAGGAGACTTTTCCCCATGAGACTATTGCACATTTGTCGAGTACCCCGAGGTACAAGGCATTCAGAAGTTAGGGGAATATTACAGGTCGAGAGTAGTAGTACTCATCGATAAGTGGGGCGACCCACAATTTCATGATGCATCTTTGTAGAGAAGCGGGATTACAGTACAGTAAGACTTTGAGGGTTTCAATGTAGTGGTAGCCAATGGTGAGTCCATGAGATGCATGCAACGAGTTCCGCAGCTTGAGTATCACCATGGGTAACCATACAATACCGATGACTTCTATGTGGTTGGTATCGAGAGACCAACCTTGTGCTCTGCAGTACACAAGGGCTCCATTCTCTTGAGAATTTCGACTAACTTTCGACGATGGAACTCAAGTTCAAGTCCGAGGGGAAGAATGTAACCTCGAGGGGTTTATCTTCGAGGCACCTGTGGTTGTTTCAAAGAAAGAGGATCGAGAGGATTCACGACACAATGGGGTTGATTGGGCAAGATAAAGGTTTTGGTTTCTACCAAGAACTCGTAGGATGGACAGCCGAGTATCATGTGGATATACAGGGGCTATCGACAAGCACAAGACAGCTTTTAGCGACATACCACCCGGTGTACCACCGTATAGGGATTTGAGCATGTGATTGAGCTCGAGGACACTAGACCAAAGAGTTACTACTCCTTACCGTCACCCCAAACGGTTTAAGGATGAGATTGAGAGGACCATCCATGAGCTTATTGACATGGGACACATTAGGCCAAGTTCTAGTCCTTTTGCTTCCTCGGTGGTGTTGGTGAAAAAGAAGGATGGGACCATGCGGATGTGCATCGACTATCGGGCATCGAACAAGAGGACAATCAAGAACAAATATCCAAAGGCCGCGTATTGATGAGCTACTAGATGAGCTACAGGGGCAATCTATTTTTCTAAAATAGATTTGCGATCCTGGATATCACCGATCAAGGTTAGGGAGCAGATGTGCATAAGACCGCTTTCGAGATGCCATTATGGACATTTTGAGTTTCTAGTGATGCCATTCGATCGCCTAATGCACCAGCCTACATTCCAGTCTTCGCATGAACCACGTGTTCAACCGCCATTTGCGGAAGGAAGTTTGTTTTGGTTTTCTTTGATGATATATTGGTCTACAACAGGACTTGGGAGAGCCATATCCGCCACCTTGACAAGATATTGGGAATATTAGAAGCTAATTTGCTATATGCAAAAGCTTCTAAATGTGAGTTTGGCATGACAGAGTTGTTATATTTGGGATATGTGATTGGTGGAGGGGGAGTAAAGGTGGACAGAGAGAAGATACAGGCAATTTTGGATTGGCCTCCACCCAGGACATTGACACATTTGAGGGGATTCTTGGGACTATGCACCTATTACAGGAGGTTCGTGAAGAATTTCTCACGGTTGACTGCCCCACTGACAGATTTGACCAAGAAGGGAGCTTTCGCTTGGTCAGAAGCGGCACAACAGATTTTTGATCATCTCAAGGAGGTGATGAGTTCATGCCCCGTCCCGCATTACCAGATTTTTCTCGGCCATTTGTTCTAGAGTGTGATGCATCAGGTGAGGGGGTTGGAGCGGTGCTTATGCAGGATAGGCATCCCATTGCTTACGAGAGTCGGAAATTGAGCCCCGTGGAGAGGGGGTACTCGATTTACGACAAGGAGATGTTGGCCATCATGCATGCTTTGGCCAAATTCGTGACAAGACTCAGGGCAGCAAGCAGTTCGTGGTACGCATGCAGATCACAATAGTTTGAGGTTCTTTTTGGGGTATGATCTCAACGACCGCCAAAGCAGAGATGGGTGAACAAGGTACAAACGTATGACTTTGACATAGAATACACTAGAGGTAAGAATAATGTCATTGCTTGATGCTTTATCTAGAGGCCTTACCTTACTACTATGTTGAGTTCTATGTCCGAAATTTCAGCAGATTGAAGGCTCACATACTTGTTGAGTACTCCAAGAATCGGGCCAGCATGCGAGATCATGGATGGTATTATCAAAGATGACCGATACAGGTGGTAGATGATCTCATTTTCTACAAGGATCGGATTTTCTTTGACTCGGGTCTAAGATGAAGGACAAGATCCTTCGTGCCAAGACATGACACACCACTACTTTGACACCCCGGATATTTCAAAACATACAGTACATCAGTGAGAGATTCACTGGAAGGGGATGAAGGACGATGTCCTTAATCATGTCGAGAGTGTATGGTTTGCCAAAGAAACCAAATCGGAGCATTCTTTTCCTGCAGGGTTACTTCAGCCTCTTCCCATCCCTGAGCGTGGGAGAGCATATCGATGGACTTCATCACAGGACTCCCTATGGTGCATGGGCACAATTGCATTTATGTGGTAGTTGATCGATCGACCAAGTATGCACACTTTTTTCTCTACCTAAGAAGCATGAGGAGGCCGACGTGGCTCGTATTTTATACAGGATTTTTAGGCTACATGGGTCGCCTAAAAATATTATCAAATGACATGGATAAGATCTTCATGAGCACCTTTTGGGCAGAGATTTTCGACTTGCGGCACCGAGTCGACTCTAAGACGAGCTACCACCCTCGATCGACGGCAAACAGATTGTCAACAAATGGATAGAGGGCTATTTGTGGAGTTATGTGACCGACATCAGCAGGCATGGATCAGATGGTTGCATATGGGTGAGTATTGCTACAATACCACATATCAGATGAGTATCGGCATGACTCCTTTCAGAGCTTTGTATGGATACGATGCCATGTCATTTGCTGATTTGGTATTATCAGATAGTCGAGCTCCCAAAGCTCGGATTGGTTACAGGAGAACCAAGATATCCTCGCGAGCTCTTAAGGAGAACCTCCATAAGGCGCAGAATCAACAGTAGGTTTATATGGATCGGACAGATGAGAGGTCCTTCGAGGTAGGAGACTTGGTGTTCTTACGTCCGTCACAGCTGCATGCATATACCGTCACTCAAGCGTATAGGGGGTAAAAGCCAAACCACGGTTTTATGGTCCATACAGGTAGTCCGAGTGAGTGGGTGCAACAGATATGAGTTGGATCTTCCAGAGCACAAGAAGATACATAATGTCTTCCATGTGTCATGCCTTAAGAAGGCCCTAGACAAAGACATCAGTCCCTTCTACGAGTTGCCACCATCGGATGAGGAGGGGAAGTCGGTTTTAAAACCACTCTATTATTGAGGTCAGACAGAGGAAGCTCAGAAGCAGAGATATTACAGAATATTTGGTACGATGGAAGGGTTTGCCTCTTGAGGATGCTACTTGGGAAGGAGAACAGATTCTACAGCATCCTAGTTTGCATTTGCTTGGGGACAAGCAAATTTTGGGAAGGGAGGACTGTAATGTCCCCTTTCCTCGCCCAAGGCCTGAGGGCCAGTACGAGTCCTAACCCTAGTCATGCCCAAGGGGTTACTGGACACTATGAGCTATTGGGTATGAATATCTAGTCCAGTTATTATTTTCCATTGACAGGGTTATAAAGTGCTTTTGAAGGGACTAGATGTTATGTTTTATCGTTGGGAGGGGCCACTTAACTCCTCATGTTCTAATTTTGCGTTGGGGTCACCTTTTTGGGCCAAGGCGCCTAGAAGGGGAAAAAGTAACTTTAAGTTACTTTATTAATTGGGCCCTCTCTAGGAGAAAGTGCGACTTGGGGGTTTTAGGGTTTCCTTGACATGGAAAAGGTTATAAAAGGAGAAGAGGGGTGAAAGGATATTCATTCATGCATACACTTATATTTCTTTTCATGTGCAACTGCTGTTTGCAACTATTTAGCTTGTGGAGTAAGATCCCACGGAACCCTAGCTTCGGTGGTGAGAGATCCATCCCTAGCTAGCAGGGCATTCTTCGGTAGTGAGAGATCTACCCTAGCTTGTCATTTGGAGCTGATTTCAGGGCTGTTTTACAGAGATATTTTCAGGGTTTTCAGAGATAGGGTTTTGAGGGTTTTGGTGAGTTTTGGTGGAGATATTCAGCTGGTTTTCGGATCAGACCTACGGCAGCAATAAAGGAAGGGTTTGGCATCATCTACAGAGAGTTTCACAAGGGTTTTGGCCATCTACCAAAGAGGGCGACTTGTTTGGGAGATTGCAGCCCTAATTTTTAGGGTTTCCAGTTGGCCGTTTTCAGATCTGAAGGTTGGAAAGTCATCTTCTATATTTGTATATGTTATTTCCCAAGTTTCATAATTTTTGCACTTGTATTCGGGAAGATATGAATTTTAGAAGTTTTCCAGCTGTTTTAGGCACGCTGTAATTTTCTGGCAGCGTTATATTGACTGAAAATTCCAAAAATATTTCCCTTGTGTTCTTTATATTATTATCTAGTTCTCTTTAAAATTTCAAGTGATTTGAACGGATATTTTGGGAGTTATTCATATTTTACTGTTCGCTGCCCTAGCTGTAATTTTCTGCAAAAACCAGATTTCTGTTCGGCTGTGTTTTGTCTATCTTTTGCATATTTTACAGTGATATCCTAAGCTTGAGCTGTATAGACATCATATCTCAAAGTGGTTTTTGAAATGTGTAGAAAGACTCTAGCTCCAACACTTAAAATTATGATTCAAGAATTAAATTTTTACTAGCCAATGACCAATATGAAGATTTAGGAATAAGAAAAGCTAAAGAAGCGGAGGATAATTTTTGTCCTTGACTTCTGGTAAACAAGAATTTTGTTTCTATTCAAATGAAAAGAAATGGAAGTAAAATCTCTCTCTCTCTCTCTCTCTCTCTTGATGTATGTATGTAATGAAAGTTTCTCTCTTCACACGCACACAAAGTAAGGGATGAAGTTTCTCACTATGTTGTAGGGTTAAATGGGGCTTACTCTGCTTCCTACAACAATCCCTTTCCATGACAAAGTGGGCTAGCTTATTAACTTTGCCTTCAATTTCTCTTCCCTTATTGAAAAGGGAACTCACAACTGCAGATAGTGAGAAATGGCTACAACAAAGGGAAGTCAATCGTTTGTTGGGGTGTTGGGTGTAAGCACCCGAAAACCACTTTGAGATCTTTAAATATGCGTACACACATAATTGGACTGCGAGAGTGTGTAAGGTGGTGAAACTCATGTTGGGCTGTGCATTTTGCTGTAGTTAGGTGCACCGATAGTTAAATTTAAAGTTTCTATCCATGGCATAACAACATGAAGACCACCTTGGGGATTTTTAATATGCATTCAGAGATTTTTGGTTGGAGTGTCAGTCTCCAAGTACCTTGATGCCTTGCAAAATGGCATGCACACATCACTCAATACTGTGAAAATCTGCATTGTATCCGGTGGTATCTGAACTGAGACATTTCCACATTCCTACTACACTAATAATATATGATTGGGGTCATTGGGGTGTAGGGTGTAGGCACCCGATGACCACCTTGGGATCTTTAAATATGCATACACATAATTAGACCATGAGATTGGGTAAGGCGGCGATACTCATATCGGGCTGTGCATTTTGCTATAGTTAGGAACATTGATAATTAAAGTTACGGTTTCTATGTATGCTATAACAACCTGAAAACCAACTAGGGGATTTTTAATATGCATTCAGAGATTTTTTTATTGGGGTGTCGGGATCCAAGTACCTTGATGCCTTACAAAAAGGCATGCACTCATCATTCAATACTGAAAAAAACTGCATTATATCTAGTGATATCCGAACTGAGACACTTCCACATACCTACTACACTAATAATATGATTGAGGTTTCCCTTGAGTTAACATGTTTTTTTAATAGTAAGTTTCATTCACCACCACAAATAACACCGCCGAATGACTTGCCATATGAGACTCTCAATGCAGCTTTGTTGGATACAGCAAAAGACAGCTGTTTGTGTACAATTGCATAGATTCTCGTAATGCTAGTTGATGAATCTTTGCTTCCCATATAAGGCCCAATTATCTGTAAGATCTTTACATTGGTCATTGTCATATCTAGAAATGTATGCAGAATGATTCTTTGAAATGTTGCTAGTGCATTGCAAATTTGTTTAAATGTTGATTATTAGCATTTTAAGCTGTTTTTTCAGTCAAAATTTTGATATGTATATCAGGAAATTTAGATTTTGATTCAAAGCTTCTACATATGTTTTCATGTACATATTTATTTTGAATATAAAATACTTCATGAAATTATTTATTTAGGATATAAAATACTTCATGGAATTGTCCTTGGAAGACAGTATCTGTCCTTGGTTTAATTATGTCTGGAAGAGCTTTATATCAATATTAGTTGATTTTGATCTCAATTCAAGAGATTTTACATTTTAATCTTGTTCAGAAGTTAGATGAATAATTTTCTGGGTATGGCCAAATTGAAGATATTACAATGTTTTATAACCCTGTGGATATTTTGCAGGAAAGTGCAGACAATGTTGGGCCAGATTCCAGCTCTCCTTCGAAAGACGATTTGCTGGAAGAAGCTTGTAGAAAATATGACGAGGCTACAAGGCTTTGTCCTACTTTGCATGATGTAAATGCAGAACCTTTAACCTTATAGATATGCATTGGATTCTTCCTTTGAAGATTTAAAAGTTTTTATTTGGTTATTAATGTTGTCAATACTTCCACCATATTATGTGAGTTTTGTTTTGGAATTATCAAAATATCATTTATATTCATAACCATCAGTACCATAATTTACCATTTCTTTTAGTTCCCCTGTGATAATGTTTATGCACACTGAAAATTTTAGTATTTTTATGTCCCCTCGGCCTCTGTATCTCTAATTTTTGTGTCTTCTTGCTTAATTTGAAAGGAGTTCAAATAACTGAGAAGTTTCTTTTAGAATAAGTGGGACTGTGGATGCTAATATATGATAAGGATCCCGTTTCTTCTCAGTTGTATATCTTAAGTAATATTGATGTAAAGAGTGTGTGTGTTGATAACCATATATGATTCCTTTTAGTTACCATTCCTTTTAGTTCCCCTGCGATAATATTTATGCACACTGAAAATTTTAGTATTTTTATGTCCCCTCGGCCTCTGTATCTCTAATTTTTGTGTCTTCTTGCTTAATTTGAAAGGAGTTCAAATAACTGAGAATTATCTTTTAGAATAAGCGGGACTGTGGATGCTAATATATGATAAGGATCCCGTTTCTTCTCAGTTGTATATCTTAAGTAATATTGATGTAAAAGTGTGCGTGTTGATAACCATATATGATTAAACATCTGTTTTGGCAATTTAGAAGGGCTTGTGCTATTTTATCTTTTTAATACATATGTTTTGGTGCTTTGTTAGTTTGGTTAAGCTGGCTAGTTGCACATCTATGCATCCATGACAATCATGAATGCATTGGTTTGAGGTTGAATGAAGTGTAGTTACTGAAGTGTCTGAAATTTGGGATCTGCTTGAGGATATTCATCAAAGACAAAAACTAGAATCAGATAGATGGAGACACAGACAATGTGTTCGACGCGAATATGAAAGTTGTGAACTTGAAGATAATGCTTTTCAGTCTCAAATTTTTCCTTTAATTTTCTGACTGTAATTAAGGAAGGAGAAGGGATTGGATTGTATACCAAATAGTTGAATGGGATTATAGAAGAGTATAATAGATTTTCAGTTTGAAGAACAAAGCTTGTTCCAGAAATCTGCTTCTTCAAACACAGTTTGTATGAAAAATAAGTTGCTCACAACAAATAGTAGTCTGTCCAGTCAAAGGGTGTAAAACCTAAATATATTATTTCATAGAAATTTACAATTGGCCTTATGAAACATTGTATTTTGAAAAAATTGATGAAGGCAAATAAGAGTTAAACCAAACCTGCAGAAAACATTATAATTAAATATTTTTTAAAGATGTGCCAGACAGATTTTTCTCTGATATGTTATGAAGGTTGTTTTGGTAGAACCATAATTTGAGGTTAGATCCATTGTATCTCTAGAAGTTTGTGAAGCTTTGTATTTTGAAGAATATAAGATGACTTATCTGCAGTTCTGAAGATATAGAGACTCATGGTCATTGCGGACTGGTCCAGTCAGAACGTCCAATGAATGATTGAAGATTGCTAGCCATAGTCATTAGTTGTTGAAAAACTTCCATCAACATAGTTTGAGACTTGATTTATGAACCAAAAACCTGAGGATTGATAATAAGCAGGACAAATACAGGTCAAATTGAAAAGTTTGAACAGAAAACTAATTACTGAGGAAACCTACGGATTTGAACCAAAATTAGCTTTAAGTTATAAATCCCTAGTACGAGACCTTTTAAAACTCCTGCAATCTCAAAGGCCCTAGTGTATCTGACTTGAGCTTCCTTTTCTTTTCTTTTGCCACCTTTAGGGTCAGTCACTGTAACAATTATTTTCCTGATGATGACTACATAACCGATAACTTTAAGTAACTGATGACTGATGTAATAACTGATGCGTAACTAATGACTGCATCAAGACATAACTGACATATTCCTGTAAATTTATTCCCAACCGATCGATTACTTCATAAACAATATATTAATGCTTAATTGATTTCTATTGAAATACTGGTACTCAACACAAGAGTGCCTTTCTTCCGTCAGGCTTCAAAACAACTTATGTCAGATGCTGGTATACCTCATAGTTGTTCTGGTTGTTTTTGCACAGGAGTTATCCCAAATGACACTTGTTGATGTTTGAAGCAAACTACAATTACATATGCCAGGAAACTTTAGGGGGAAGATGTATGTGGTTTTTTGATCAAAATTTAAGCGTATATAAACGGGCTTTAAATTTTTGCTCTAAAGTTTCAATGATATGCATTTGTAGTCGGAGATCAGGTCCATTTTGTCCACATATTTTTTCTCTTTAGTCTATAGTTTGTAAACTAAAGTGAATCTTAGTTTAAAGTTTTCCTTCACTCTCGTAAGGTGGTCAAATAAGCTTTAGCTATAAGGCATAAAGGGAGAGTTCTCATTTTCAAGTTATATATGGACTGGATAGTGTGTAAAAAAAGCTCATATGTGAATATTTTGATGGTTTTTTTCTTTTCGATTGGGAGATATAAAAAGTTCTGCCACTAGTCTTACAGACAGTACTGCTGCGGGTTTACTTACTCAGCGATTGTTTGGTGATTGGATTTGGATTTAATGTACTCTTTGTTGGTCAGAATAGGGTGTAATTTACCCCTTTTTTTTTTAAAATAGTAGTGAAAATGGCAAGTTCGTATGATATATTTAGGCTTGCTTCAGTAGTTTCAACTTCTTTGTGATTTCCTGATGTCTTAATTATTTGAATCATTAGGCTTGGATTTCCCCTCTGATGATCCTTACCACCTCTGCAGAGACTTTTTGCTCTTGGTTACAAGTGCATGACATCTAGAAACGGTGTTATTGATACTGATCAATGTTTCATGTTCTGGAATAAACAAATATCCAGAGGACTTTTGTGTATGTTTATCATTTTGATTGGATGAAAAAGTAACGAGAGGCAAAAACATCACCAGGAGGTAAAATTTGAAGAATTATCTCAATGTATTCGTCATATTTGACATATTTTTATCTGGTTCAGCGAGTTGACACTTCATTTTCTTGAACTTCTGTGATGTATACTCCAATGCGGTCAAGTGGCCTCACTCTTTTTGTCTCATGATTGATTTGGAGAATGCTGGCATCATTGACTTGGAAAAGAGCGTGTTAATATGCTCCCAAGCTTTTACAATAACATCCTTATCATGAATTTAATGGAGGTGGTCATCTTTATTTGCCATTCCATGAAACCCTTGACCCTCTGCTGCACAATGCAATAATTTTTGGTTTTCCTTGGTGTTGTTTGACTTTAATTCAGTTTCTTCACAATACCCAGTGTGCTTTTGCAATGGCATTTATCTTCCATTTTCTCCTTCCAATGAAATTGGGGTTGAGAGTACCGTTGTATAGTTTCCAAGATAGAATATATCAATTGAAATTTCTATAAATAAAAAAGCTGTACAGAATCAGGTTTAGCAGTTGAAGAGAACTTTTTATAAACACAAAATATGACTCCCTATAAAATTAAAGCCGGACCTAAAAAGTATAATTTTAGATACAAATCACGAGACTTCCCAAAAAACCATATAGAGGCCATATTGGGTACTTCTGTGGAAGGAAGGCTTGACGTAGGCATTGTGAACTATCTTCTTATAAAATTTCCCTGCAAGCAGAGAGATAATTTCAGTATGTTCCCAAGATGGCCGAAAAGGCCGTACGGTAGCTGAATCTGAATTAGTAGTAGAACAATTTGATCTACGTAATAATAAAATATCTACCTTCTGGAAAAGTTTTACATCAAAAAGAGAGATGAAGCTCTCAATAAAACTCAAGCCTCAGCTTCGTCCCAAGTTGGATGCTATTTTGAAAGACACGCTGCTCATAAACTCAAACAAGGCCATTGAACACACGATCCAGGGGCTCCTAGTCAAATTGCAAAGAAGGGTTTCATTATCCCCATCTTGGAAAGGTGTTTGTTGGAGCTGCTAGATTGCCAGGAGAAACAATTGAAATGGATGGATGAGTGCATGAAGGTCATTGAAGAAATGCTCATGAGGAAAGGAGGCCAGAAGGGACATTGGAAATAACGCAGGAATGAGGAATTCTCAGCTAGACCCCAAAAAGACAAGCCATGCAGCCTGAAATCTCAGGATTGAGCACAATGCAGGGAGAGAAGCATAGTATTCCTATATTTTGACCTCAGCCATGTCAGCAACACCCTACATGGGCCCTGGACACAATAGAAGAAACAGTCTACCCTGCTCCACCTGAGAATGCTTCTTCCAAATCTTGCTGATGCCATATGCTCGTTTGAGGGATTTGGCAGCTGTTTCTGTGGCATGTTAGGTGATATGTTGCAAAACAAGTAGTTCCATAGGAAGAAAAGATGTATAAACTTTGATGATTGGAAATGTCTTGGAATTTGTTTAGTCCCAGACAGGTTTGGTTCAAGTCTGGTTAGAAAAACACTTTTCCATTAGCTCTCAAATGTTTTCGCAAGATGAGCTGGAATGCATCTGTTTTTCCACAGATTCATTGTCAGATTTTCTCCTTTCTCGAGGGGCATTTGTTTTTGTAACTTTTCAATTTTACTAGCAATATATTATTTTGAACTGTTTTTCAAAAAAAAAAAAAAACCAGCCTCAGCTTCAGGCGCACACTACAATCTTCCTTGCTAAAAGGAGTTTTTGTTTTTCTAAAAACAATACTGAACAGATTGAAGCCACAACCGCACAACACTGTTAGCAATGGATCAAAGTACAAAGATAACTGAAAGCCAAAGATCCAAAGATAACTGAAAGCCAAAGAGATTCCCCTGATACCATGCTAGAGTATAGTGCACATAATAGTGAATGAGAAAGCACAAAGAGAGTGAATGAGAAAGCCAAAGAGAAACATAAAGGAGAACTCTAAAACTAAGGAGGATACCAAAATTAATTAAATCAAGAGTATAATATTCAATTCATGAATATCTGAGTTCCACCATGAGAACAAAGGCTGTCAATATATAGACTTGCATGCAAGGCTTGTAGAAGTGGAGTATTGCATTAGCATTCACAATTACAAATGGAAGAATTCACACAACATGCACAAGCACAAGTGGAAGCATGCACAGAAATGCACAACCATGCCAAATTACTATGTTATTGGAAATACTAGGGTGAACATCAAAACAATGTTATTGACAATTGCAACCCAACTTTGATTGATGTTCCATCTGATGCATGTCAAATAATTCTTTTTGAATGGTGATTCAAAGGAAGAGGGTTACATTGAACAACCTCAGGAATTTGCTGGGAAATTTAAAGAACATTTGATTTGCATTTCATATGCTTATTTACGAAGTCATATGCCTTAAACTGTATTCTATAATGCTTACATATACATAACAGTTTATATACAGAAACACGTGTGCAAACTCACACACACAGAAAGAATGCTCTTATCCTCCCTTCCTTTCTTGGGAGCTGGGAAGGAAACATTTACCCTAGATCTTGCATTTCAATAAAATAGAATATAGTCCCTTTACATATGAATTTATATAACAATTTATATATAGAAATGCACACACGCACACACACACCTAGAAAGGAGGCTCTTATCCTCTCTCTCTTTATTGGGAGCTAGGAAGGAAACTTTTACCTTAGATATAATCCCAGATCTTTTGATAAGTTACCGATGATGTTTATGCTTGTCAGTGTCAAAGCTGTCATGCTGCCCTGGATCAAACCAATATACAAATTCAGACATGTCTCCATTCATTTCTGATACCGACCGTGGAGCACCATGAGCTGTAGGATCTTGAGGGTTGTTGTCAAACACTTCTGGAAGATGGGTTGCCGCATGCTTTAAAGGGATAAATGCTCTATCTTGGCACACTAGTCTGACTGTGATCAATCATCAATGTGTGACCAACCCTTGAAAAATAAATGCAATTATAAAGTTTTCCAGTTTCCTAGGAAAAATATTGTTACGGTGAATTTTAATGTCAGGTTAAACCAAGAATGGTACTCTTGGTTAGCTTTGCTTAACTATGCTTAAATATAATTATATGCCAAATCTCTGATATTTCATTCGTCTCTTTCCAGGAAAGGGATAACCGATACATAGGTTTAACCTGAAGGCAGTTTTTAATTTTAGGTCAACCATCAGATTTCTTAGGACTGCTGATACTAGAATTTTCCTCCGAAATTGCTACTTCATTAATGTACATGTTGTTAATAGCTTGTTGTAAAGTGTAGTTAGTAGTAGCATTGACAGGACCATAACCAAGCTAACCCATGCTTATGTAGCTCCAGCACATAAATTCTTTTTTTGTTAAGAAACTCTTATACATCATTTTTATATATGTTAATACTGGTGTTATTTTCCTTTCTCCTTGAATCTGAACATGAACCTAGTGATTCAATGTCACCATCATGAATATTGTTGACGAGGAAATGTATCAACAAGGTTTTGTCAAAGAAAATCCAGAGGTGATTGATTGCTGTATTCATGATCCTTTGGCATTTCCCTTGTATATTTGGGGCAAAATTGCTCTATACCATTGAGATTTGTCTTTTCTTTATCCATATCTGAAATTTAACAAGAAAGAACAATAAACAGGCATTTTACAATTGGGCAATTGCAATTTCCGATCGAGCAAAGATGAGAGGACGTACAAAGGAAGCAGAAGAGCTTTGGAAGCAGGTATGTTAACTTCCTTTTAGCGGAGCGGTTGTTTTTCTTTTCAATTAATTAAGATAGGAATGTAGTTTATGGTAGTTATTTAGAAATATTTTTCTATATCTTCTACATATAGTAAGCATAGACGTTGTTTGCATGTTTTCTCTCTCCCTTTCCAATTTATTGGTTATTTTTCAAAACATGTTGCACATATGTTGCTTTATTTTGAATCATTTTGCTTCATTAACTATAGTTCAGTGCAATAGTTTTGAAAATATTTCTGGACAAAGAGGGGCTGGACATGCTCCATGGTGCATGTTAAACAAAGCTACCCTCTTCCTTCTCAAAGATTGTATTAAAACCCATTCCTTAGGTTTCATGTCTAAGAAAAGGGCCGATGGTTAGTACAAAAACAAGTGGTCCCATATTTTTGCCTACCAGACGAGATAATTATAATTTTTTCTTAAGATAAATAATATAGTATTGAGGTTGATAATGCATACATTTTGAAAAAGAGGAAAGTTTTACATATAGGTGAAAACATTCCTTTTTGATATCAATTCATGCACATATCCTTGGTGTATATTAACTAGATGCATGTATAAATGAAGTTTTGCAAGAAATGTTGTGATTGCATTAGTTTAATGTATAATGTAATGTTTGCAGGCTACCAAAAACTATGAAAAAGCTGTTCACCTGAATTGGAATAGCCCTCAGGTAAGGTGAAATATGTTAGCGAATCTGACTTTCCCTTGTTCAGTTATGTCAGGCTTGTCTAATTATTTGGGAATATTCCTTTGCGATTCAATGTTAGTTGAAGATCGAATTAAATTACCAGAAGAATTGATTGTGTTTTTATTGATTCTTTAAGTTTTGATTTTAGCTCTAACGCTTTCTATAAGGAGTCAGGATTGTGTAAGGGAAAAATGTCTCTGCAAACTCTGATGATTATATCTTGCATGAAATCTATCTTTGACATTGAAAATGTGGCAGTCCATTTTGTATATCTAGATTTTGGACTTAACATCTGTGTAAATGGGATTACAATGCCTCATTCTATATGAAACTTAATTTATTTATTCTCCTAGAAGCTTTGTTTCCTTGTCATTTCTCAGCTCTTTTGTATGATATCCTTGGCTGGCTGTATACACCGTCTTGTTATGTTCTTAGTCGAGGAGTGCCTTGTGGAATGTTTTGTGGAACTTTTCTTTTGGTTCTGTCCTGTAACTTATAATCTGTTTTTGTCCCACTAATTTATGTTTAGCAGACGTGGGCATTTTTGTATGTTTATCCCATATATATATATTTTATATTATGGCCTCTTACTTTTTGTTGTTGTTTATTCTTCTTATGGACATTATCCACATGCTTCTAACCATTTGTATTATCTGTAGATTCTATTGCCCGCTTTTTTATTCCTTCTATTTAAAATTTTGGCATGAAACTCCTTATTTTACCAGAACACACGTGCAAAAGATATGCACCAGAAACTAAAAGAAGGCCTTATGCCTTTTCTACTCTAGATATTTGGTATGGTGATTACTGTACAGTCCTAATTTGTGTTTTTTTCCTTTTGTACTTCCCTTACTGTGATTTCTTCTTTGTTCTTAATTTGGCAATGAGATAAACCATTCAAAGGAGCTGATAATAAATAAACTATTCATAATTATTGAGTTGTCAGTTGATCAGACGAATGAAATTACACTATCTCACACCCAGGAAGAAGTAACAAAACAAACACCCTTACTTCGGAACCAACAAACATTTTTTGTGACCGCAAGTTAGGATTCTCAGTATAGGCACAAAGTGTTCTTATAGGTAACATCCTTTAGTTTTGAAAAGCTCTTTTAGAGGAACCTCCTCAACTTTTCATAATTATTGAGTCATCAATTGATCACACGAACAAAATTATACTTTCTCACCCCAGGAACAAGTGACAAAACAAACTCCCTTGATCACAACTTAGGATTCTCAGTATACGCATCGAGTGTCCTTGTTGATAACATCCTTCGGTTTTGCCAAGCTGTTTTAGAGGATGCTGTGATCTTCTGTCTTGGGTTCCTTCCTTCCCGACATTCAACCTTTGCAGCTGAATATAAGCAGCCATTAGGAGAAGAGTTGCAATAATTTTTGCAGTAGCATACCTCCTCTGTTCATTTCTTCGGATGACAGTCTACTTTCAACTCCTGCTGGTTACTGTACCTTTTCCTCCTTCCCTGTGATTTCTGTTTGCAGCTATGAGATGACCGTGTTCTGACTCTAGCTCCAGTAAACTTGGTCAATGAAGCAGTCTTTCTCAAGTCAACACTGTTATTCTGCTCAACTTAGACTGAAATGACATCAAACATGGGTCAATAGGTCAGTCAAAGGTCAGTCAGCTGTGATACAGTCAGTAGTACATTCTGCCACAGATGTACGCTTTTCTGTCTTTGGAGTATTCCCTTGTCAGAGGAGGGATAATTTCACTCAAATAATGTCATTAATAAGGTGCATTATTATAGTTTCTATTATTTGAGATTGTTGAGGAAAATAATCCTGTGTGGTACTAGTCGCACCAGTCAACTATCAACCTCCAATACAATACTGCTGTAAATGGTTCACGATCCAGGAGAGAGAAAAAAAGGGTTCTTTCTACTTAAATAATTAGACAATTTATTATAAATACAATGATGATGTCTTTAGTAATTTGTGATGTCAAAGACCTTGATAATGGGGTGGGACTTGAGGAAGATAGTAGATTGGTAGCTTTATGGTCTCTGTTACTGAAAGGCTTTCTCAACTTAAACTTCAACGGTGCCGCAATAGGCAATCCATGCCCGGTAGGAGGTGGGTGTGTATTTCAAGATGAAGCAGGTCAACTGGTAATGACATTTGCATTCGACACAGGAATTGAGACAAATAATCAGTCAAAAGGGCCAGCCTTGCTAAAGGGTTGGAAGCAGCAGTTATGAGGAAAGTGAAACATCTCATTGTTGAAGTAGACTTGCAGATTTGGATTAACAGATGACTAGTGGCAAAATTGAGTGTTGGAGTCTTGGCGCAATCCAAGACAAAGCCCAATGGCTTGTAGCCAAGCTGGATGGAGTAAAGTTCATACACAAAAAAAGTTGGCATTGAAGTAGCATATAAAGCGGCCAATTGTAGGGTTACATCTCTTGTCTGCTACTGGCGCCCCAAATTGATACTGGACTAATGACTTTCCAACTGATTTGAGGAGACTGGTGGTGGGAGATGCAATATCCTCCCTTTTCAAATAAGTATAGCTGGTGTATCAGGGCCAGATCATGATAATTCTAACCTCTCATTCCTATCAATCTAATTCGGAAATCACAAGATATAAGAAAAATAATGTATGGAACGTGTCAACCATCAGCACATGCATGCTTTTTCATATTATTCATTATAGAATAACACAGAGATGAAGTTAATATGCCATCACATTAGCAGCACTTGCAAAGGATTTTAGGGCTCATGGCATGTGCGATTTCGGGTGATCACCATGGGACTAATAATAAATATGGTACAAGGATTAATGGAGGCAGTGCATTAAGGCCCATTCACAACCCCTGCTTTCGCACCCTGTAATTACAGAATGGGTCCTGGGAAGAGGAAGATGGTTAAAATGGAGGAGGCAAACATCAAGGACAAGAAGAGCAAGGTCACCACTGAGATAGTGGGTAACACATTTGCCGAAGCCTGAGATGGGGAAATTAAAAATCCCTGGATGAGGCTCTGGATTGAGAAAGTATGGATGGTCACTAAAGAATTGGAAGATTCGGACATCAACGAAGTGAAAGGGATAATGAGGAGCCTTCTAATGGACCTCGCCAATCTATTGGCAAGTGCTATGTATTCAACATAGCAAACCCTGAATGCTTCTAACATTTTGTCCAACACGGTTGGTTTTCCAGCTTCACAAGGACCGCGGAGCTAGAAAAGGAAATGTTTGCTAACCAGGGCAAGAACAACTTTCACTTTCATGCCTTTCTGAAGGGTGTGGAAGGGATACTCCAAGAACAACAGTAAATGGCTGAGGCAAATGGGATCCAGCTCCCGCCCTGGTAAAACCTCATTAGTTCCCGTCAGAATCATCCTCGGAAGATGAGCAAGAGGAGGAAGTAATTGTCATTGACTAAAGTCTAAAATGCTAGGGGTTTTAGATTATGTTTTTTTTTGTATAAATCAGCCAGAGAAGGGCCTGTATAATTTGCCCTGGCAGCATGACTTATGGGGTGGGTTATGCCCTATTTTTTTTTGTAATCTGTAAAGCCCTGACAACGGACTCAATAAGGATGCTGATATATATAGACTACCCTAATATATATGGAATACGCATGTTTTCTTATTTTCTTGTTCTGCAAGCACAATGAGTTGGATGATGAGTAAGACTGTCACACACTGGTTCAATTTTGCACTCACACTTGAACCAGAGTACATATATAGATAGGGCCCTAACCCCTATATAGCTATGGGACTGGACGGTTGAGCCCCATAATCCAATAGCTACAGTCAAAAATATATTTAGAGGGTGTCAGTTGAGCGGCCTTACCCCCACACACACCTCCACCCCCATATATAAATATATATACAGTTTCTGGATTATACTTTAATCACGTTCTGTTGCAGTATGAGGATATCATTGCACATTAGGTTCCCACACCTCGACTGTCATGCACTCCTAGCTCTCATGGATTGTTGCACTCCTGGCACTAAATTTATCTCAGATTGAGTAGGATTTTCAGGCACACTCGGTATTGATAATCACTCCATGTACACTGCACACATATTTGAATTGATCAATGGAGCTTAAACCTCAAAGCCATACAGCTTCAGTGTAATGCACATACACCTAGATCCTTGAAATGGATTGGTATTGTAAACCCTTTACACTTCACAGTTACGAGCCTTGAAGATCAATTGAGTTGATTGGACGCATTGGAATTAAGACAGTTACAGCCTCATGCTTATTTCCTTCAGAGTTTGGACTTGTTCATTGGGCGAGGAAGATAATATGGTGGAAGGTGGCAGATTGAGGCAGTCAATACTTCACTAACTCCCCTCCCTCTTCTTTCTTATTTTTGGCATGATAATATGCCCTTTTCATTTGCTTGGTCTGTCAAGCATTTTAATGCTAACAGTCCACCTGATATTCATGCTTTTTTTTTGGGCTAGGGCCCTCTCCTAGGTAAATTTAGAAAACAAAGTTGTCATGACAAAGAGAAATCAAAATTTAAATAGTTGTCATAAAAAAAAAGAATAGTTATAAATAATGAACATTATAAGCCTTTTCTAAACCTTGTTGATACTTTGTGTATATCCGATCTCTGGCTTCCTAGTAATAGTCTAAATACAAAATTGGTTCTCCTTTTGAAGTAGATGTTTGTTCAGCAGGGCTGTAACATACATTCCATTCTACTGTGGACAAAAAATTGATTACACATGAATCCAGAAGAATATTACTAATTGCTTCTCTGTGAAAAAAGAATAAAAAACTGAATAGTTATAAATAATGAACATTATTCCTTTTCTAAACCTTGTTGATACTTTGTGCATATCCGATCTCTGGCTTCCTAGTAATAGTCTAAATACAAAATTGGTTCTCCTTTTGAAGTAGATGTTTGTTCAGCAGGGCTGTAACATACATTCCATTCTACGTGGAAAATAAAATATTTTTCTAATCTAAACCCTAAAAGCTAACTCTAAACAATAAAACAAAAGAACAACACAAAAAACAAAACATAAAGCAAAAGTTAAACTTACCTTTGGCTCTCCAAAATTGCATTGTGCTTGTCTAGGGTTTGAGGAGCTATTGCTAAGCTTGTAGGAGTGTGAGGAGCTGTAAGGAGGAAGATTTGTGAAGGATTTGTGGTTTACAAAGTGAAGGTAAGTTTTTTTAATTTCTAACCTTGTTTTTTTTTTTTATTTAATCTTGCACACATTACATTTTGATTTTTTGCTTATGTTCATCTTTTTTTGCTCTTTCTATTTAACTTTTTTAATTTTCATTGTTCAATCACAATGCAATTGCATGCCATTGTTTTCTTTGCTTTTTTTTTTTTTTTTTGAACCTTGTAGGTATTTCTCTGATAAGCAATAACAAGTTACGCTTCTTCTTGGGCAATCTTTGGCCAAGGACTTTGACCCAAATTCACCGTTATGGAGGCACGTAACAATAGTTCAACAACTTGCAGGTGGTGGTTGTTTTGAATGGAAATGCAATGATTGTGATGGACTATTCAAAGGCTCTTACAGTAGGGTGAAAAGCCACTTGTGTGCCATAACGGGTAATGGCATAAGAGTATGCAAGGGGAAGAATAATGTTGGGGTGCCAAAAGCAAAAGTTTTGGCATATATCAAAGAGCAGGAAGATGCAGAGGCAAATGTGGCTATGAGAGCGGGTCATCCATTGGCTAAAAGAGGAGGTTCATCTCGTTCAACGAGGCCTCCAGTTGCTCCATCACCTAGTGGATCCCCAATTGTGGCCATGCCACATCCATTTGTGGCTCCTATCTCCACGGATGAGGATGTTTCCCTTGCACGAAAGAAAAGCAAGACAAAAGGGCCATTGGAAAAGGCCTTTCAGAATGAGACCAGGGCAATTGCAGATGAACACATTGCAAGGTGTGTATATGCTAATGGGCTTTCTTTTAATGTTGTGAGATCACCTTATTGGCATGAGATGGTGAAAGCCATCAATGAGGCACCAAAAGGTATAAATCACCAGGATATGAGAAGATCCGCACCACCCTTTTGGATAAACAAAAAAATATGTGGAAACCTCCTTGCAACCAATTAGGGACTCATGGACCAAAACAGGTGTGTCCATTGTTTCTGATGGATGGAAAGATGCAAGAAACCGCCCTTTAATCAATGTGATTGCAGTATGCCCTAAGGGGCAATGTTTTTGAAAGTAGTTGATTGTGAGGGGCAAGTGAAGGATGCCCAATTTATAGCCAACATTCTCTTTGAGTCCATTGAGGCAGTGGGGCCTGAAAATGTTGTCCAAGTCATAACGGACAATGCCAAAAATTGCAAAGCTGCGGGGATGCTAGTTGAGGCACGGTATGGGCATATTTTTTGGACACCATGTGCCGTGCATTCATTGAATTTAATGCTAAAGAAAATGGCAAACAAAATAGAGTGGATCAACAAGTGTATGAAGAAGCTGAAGAGATCCAAATGTTTGTCACCAACCACCACATGTCACAGGGCATTTTTAGATCATTCTCATAGTTGGAGCTACTGAAGGTAAGGAAAACTTTCTTTCTTTCTTTTTAATTTAAAATTTAAATATAAGTTTTTAGTATTCTTTTAGCTTTCAATTTTATTTTTAATTTTTGTTCCTCATTCTTATTAGGTTCTTTGAGACTCGGTTTGCATCACACACATCGTCTTGAGGCGACTAGTGAAGGTGCGAGAGGCACTCATGAGGATGGTAACATCCATCTTTGGTCTATATGGAAGCGATCAAACACTCAGCGGACTCAAAAAGTGAAGACCACGATCTTAGAGGACCCTTGGTGGGATAGAGTGAATTATATGTTGAGTTTTACGAGCCCATTATGAGCATGATCCGGTTTCACGACACGGATCAGCCATGTCTAGGAGAGATATATGGCGGCATCGACTCGATGATTGGAAGATAAAAGTTGTCATAAATGCAAAAGAACAAGATCCGAGAAAATATTTTTCAAACAAGTGAAGTCAATCCTCATTGAGTGGTGGAACAAAATGACCACCCCATTACATCTACTGGCTTTTGCATTGACTCCTAGATTTTATAGCACAAAGATCCTTTCCTTGCCAGGGAGGGTAGCACCATACAGGGATGCGGAAGTCAGTGAGGGATATATGGCGGCATTGGCTAGGCTCTTCCCTGATCCTGAGGCCCAAGACCAGGTTATGGTAGAGTTTGGCAATTTCATAGCAAAAACGGGTCATAGCCTTCTCGCTCTTCGGAGCAAATACAAGATGGATGCTCATATGTGGTGGTACCTCCATGGTACTTCATCGGTTTACTTGCAACCTCTTGCAATCAAGGTCTTGGCACATGTAACTTTTAAATTTTTTATTCTCTTTTCTTTTAGTTTTTTAAAATTTAAGTTTGAGTGTTTAAGTTTGAAGTTGAACTTTGCATTGACTTTGAAGTTTGGGTTGCCTTAATAGGTTGCAAGTTCATCTTCCTCTGAGCGCAACTGGAGTACATATAGTTTCATCCACTCACAGAAACACAATAGGTTGAGGGCTAAAAGGGCTGAAGATTTGGTATACATACATTCCAACTTGTGCCTTTTATCCCACAAGCAGCTGGAGTACAAGGAAGGGTCAACAAGACATTGGGACATTGATCCAGAGATAGTTGACTTGGATGCTTCCATTTCCCACCATGGAGCATATGATGATGAGGGGAGTTCTGTGGCACTGCACCACGAGACCTACATGCACAGGGGTGCAGCGCGGTGGCCCTAGTGCGAGTGGTTCGAGCCCATGTGGTTCTAATGAACCACATAATGATGATGATGTAGCTGGTTTTGATCCTCTTGATGAAGAGGAATATGATGAATATTGACAATGAAAGATAGTTTGAACTTTGAATATTGATCTATGATTGAATTTAATATATCATGAGATTCATGACATTCACATTGTGTTCGATTTAAGTATTTTAAATTTTAATTTAACTTTTAAGCTTTTAAGTTTCTAAGTTTTATCGGTATCCTAGCTTGTTTGTTGTGGTTATTCACTTATTTAGCTTATAACTTGTCTTTTATCTTGTCTTTCATATGCATAATATGTGGTTAATAATTAAATTCCTATTTAAAAGGCTGAAATTTATATATTTTTTAATTTTTATATAGTTTTTGTACTGTATGTATCCTATGCATGTCAGGTATCCGGGGTCAAAAAAAAATTTGCCCTTTTCGCCGCGTATCGGTACCCCGTCCCCGCTCCGTATCCAAAACGTTTAGGCAACTTAGAAATTAAGTATAGATAAATTCTATTTTTCAGCAGCCACAATACATTTGGCACAACCGCTTATAAATTGATTGGATGCATTGGAATTAAGATACTTACAGCGTTATGCTTATTTCCTTAGAGATTGGATGTGTTCATTGGGTGAATAAATATTGAGGTGGAAGGTGGCAGATTGAGGCAACCAATTTCATTGACTTCCCGATCTCATCTTTCTTACATTTGGCATGATAATGTGCCCTTTTCATTTGTGGGTCTGTTGAGATTTTTAATGCTAATAGTCCACCTACTATTCATGCTTTTTTGATGGGCTAGGGCCCCCCCTAGGTGAATTCAGCAAAAAGTAGTTTTGACGCGTCAAAGAGAAATCAAAACATGAATATTAATGAATAATCAAGTTACCGGGGTTCCCCCCCCCCTCCCATAGCCGCTGGATACGTAGCCGGTGCGGATACGTCCCGGATAGGTTTTGGCGTACTCGGGACATACCGGGGTTGGGCGGTGGGGGCTCTAAAAAGTTTTATTTTATTTTATTTTGACTCAAACAAACTTCAGTTTTATTGAGGACTAGACTAGGAGGGCATGGCAACCACAAGGAAACTTGGAGATTGTTTAAAATCCCTCTAGTTTATTGAAGAGAAAATATTCAAAGGATATCAAGAATATTTGAGCTAATTATTTGGGATCATCGCAATTGGCCAAGGAAAGAAGCTATTCATAGAAATTTGGACATATATCTGAGCCTCCATACAAGTTATTTATGAGATCAAATCTCAGGTGATCTTCAATACTAATAGAAAAATTTGGAACCGCAAATTGCATAGCTTAAAGTTTCAAAGAGCATCCTTTCCTAGAAACTATCAAGGCACAACATTGACTCCTTCTTGCATCCTTAAGGAGGATTAGAAGGTGATTTTGGATAATATGAATGCAAGAACCAACCATTGGACTGACCTCTTTAGTTATCATTGGCAGGTTAGAGTCAATCTCATTAAATAGGTCCTTTAGGAGCTCCCTATATACATCTTTTATGGCCACCATTGCAACACAAAATTAATCTCAAAGGAAATGGATGAAACACAAAGGAATACAATATTCGTATATCATAGAAAATGTAAAATCTTAAGTATATTGAATGTTTTGAACATCGATCATACTATATTTTTCAAGTTTTGTATTTCTTATGGACTAAAAAATGAGTAAAATGAGTATATGTATAAAACACACACACACACACATATATGTATGTATGTATGTATGTGTGTATATATATATATATATATATATATAATTTTTAATATATATGTATGGATGTATCCAAGATGTCTTGTACCCAAAGGGTTTTTAATATCGACATATCCAGGTATCGAACCCGCACCCTTACCTGCACCCGTATCCTGGAAACATAGATGAATAATGAACATCATAAGCTTCCTCTAAACTTTGTTGATACTTTGTGTTGTTTCCGATCTCTGACTTTCTACTAATAGTCTAGATACAAAATTGATTGTCTCCTTTGAAGTAGATGTCTGCTCAGGGCTGTAACATATTCCATTCTGCTGTGGACAAAACTTAGATTACACAGATGATCTAGAAGAATATTAATCATTGCTACTCTGTGAAGAAACAGAATTAAAAAAACTAAAGATGGGAGTATTCTTTCTGTGGAAGATGTATGATTTAAAATTTAAGTTGTTTATAAGTGATGAAGATTAAGTGCAGATAAATTCTATTTTTCAGCACCCTCCAGGCATTTGGCACAACTGCTTATAAGCTGATTGGACACATTAGAATTAAGAAACTTACAGCATCATGCTCATTTCCTTCAGAGATTGGACTTGTTCATTGGGCAAGGAAGATAATATGGCAGAAGGTGGCTGATTTAGGCAGTCAACACTTCACTGACTTCCTGTTCCTTCTTTCTTATATTTGGCATGATAATATGCCCTTCTCATTTGTGGGTCTATTGAGCATTTTAACACTAACAGTCCACCTGCTATTCATGATTTTTTGCTGGGCTAGGGCCCTCTCCCCAGGTAAATTTAACAAAACAAAAGCTACGATGTCAAAGAGAAATCATAATATGAATAACAAACATCATAAGCCTAAATCTTGTTGATACTCTGTCGTTTCCAATCTCTGGCTTTCCACTAATAGTCTAAATACAAAATTGATTGTCTCCTTTGGAAGTGGATGTCTTCTCAGGGCTTTAACATACATTCCATTCTACTGTGGACAAAAATTCGATCAATGAATTGAGAAGAATTTTACTCATTGCTACCCTGTGAAGAAACAAAATTACAAACTATAAATGTGAGTATTCTTTCTGTGGAAGATGTATGATTTAAAATTTAAGATTCTTATAGGTGATGAAGATTAAGTGCAAATAAATTCTATTTTCAGCAGCCACCAGAGATTTGACACAACTGCTAGCATAGTTGACATGTAGGGTTTATCCCGCACAGTCATTGTGTTGAGATTTTTTTCAATACATATCATTAGTACAAGATAACAAGTTGGAAGCTGGGCCAACCTCCACAGCCACTAAGGGCCTTCTGAAGTGTCAGAGCATTATTTGGTTCTGATCACCACCTCAAATGATAGTGGTAAAAGAAGTCATTTCAGCAATGTGCTGCATTCAAGTTAATAAAGGTGTTTGATATATATAAGGAAACGTCTCTTTATGAAACAGTGATTTAAAGGAAGTGAATCAAAGTACAAAATATCAAACCCTAGATTTAAAGGTCTGAAAAAAATATAATCGTAATGTGGTAATTACGGAATGAATCCTTCATATAGCGTAATAGATATTCAACATTAAGATGAATATACATTCACATTCTTCTTCCCTGTCCTAATATTTTCTCAGCAAAACTATAATGGTTATCAAAACAAAGTTTGATAACTTAGAGGAAAGGCCTAAGTACAACATGTTACAAAGATTGAAGACAAAAGCCATATCAAGAAATTTTTTAAAGCAAAACGTCCATGGTCAAGGTTATTTACAAGCAAGTGATAATTAATAAAAAATAAAATAAAAATAAAAGGATAGAAAGTGAAATAAAATCGAAGTCATAATGTTTACAAGGTGTAATTAACAAAATCAATGAAGTGTTGAAGGCTTGGGATTGAAATTGAAAGTAGCAGGTTTCAAAGAAGACATGACTTGAGCAAAGATCCTTGTGCCTACCACTTGTTTGGATGCAGGAGCATCTTTGGCAGTGAAGAGGCTATCTGGTATGATCGATGTTCGAAGTTGCTGGGCGGAGGAGGGATGGCCGTCCCTTCTTGTGTTGACTCTTAGATCAGATAGGACCAGTTCTTAAATGGAGAAAACTACCAGCTTTGGGAGAAGGGATGCCTGTCTCATTGTCCGTCTTAGTCATCAATATTGGTAGAGCAGAAAAGGGGCAGGGAAGGGACACTAATTCCTTTTCAAACTAGTTTACTAGAAGCAGTAGGACTGAGAAGCGACAACCATCCCTTCTCTTCTTGGTTGTTTGGAAACATCAGAGCAGGGAAGAGACTCTCGCGACTTTCCCTTCCAATCTATGGAAATCATGAGGGCATGTAAGGGATGATGGTCCCCTCCATAACGGGATCACAAACCACAATATGACAGGAAATGGATGATGGTCCCTTTGCATGCCGTAGTCAAAGTTGCAACAAGGTGAGGAAGGGATGACTGTCCCTTCCTCTGCTAGTTTGTAAAGAAGCAGGACAATTGTCCTTTGTATGCTGTATTCAAAGTTGCAACAAGGTGAGGAAGGGATGACTGACCCTTCCTCTGCTAGTTTGTAAAGAAGCAGGATGATTGTCCCTTAACTTTCCAATTGTGAAATGCAGCTAGATGAAGAAGTGATGGTCATCCCTTGCTCTGCTTGTTTTTCAGAATTAGCAAGGAAAGAAATGAACAGCCATTCCTTTCCCCTTCCATTTGAGAAACTCAACAAGGCAGAGAAGTGACTACTTCTCATTGCTTCTTTGGACTGCCAAATTCAATAAGCTGGGAAGTGTTCACTGTCACTTACCCACCAGCACTTGAAATTCATCAGGTGGATAAGGACTGGTCTCCCCTTCTCCCGCTGGGTTTCCAGATTCATCCAATCGGAGAAGAGATAACTGCTGCTTTGCCATCAACTCAGAGTTTTGTAAAATTACCCAGATTGGTGGAAATCTGGGGAAGCTTTGCCATAGTCAACTTTAGGCAAGTGCTAAACCGAAATTCATGACATGCAACAAGACTTGCCACAATTGTGTCATGAGGAGCTCAACCCAAGTATGAACATTCTTGTAACCTACAATACAAATTACCTCGATCTCCTATCGGCTTTGCAGAAGGAAACTGTGGAGGATTTAGTTTGGGCCGTTGCAATGTGAGCAGACACCCATGTTGAACCACTACTTGGATCAATTTTTTTACCAGCTAATGAACACAATGTCTTGGCCAGGTAAGCAACACTTCCTTTCCCATATATCGAAAAATGTTTAAGCTAAATGCGGATTGAACTGTACATTTGATGAGAAAGGAAGCAATTACCTTTCTAACTAACTGGCTGAGTTGCCAGTGATCCACATTTGTGACTATTCTATATTTGAAAGTTGAAACCTTTCCACTTAAATTCAAGATGAGTTTTTATAATGTTGCAGTGCTCATCTGTTACTTGTCATTTGTTGGGTATCTACAGGCTTTTATGTGAAATTGCACACTTATAATCCCCTTTTCAATAATGGACATTCCCAGGCTTTTCTATTGCCATCGTTATTCTATTTTGAGTTTGCTTGCCTGTAAAACACGGATTGAATTTTCGGTCTGAAATCGGGGTTTGTTTGACCAATGGTTTCGATCTATTGGAGATTTTCAGCTCCATGATAAAAAAAGGAAATGCAAATAGGCATAATATGCACATGCGGGGCATTGGAAGGGTGGATGAATGCAGTTAGAGTGGTGTGGGATCTTGGATTATTAACAGTCTGGCCAAGTTTTTCTTCTTTCCTGGGGTTCATTCTACAATATCGAAACCTTGAAACTTTATATAGTAATTACTGATGGAGATTGAAAGGATTGTATTTGGAAGTTTCACTCAAAAGTCTTACAAGTGGGTGGGGTTGATCAGATTGCTTGCGTGCTTAACATTTTGATGTTTGCTTCTTGAAGAAATAGTGTTACAGAGTGTTAATACTGATCCAGAATAAAGATATTCTCTAAAAATACATACATTTTGATGTTTGCTTCTTGAAGAAATAGTGTTACAGAGTATTAATACTGATCCAGAATTAATATCATTTTATACTAATTCACAGGACAATGCTGCAATGGAAAATAATAAATCTTAGTTTATAATCTTAAATTGATGTAATTTTAAGTCTATTACTTTACAAATTTATTGATTTTGAACTTGTTTTTGAGATCTGGGTGCTCGAGTATTCTAGTACTGTAATGATTAGTGTGCATTCATTGTCTCATTTTGTGCAGAAGTGTTCTAGGTCTTTCACTCTAGTGCATTCTTTCAAGGAAATCTCTGATTTGTTTTTGAACGTGTTAAACATTGTATACAAGGCGTTGAACAATTGGGGCCTTGCATTGCAGGTAAAATTATCACTGCCATAATTGTCCATTTCCTTTTAGAATATTCTAAACATATTAAAATTTGGAAGTCAGAATACTCCCATCCTAGAATGAAGGCAAGTATAGAAATGGTGTAATTCTCTATTCAGATAGAATCCCAGGGAATGTTTTAAAAATGCTGTTCTGTTTGTGCTTTTGTAATTTTGGTATACAGGTTTTCAATAAATGATCACGACTTTCACTCGTGTAAATAAGGGATCTGTATTCTGTGCTGAATGCATTCACTTAAACTTTCTTGGAATGTGTTTGCTCAAATTTGTTTCCTTGGATGTCTAAAATTTCATGCACAGATTGTCTACTTCTTTCCTGTAAATAGATTATATCTTTCAGTACTTTGTAGTTGGTTCCTTTGTTCCTATTTGAAATGTAGATACAACATGATCTGACCTCCTGATTGGAAGCCATGTATCTGCTCAGTAGATTTCTGCTCTAATATTCCTTTGTCCAATATCATTCTTAAGTCATTCTGTCTGAGTACTATATCTTTAGGAAAAGTGATTGAATCAAGAAAAGATACTAGTTTCCACTTCAAAATGTTGGAGACATTTGAAAATAGTTGTTTGGGTTCAAATGCACCTTCTCAACACATCTTATATTATAATATTCTGAGTTCTCTGTATAATTGCCAATGCATGTTTTAAATTTTAGGTTTTAATTAAACTGGGAAAGGTTAACGAGGCCAATTGAAGGCCTGAGAAAATTAAGGGTTAGCTTGGTCAGTCAGAGGACAAGCTCTAAGATGAATGTCTGAGACTTCCTACTAGGTGAATCAGAATATTACTTGAATATGGGAAAGAAACACAGAGGCATGAGGAATGAAATTTTGAAGTCAATATGAATATGTAGAAAGCTTCGAGGCTATTGAAGATTTGTAATGTAGAACAAGCAAAACAAAAACACACAGGAATGCTTTTTCACAAGAGTAGTGTCGAAAAGTTGTAAACTACAGTTGGCTGGCAAGGGTCCAGAAAATATCAATCCGGAAATAGTTAGGGAGAAACACAAAACTGTGGAAGAACAATCACAATGATAAAATGCTTAAAAATTCTTATATGTAAGTAGTAAAGAAACTAAGTTAAGATATGAACTTCACATAAGATATTCTGACATTACAACATAATATAAGCACTTCTTTATAATATTGAATGCTTGCTTATAAATTAAAATAATAAACAAGCATTACATTTTACATTCATCAATGATGGTAATTAGCCGATAGGTTTTTAAATCGACATACATGTCCAAAACGATCACTCCAAACATTTCTCACGCCAGAAAACAAGTTATAGCTCGCTAGAAAACAACTCATAGCTGTTGGGAAACAAGTCTCATTTGCCGGAAAACACCAGCTGGATATTGGGAATTAATTTGTATGGCCAGAAAATGATGGTAATTAGCCGATAGGCTTTTAAATAGACACACATGTCCAAAAAGATCCTCCAAACTGTTTTCATGCCAGAAAACAAGTTATAGCCCACTGGAAAACAACTCAAAGCTGTTGGGAAACAAGTTTCATCTGCCGGTAAAACACCTACTGGATATTGGGAATGAATTTGTATGGCCAGCAAAGGTGTTGGGATCGGTAAGTGCCCTCAAATATTTTCTCATTCCTTTGAAGGTGTTTTAAGGCATCCATAAAATCCTTCTGCTTCTGCCTTTTGCCAGGAGTGTCTGTGAAACGTCTCTTTTAACAAAAAAGCACTTTTACCATCTGACCTCTGTTGAAAATCGTTGTGCTTATTTATACAGTGTAAATGCTCTCTACAGTGAAACCTTCAAGTTTCTTCAAAATCTCTCTTAAACTCTTGCAGTTACTGGTCCTGAGGACGAGGGTGTTCCTGAATGAATGTGACCTCAAATGCAATTTTGGCTCTCTTCTATGCTGAGACTTAGAAGATCCAATGTTTCACCAAGTGTGTTTACAGAGTGACTTTTGGAAAGGAAAAGTTGTTTACAGAGTGCTTTTTAAGTGGACATGCAGGCCCAAAGAGATTCCCCAAATCATGTCACATGCTAGAAAAAGTCATAGCTGCCAGGAAACAAGTCTCATCCACCGGAAAACATCTTAAAAATAGAACCTTTGACTTTCCTATTGGTATTGTTATGGATTGTGTAAGCCTTAAAGCGTTAATAGAATAATACTAAATAGTCACCAAAGATTAATTGTTGTATGCTATCCAAACTTACAAGCTTCCTATTAGCTCTTGATGATCTTCTAGCACTCCATGATGCGTTGTTGTCTAACTGTTATGGTTCCTCTTACTTGAACTATTTCACTTATTCAAACAGCCTTTTGCAGTTAATGTTTTCCTTTTCAAAACTGTAACAAACATTTTAGTACATTCCTTTAAGAATTTTGTTGAAGTTTTACTTCTTTTGTAGTTAAAGCTCAGGCTATAACTTGTAGCTAGTGCAAAGTAGACCACGTGTAACATAACCTTGCCATTTCTGTTATGTAAGGTTTCTTTTATTGTGAAGGCAGTCTTCTTTGTACTGAAATCCATGTATTTTATGTCGCTATTTCAGGAACTTAGTGCTATTGTTCCTGTTCGAGAAAGACAGACAATTGTTAGAACAGCTGTGAGCAAGGTATGTGGTTGGATTTTGTATTTTGTGTGCTAGCCTCAATTCAAGAAAATAAATAGCGAAGTCACTATATTTTAGAGACTTCTGAGGATGGCAAAGCTTTTTACTTGTATTTAATTCATACTTTTATGCCATATGGCAGTTCCGAGCAGCAATTCAACTGCAGTTTGATTTTCATCGAGCAATTTATAACTTGGGGACAATGCTGGTATTTACTTTCCTATGCTTCAATACTAATCTTAGAGAAATAGAATTATCATTTTCCCTCTATATGAGGAGGAATTTGTAGGTTTTTAAAGAAACAAATCTTCTTAGGGTATTGCAATTGCCTTTTGGTTCGTCCAATTCTTCTTTCTTGAAAGTTTAGTAACAACAATTTTCATGTACCCTGTATCATTGACTTCATATATTTTGCAGTATGGTTTGGCAGAAGACACTTTAAGAAGTGGGCGGAAAATGAACTCAAAGGAGATGACACCAAATGAGCTTTACAGTCAATCTGCCATCTATATTGCTGCAGCCCATGCTTTGAAGCCAAATTATTCGGTATAATTTCTTTACCGTTTGTTTAAAAAATGGGTTATCTTTATGTCACAGTTAAATGCACAGTATTTGTCTTTATTTTCTATTTCTGCAACCGATCCATCACTTTACTGGCGTGACTGATTGATTGATTTTTCTGTTCTGTAAATACATATATGCAGTGACATGTTTGTCTCTGTAATTGTCAACTTCATGAAGTTCTGCCAGGAAAGTGGCTAATATGACGTAAGGACTCTACTAAAGACATGAACATTATATGGACAGGTTATAAAAGCTATAATACTTTCCAAATTAACTCTCTCAAGAGCGTGCAGTAGATAAAATATGTTGCCTATTTTGTTTGAAGTTGCGATGCCTCAAAAACGGCCTCTATAACCTGATTTGGCATCTGAATTAAATAATAGACAAGGAGAGCCTTTAGGGACTTGGTATACTTTAAATAATGCACAGAACCATGTTTTAAAATTATAAACTCAGTTTATAATCAATCATTGCAGGAGTTTTCCAAATGAATTGGTAGACTTTGTTTTTATATCAAGCAGGATAGCTTTCATCATTCATGTTGTGTTTATGAGTACACAAGGAAATTATTTTTCTTAAGCTATTTATGGAAAATAACTAAATGAATTACAAAACACCTAGACTTTTTACTAACTAAAAGATGTTTTTACTTGGGAGTACTTTGATACGAAGCTTATGCTCCTAGCCATTGTTGTTCAATGTTCATAGCATCGTCACTTATCATGGTACCTAGCTAGTGTCTAAAAATTAGCTACCCATGGCTCCCTCTACTGCTTGCTATGGTAAAGGTTGAGATCATAGTGTTGAGACCTTGTGAGCTCTTTAGAAACTTCTTGAGTCCTGAGCTGAGGCCAACAAAATGAATCAACAAGGCTGAATTGCTAAGTAGCCGATACGTTTTGGATACAGTGCAGGTACAGAGTATCCGATATGCGGATATGGCAAAATTTTTTTGGCCCCGGATACGGCATTGGAGCACTTAAATCGTCCTTCTCAACAAGGGTACCAACCCTTCAATGAACCATCGCTTCTTCAAGTTGTCAACAATTTTTGTTTTTCAAGTTTTTCCAATAATTCTTTGAATCTTCTGTTATAGGCACAAACACGAGATGCCCTACTGAGTATTATAGATTTTCAACGAAAATATCATTGTCATCCCTCAAGAGTTTGAATTCTTTCTTGAAGACTTTCTCGAGTATTTCCATATTTTTTTCTCCAAACTTGGTGCATTTGCATACCAGTTAATGGCCATTCCCAAAGGGTGCTTGGAAAACATCTTAGCCAAGTGTTGCATAAGATCCTTCAATCCATCATTGGAGAACTCTTGGAGGTTTTTCTTTTCGGAGATGGAGTTGGTGGAGTAACCATGACTTTGACATGGTTCTTCGAATGTGAGTCTCCCCTTAAGAAGGTATGCACTAGACTTTCCTCTCTTCTTTTAGCACTTTGTGGGATATGACCCTATGTTCGAACCTTACTTCAATTGGGATTTGCACACTATGTTGCTTGCAGCTTAGGTCTCTTATTCATGTGATTCCCCTAAGTTGTTGAGTTCGGGCTGACTAAGATTTTTTTGCGTGATTCTCCTGTAGTACCTTCCCACCTAAACTCTTATGCAAGGTCCATGCTTCCTTCCTCCAAAAGAGATTGGCAATCTCCAACTACTTGTTATTGCGAGTGTGTAATGTCCCTTTCCGGGCTGTAGCTGAAACAGAGGAAAATTGCACAAACCCCAATAGATAGTAAACTGAAAATTATGATAGCCAACTGAAAATTATAACAAGGTAAAACAGTCTGATTTTTATAAGAGTAAGGAAAATGTAATATCTCTTGAAAAATACATCTTTCACACCATCCAAAACATGTTGGGAAACATAGAAATATTTTAGAAGTAGAAACCAAGGAATAAGCCTTCAAACCCCAGCTGGAATTTATTTAATTAAATATAATAACAGCAGTGTAAACCCTTACAAAGATGGCTGGAAATGAAGGATTCCAAGCCCAAAAATGAAGTCCAAATGTAGATTCCAGCTGCTAAAAATATGAGAAACACAATGATGGCTGAGTTTGATGTTGCCGTGCCCTAGAAGACCCCCAATGCCACCTTAGGGCAAGTCGCCACCCTAGGAGAGGGCTGGAAATGCCTTCAAATCTGAAAATAACTCCTTATGAGACCACCTTGTTGCAAGCTTGAGGGGTTTCGTCCTCAAACCAGCTCACTATTGAGAGGTTTCGTTCTCAATAGGTTCTCCAAGAGGGTTTTCGTCCTCAATGGATGAGAGAGAAAGCAAACAAGCTCCCAACTCCAAGAGAAATAATTCCAAAAGTATGCATAACCTTCTCCAAGCCAAGCGACCCCTTCTTATAGCTTGATGTGGCACCAAAAACCAATTAAAGTCTTCTTAAGAAGACCGACCTCCTGGGGGAATTAATAGTTCCTTTTTCCTTCTATTCTTCCATTGGCTTTTCATCTTTCCCAACCAACCTGACTATACATAGAAAACTACTAAAAAGAATGCAATGCTCACGAAAACAACTGAAAAACATGACAATTACTCCCCTTGTTCATTTCCTTCTTGCCCACGAGAAGTGAAATGGGCTCAAAGTCTTCTAAAGGACTAGCGCTGAGAAGGGGACATTACGAGTGGTGTAGTGTTCATCATTTCGTTGAAGCCTTTCTTGGTTTTGACTCCAGTTTGGCTTTTTAGAATTGGCTTCCTCCACTACTCTAGTAGACTATAACCTTCTTAGCCCCTCGATTGTGTCTCTCTGTCGCCTTTGTTTAAATTTAGTAGCATGAATTATTGCTCATATGCGTTAGTCTTGTTCTTTGTGAACTTTGTGTGTATTCATGATATCTTTTGTTGTGTTTCACAATTTTTTCGGCATATAAATCTTTTAAGATAATGGGGTGTCTCATCAGACTTCTCTTTGAACCGATTGTAACTTGACTCGATGTTCTTTAAGGAATCGGTACCAAAATTTAGAAAAGATAATGTCTATTGAAATACTAGACTATCAATAACAATGTACATAGAATAGTAATTGCATAACATACCATGCAGAGCAAAGCATCCAAACAATAGAAACTTATAATTATAAAAGATAAGTCTCAATACATCTTGCATGGTATAGGGAGGACTTGATACAAGCACCCTTTTCCCGACATGTTTCCTACTACTTATAAGATAAATGACTCATGGTTGACAATTGACATAACTATCAACACCCGAACATAACCATCAAGAGTCATACAAAACAAACTAAGGCCAACAATACAACCACATAACATATCGACTAATAAATTATATAATTATGATGATAACCAAAACAACATGAATGTGACGGTCTATGCCTCCTATTTGTGAGGACTTAATTGGATATGCTACTTTCCCTCGTCTCATTGCCCTTTGTTGTGCAAATTAATTGGGACCCGTACCTTGACTATTATCCAGAGATTTCCCAATATCCCCAAGGCGATGTTATTCTTCTCGAGACTTCAATGCCCTTACAAGAACCCACCAAATACCTATTCATGATCTTGCACAAGATGACATGCCTTTAGGAGCCGGATCTTGAATAGTTTGGTTTATAGAAAGAATCAAGAAATGGAAATACTTTGGTCACAACCTATGGGAGGCACCTTCTCCGATGGGAGATTCACATAGCCTCCACATTCTCAACATGCTTCTTTGTTTCCATGATTTTGTTCTCTCTTGAGATCCCTCATGCCTGACATTTGGGATTTCCTCGTTTCTCATCAGCTCCCACTTTTTCTGGTATGCTGCCTTGACTTTCACCCTTCATGTTGCTTCCCACTCCTTTCACTCACCGTCTCCCATTGGCCTGCCCAACACTTGCCACACCACGATCCACTTTAATGATAAGTACTCCATTGCCTATGCTGTCCGGATCTCCCAACTCATGTCTGAAGACTATTCCCTTCCTCTTCCCAACTTGATTTTCCCAACTGGGAGGCACTTTCTCCAGATGGGAGAATCACATAGTCTCCACATTCTCAACAAGCTTCCTTGTTTCCTAATTCTAGTAGATTAAATTGTTTTCCCCAAGGGGAACCAACATAGTAGATGATGTTCTCTCTTGCAGATCCCTCATCCCCCACATTTGGGATTTCCTATTTCTCACCAGCTCCCACTTTCTCATGGTAGATGATGTTCTCTCTTGCTGCCTTGATTTTCACTCTCCATATTGCTTCTCACTCCTTTCCCTCATTGTCTCCCATCAGGCCCCATGATCCAATTTGATAATAAGTACACCATTGGCAACGTTGTCCGACTCTCGAACTCATGTTCGAAGTTTTTGTGTCATGCCTTTGGGACTTAACTCTTGACTCCTTCCCCACACATTTCACTACTCTATCTCACACCTCGACCCCATGGGTCCGACCTTTGAATCATTGGGTACGATGACGAGTATAAATCCATGCCTTCATTTTTCCCTAGTCCATGATCCTCCCCCACACCCTCCACCTAAAGAGATTATCGATGTCTTCTTTGATGAAAGAAACTTGAGTGTCTTATATCTAGGTGACTTGGTCTTCTTGGTGCCCTCCACCATTCCCTAAGACCTTTTGGCACGCTCCTAAGGAAAACCCCCACTTTTGACATCAACCTCCGTGCACGGGTTTCCTATGCTAGCTCACGTTATGGCATCCCATAACAGCCTCTTGTCATTGTCTCCACTACATTCCCATCTTCTATTGTTATCTCCACCAATACAATCTGGGAGGGCTATTCAAAAGTTATGTACAAGCAAAGGTGTAAATCGCAAGGGCCTTCAAGCTGAGTTCTTCAAATATGGTGTGGATGCCCTTATCATCCCATTGCCAAAGCTTTTTAACGAGGTTGTTTGCTTAGGTTTTCCTTGTTCTTTGTCATAAGACATAACCTATCCCATTCCTAAGTGCGGGATAGCTCTAACCCTAAGAACTATAGGACCATTATGATTAGGCATATGTTTGCTAAACTTAATGCCATGGCATTAGACATGCATCTTTCATAATACTTGGAGAGAGGTAATCTTAGAGAGAGGGGGTAGGCCGACCCCAAGAGAGAATACTAGGATATTGACCACATCCTTACACTCCGGCTATCATTGAGGAGTCTCATCACCGGTCTTCTAAAGTCTTTTGTTATTTGTAGACTTCGAAAGCCTTAGACTCTGCTCCATGACATTTCATTTTGAGTCGTTGCAAGTGATGTCTACATTCCCACCTCTCATCACTAATGCTTGGAGGCTTTATGAGACAATTGTCAAGTATCTTCATACTTCCTGCAAACTCTTTAACTTTTTGAAGGGTATCTTTGGGTCAAGTAGTGATTCCCTCTCTCACCAACTCTCTTTAGCATCTACATCGTTGAGCTAGAGGATTTTCTTCCACAACACACCAATATAGATGATAGTTGCATTTTACATGATGTGGTGATAGCCATACTTCTTTTTGCCATTGACGTTGTTCTCCCTCTTACTTTGCCACATGGTTTATAGAGACAACTTGATGCCCTTGCTCGTCCCTCGTGAGATTCCTCGGTGGTGGTACCTTAGCAAAATTAAGGTCACAATGTTCAACACCTCCAAACATTCTCTTCCCCAGTTCCAGTTTCCCTACAAAGGGGAACCTTTGGAGATCATGTTGGTTTACACTTGGGAGGCCTATTTTTCAGACTATCTTATAGTACGGATCCTACCTCTCAATCATGTCTTTGCAAGGGATATGCCTCCTTTTTGTCTTAGAGGGCCAATGTTTTCAGATCCATATATAGCCAGTTAATGTACTTTAGCTATACAACGTATAACTACCTCACCTAAATGTAGCTACTTTATGATTAATAAATGACAGGCACACAATATGTAAGTGTGTTGTATGCCTTCCATTCTCGTAATTCTCTCTCATATTTTACTAACATTGGCATCAAAACCACAATTCGAGGAAGCCTAGGAGAAGAGTACAAATAAGTTGTAGAGTTTGGAGAAGCCTTGGAAAAAGGGTGCTACTTGCAAAAGAGAAGAAGAGCCTCACACGTTCATGGAAGCCCTTGGAGAAGGGTACAACTGATATAATCAGATCGAATGTGGATCAGCCATTTGGGAAGCCTTAGGAGAAGGTTCGACTAGGATAGTCAGATCGAAGACAAAAAAGATTGCATGAAGTTTCCAAATGAATCTGTAGTTTTCGAGATAAAACATAATGTGAAAGAAGACGTGAAGGTTCAAGACCAAATTGTGAAGAGAAGAATGACTGTACATAAGTCATGGCATGCAATTTTTATAGGTAGACCAATCACGATTTTCATCGGTGAATACGGACGTATTTCCAATATGAAAGCAGTCCAGAAGGAGGATGTATTTTCAGTCTGAAATGTTAAAAAGGAGAAATCGAGTAGTAGATGCCATGTAAAGGAGAAAACTCAGATGCGATTTCTATCACAAGATTTACATAGTTGTGTTTTTGGAGTCACAATTCTTAGGAAGTTTGAAATCAATAGTTGAATCCAAACCAGAACTTGTAGGAGGAAGAACGATTCCAGACTTGAGCGCATGGAAAAAGAACAAACTCTAACCAAAATGCCCAAGTTAGGTCACACAAATTTCAGACGCAAAATAGAGTGGACAAATGAAATTGGACATGGGAAGGGCATAAACAACCATGAATCACAATCTTTCCGAGTGTAAAGACACATTCACGATTTACAGTCTCGTATGAGATTTCGTGAGGTTAGCAGTCTTGATTTGCAGTTTCAGATCAGTTAGGGCTGGGTCACGTGAATCAAAAATCAAGAGCTCTAGCAGATAGATAAAATCTTGATATTGGAGAAATTTATAGACAATTTTGTAGTTGTCTTTACAAGATTATGGAGACTCAAGCATGTGACAGACTAACATAAAGAGACAAAACTATAACGAACTGAGAATTTCTATACAAATTGAGAGAAAACTACAACTGGAAAATCACTGTAGCAAATTGAGATTCAGATTCAGATTTGACCTTACATTTTTCTTTTGGCATTGATTTATGGGTTAGAGGTCAGAAATATGGTCAATATTCAAAATTTAGTTATGCTGGAAGTGCATAAGCTAGTTGTTCAAAATGATAATGTATGGAGTTATAAAGATTTAGCTGTTGCAGAGTATCGCGATTGTGATAAAATCATCCTTGGCAGTGAAACAAGACATACCACAATTTTTGCTGATTGTTACAAGTGATGTTGCTGGCTATGACAAATGTCATATAGAGGCCCTGCTATTGTTAAAATTGTGTGCCAGATGATATAATTCTTGAGGTTCAGATTGTCACTATGGTAAGTGTGCTCTGGACTAGTCTCCGAAACAAGTATCATACTTTGGAGAAAATTTAGGTCTTGTACTTGAAGAATTTTTTGTTTTCAGTAAATATCCATGTGGGTGGATCCCTCACAGAATGTTTTCTACAGATGAAAGATCGCTGAGACCGGTTCACAACCATAGAGAAAATGGTGGATGATGATGACTTGGTTGTGTTTGCTTTGAATAGTTTACTGCCCTCCTATGAAACATTTGTGGAGGCCTTACACTTGATGGTGGAAAGTGAAACCCTAGCTTTTGATCAGGTTAGATCCTATTTGCTGCAGAAGGTAGGCAAACTCATGCAAGTGAGTCTACTTCTAGACAAATAGAGATTACCATTTGCTGCTTAGTCAAAAGGGAAGTGGAAACAAATTCCTAGTTAATCATCTTTTAGAGACCAAGTGAAATGTCTAACTGAACTAAGGTTGGGAATATGAACAAGGATTACTAGAAGTGATAACATGATCTTTCTTCCCACAACAAAAAGGTGATTGGTCAGGCAACAGTGGCAGCAATTGAAGAACAAGATTTTGAGGAAGAGTATACTCTCACGGTATCATGCTCAAACAATAGTGCTACCAGTTGTTGCGTCATTGATTCCGGCACATCTAGACATTTTTAGTGTTGAAGGGACTAGTATTATTAACATTTACTACAAATACAATTTGTTGCGATTCAGTTACATTAGCTGATGGAAAGTCACTTATAGTAGAGGGGATGGAAGATATACGCATTGTGTTGAATAATGCTCAAAAACTCATAGTAAGGAATGTTAGGTATGTTCCTAGCATGCTTGGAAATCTCTTGTCTATTTGTTAGTTAACATAAAATCCCAATGCTGTATTTTTCTTTAGGCAGAAGTGTATTATCTTATGTGACATAGGATAAGATAACTACCCTAGGCATTGAGCAAGGTTGCGTATATAAGCTTGTTGATCTTGCCACAATCAACTTAAAGGGACGTGGAGGGAGACTCCAATATATAAGATGTCATGGAGGATGAAATTCCTCATAGGCTTGTTGAACCTGCTATTGTCAACATGCATGCACTACTTGTGGAGAGAATATCAACTATGCATGATGTGCGGAAGGTTGAAATGTTTCATGTGTAGGTGGATGAAATGCTTTGACCATGGGATATGCAGAAGGTGCATGGTAAACTGGCAAGTAAATCCACTCAAAGAATGTGGATTGTGGCTCCACTATCCAATATGCACAGGAGGTACATGGTGAGATGACAAGAAAAGTCACTAAAATAAGGCATTGGCTCGGAGGACTGGAAACAAGGTTATTAATTCAACATAGCATGTTCATGTTCTCTCACATCTAACCTTTTTATGGTACTTGTACTGCAGCGATATTCTGAAGTAGAAGGCATACCTGAGTGGAAGATTTCCATGCAAGCAGAATATGAAGCCTTGTTGAAGAATCATCTTAGGGAATCGGTGGAATTTCCCATTGGATACAAATGGGTGGATACAGTCAAAGCAAAGCTGATGGTACTTTGGACAAGTACAAGGCATGTCTTGTTGTGAAAGGTTTTTCACAATAAGAGGGAAAATGACAAGGATTTCTTTGCTAATACTGTGAATAATGCAGAGATGGTCACATTTGGGTTGTTTCTCTCCGAAGATTTTGACGAGGAGGTTTACCTGGCGCAGTTTGAAGGTTTTCAGCTACCCGCTTGTGATTGGCTGGTTTGCAGATTGACTAAGTCTTGGTACGGGCTTTGGCAGGCTCCACGAGCTTGGAATATTCAAAATGATCAGCATCTCCAAGATTTTGGATTCAGAACTATGGAGTTTGGGCTGAAGTTATGAACCCATGATGATTCATCACCACTCAATTAATCACCTACAAACAATTAGTGGGCACCCCGATATAGCTTATGCTGACACAACTGGATATGTGTTGTTGGTGGTGATCTTTCTTGGATTTTATCTCAACCAAAGCTCATTCATTGGACTATAGGAAACCGTTAGATGACTGCAGATTTCAAATTAAGATAAAAGGAGCAGCCTACTCATTTAATGACTAAATCCTTGGTCACTTTGTGTTTGTAAAATTTCAGGACAAACTTGGAGCAGTTTCAAGATTAGTTATTATGGGAGGTGTTAAAGTTATTAGGCCATTATGTAATTATTAACAAATTTTTAATTAGTTAATATACTTTAGTTATATGTAACATAGTTCTAAAAATCGCGATTTATTGGGCGATAATCACGATAAATCGTTTTTCCCATGCATAATGATTTATCTTTCCATAAATCGCGATTTGTTTAATGGCGATAAATCGCAATTTTTGGCGCTGAAAAACCTGCAAAAATCGTGGTGAAAAATCGTTCCATTTCGTCTTGGTCGAATCGTTTTTAGCTTCTGCGTTTTTTTGGCCTGTTTTCTCCAGCTGGAATCGTTTTTTTCCTTTTTTGGCATTTCTTTCCTTTTTTGGATTTTAAATTTGCCATTTTTGGAAAGGGTCCGGAAGATGTAGCAACAAAATTTGCATGTGCCATAAATTTCATTCTCATGGCTTTGTTTCAGGTGCCGTTTTCTCTAAAGTGTATATTTTCTCGAGCTCTACGCATTGATGGCAATATTTTTATTATTTTCATAAAATCCATTTTTGCACCTTTTTGGACCAAGCAACTTAACATCATTATAATAGTATATTGTATAACGATTTAACATTTAACATCATTTAACAGCATAACGATTTAACATCATTTAACATTATATAGTATACTAGTATACAATATAATAGTATATACTATACCATTATACTCGTACAGAGTCACTTCTCGCATCATTTAACATTGTTTTTACATTTAATTTAAGTATATTTGATGAATTTAAATGTTTTTAAAAGTAGTGATAAAGTTGCCGATTAATGCCGATTTTTTGCCGATTCCCGATTTTCGATTCAAAATTTGGCCTGCCGATTAATCCCGATTTACGATTTTTTGAACTATGATACGTAGTATAAGTGTATAACTACCTCACCTGAATTTAACTATTTTATGATTAATAAATGATGAACGCATATGAGATGTGTGTCGTGTGCCGCATGCCTTCCATTCTCTTTATTTTTTTTTGTCTTATCTATTAATAACACTTCTCTTTGGTACAATCATCAAGCCTACGGTTTTGTATAGGTCCGAGGTTTGGGGACCTAGTATGGGGTCTATTAATTGGGCTCTTATTGAGAGGATCTGACCTCATGATTTAGCATATGATCCATTGCAAATGGATTGTTCCATGGTGCATTGTCCAAGCCATGACTATCTTTAGGCATACTTTCTACATTTAGACACTTAGAAAAATGTGGGATTCAACTTTAGGTTGTGGGAGGGCTAGGTTTTCATACTTAGCCCTATGTTCTTTGAATGCTTCGCACATTGAGGAGGGTAGGTCAGCGAGGTGGCGCTTATCTCTTCACAACACTACTAACAAGATGCCCTTGCATACTAGTTCTTAGCGATGGGATCCACCTTTGCTCAACACCATGGATTTGCTCCTTTGAGATCTCTTCCCGTGGCATTGGGACAAGCACACATTACGAGCTTCTTCACTGCCACGGGAGTTTCTTTTAGTTTTATTTAGTTAGTCGTTGATGCTATGATGCTTTTACTCTCGCACTTTCTATTGTAATTATATATATTCTCGAGTCCTAGTGACTTACTTTTGGTCAGTTTTGGACATTAATATAATTTATTTCTTTCATTCTCCATTATTTCACTATAATCTCTAGTATAACTTGCTTGTTTGAGTCATAACCTTTTCTAAATGCTTCGATTGTGCTGTTTACAGTGTGATTGTCTTATACATTGCATCTTCAAGTTTATTCCAACTGCCAATGGCTTGTTTGTTGGTTTCTGCTTTCATTTGAAACCAACGGAACCCCAAGGGCTGATTGCTTGAGATGTAGTACTATAGTGGGAACTATATGGGCAGCTTCAATTAATTGAAAGAAATTCTCTACAGACTTTGAGTCAAATTCCTGTGGATCTCCCTCCCTGAGCCTTTTGGCTGTGGAGAAGAGGTTGGGTGTTCTTGATTCCTTCAGTTGTACCCTCTTCAACATCTCTCCTGTTCTCTTATTTTGCATGTTTTATGATAGACTTTGAATGGACATTTGGATGGGTTTGTTTTGTTTTGCATAGCTTTTGTAAGGGCTGCATTATTTGTGCAAATGTTCCCAATTTGGGTTGTTATTGTTATCTGATCTTTAATGAGGTCCTTGATGTGTATTTATAAGTTTTGGGAACTAAATGATGCTGGTGTGGTGCTAGTCAGTCCAGTTAGAATATAATGCTGATTTTATTCATTCATAAAAACTACATTGGTGTAGAGAGTGAAAATAACAAATTTATGCTAAAAATAATATATTTCTAAAAAAGGAATTAACAGTGCCACAAATGCATATATGATATCATAGTTTCTTTGTCAAATTTGAATTTTGACTGGTATCTGTCATTTGGTTTAAATTTTGAACAGACAGTTGATGACTTGTGGACTATATGCCTCTTTAGGCCATTACAGGGCTGGTCAAGTAGGATTCTAAGCCTTAGTGACCAGTGTTATCACAAATAGTTTAGGTTCTGTAGGAATCTTCTTGCATTAAGGGCCATTATGAGGCTGAGGGGTTAGAAGACGAAGGTACCAGGTTTCCAAATGATTTTGTGACAAATATAATGATTGAAAAACAACAGGAGTGTTCAGATAGTACTGGGGCTGACATGCATATGGTGAAAGAAAGAAGGAAAGAAAGAAAGAAATTATATTAATGTCCATAAATGAGTCAAAGTAGGACAATGGGACTCCAAGTATATTTGGTTACAAAGAGAAATATTGGTGTAAAGGACACCACATTACACAAAAGAACTCCACATTACACAAAAGAACTAAATAGTAAGCACAAAAGAAATTTAATCATTGTAAGAGAAGTCAACTTGAAGTGGTCAAATCCTGAACCATGAGAACAAAGTATGAGTGACAATAGCTCTCAAGTAAAAAGTGTTTGGGAGTTGAGGTAGAAAGATAAGGTGAATATAAAAGCTCCTTTTAAATAGATTCCACTGATTGTCTTTCCCATCCTCCCAGCCTCCATCCTCCCCCGATTCATCCCCAAATTTCAAATCAGCTGTCTCAAATATCACAGATCAAATCTGGAAAGAAGATCTGAAACATTTCTGCAATTCCATACATGGTAAGCCATTGCAGGGCCAAACATCTCTATCAGAAGGAAAATGGCTGTTACCTCAAGTTCAACATCTTCCTCAAGGTCTCCTTCACAGTGGAATTAATGGAACATAGATTAAGGTCACTAAAGGAGAAATCTCTCATCGCATGTTCATGGGAGATTTGCCTGGTCCAAAACCACAGAGCACGTGTTAGTGAGAATTGAAGAAACACGGGCTTAATGGAAACTATAATGATGCGCAAGGAATACTTCATGGCTGTCATCTTCTCCAAACGAGGCAAATACCAGATTTTCCAAGGAGGTCCTTGGTTTATGAGAAAATCAGGACCCTTTATCAAGAAATGGGCTCCAACATTCAACCCCACAAGAAATCTCCCCACAAGCCTTCCCCCTTCAAAGTGAATAATGGGAAGACACTTTTCTGCAAAAGATAATATATTGGTGCCTTGACTTCACAAGAAACTGAGATTTGCTTAACTATGTTCCGATTTGTGTCGATTTCGACCTTGAAAATTCCTTACCAGATCAATTGATTCTTGATACAAGTTGAATTGAATGGGAACAATCCATTCACAACGAGAACATTCCATTTCAATCTTGGATCTACTATGAACATGGCCATTTAGCACGTGTTTTCTCTTCATAGGAAATAGCATATCGGTCATATGATGCCTAGAATCCAAATCCAAAGCCACTTGAAGAATCCCGTGATCAAAATCATCAAGAAGAAAAGTAAAAATAAACAAGACCACCAACACTCCAAAGCACCTCTTCAATGGGAAGCACCGAGAAGCCAAAAGAGAACAAATTCCAATGAGCTTTTGCTAGTAAAGGGAGAAGTTCTCCCATAAAACAGTGTCCATCCTTTAGAGGAACCTTTTTGCTGCCTTGGCACATACAATACTTCCCCCACTTCCAAGTGCATAACATGAAGACAATCTTTTGCAAAAGATCGGGAATGCCATTGGAGATTATATTGGTGCCTTGAACTTCACAAGAAATGAAGATGTGCTTAACTATGCTCGGATTTGTGTCAATTCGACCTTGACAAACCCCTAAAGCAGATCAATTGTTCCTTGACATAGATGGAATTGAATGGGAACAACCTATTGACTATGATTCCATTTTGATGGTGCGTTACTATGAACATGGTCCATTTAGGATGTGTTTTCCGCAATGTTTTAAAAATCGGAAATTGAATGGGAACCAAATGAGCGTTGGACCGAAACTAGATTGGTTTAAAATTTATGAATTGGTTTACTAAAAAATATGTAAAATATTACAATTTTAACAAAAAAATATATTTGAAGATTCCAAACCATGATTACAAACAATTAGAGACAAAATATGCAAAGTTTGCTCATGCACATTGCTATGCCTTTAACCCTAGGTCATATATCGGGATATGGATAGCCGACCTGTGGCTAACATAATCTCTTATCATGTCATATCATATTTATTTATGCTTTCATATGCTTAGTGGGTCGGCCTTAGGGCTTTGGATAGTATAGTAGGGTATATATAGGAGTTAGAGAGTAGGATATTATCATCATATTGAGCACTTGAGTCTTATTGTATGGTTTGGAGGTTGCCCCCTCGAAGTGGCTAAGTCATTCTACTTGCATATTGAGATCATTTATCTATATTTTGGTGTTCTTTGGTGTTATATTGCTGCTGATATTCAGATCTATCTAAGTAATTTCATTACATATATACCATGTAAGGGTAAATATAGGAAAATGACACCCAAGTGCAATATATATCCGAAACAACATACATAAACAATGAGGCTCTAAATGACCTTTAGACTCCCGAGTCCAAAAATAATATGCTACAAGCTACAACATGTCTGATATCATTGATCAAATCATCGATCATGAAACTAGAATAAAGCTAACGAGAAAGTTGGTTTTTAAAAAAGTGTTTTAAATGTCAATTTTTTTCTTATTTTGTCACACACCAATTTAGGCCAGTTCAGTACCAGTTTACTACGGAACTGGTCACCAAACTGGATTTTCTACTGATTTCTTCTATTTGCTATTGAACCAATCAAACTGGCTGGTTCCATTCCGGTTTGGACGGTTTTTAAAACACTGGTTTTCCCTTCATAAGAAATAGCACATCAGTTAAATGATACTTGAAATCCAAAATCACTTGAAGAACCCTTGGATCAGAATCCTTAACAAAAGTAGAAACAAACAAGCCCACCAAAAGTCCAAAGTACATCTTCAATGAGAAGCGCTAAGAAGCCAAAAGAGAACAAATTTCAACGATTTTATGCTAGTAAAAGGAGTTCTCCCCATAAATTAGTGTCCATCCTTTAGAGGAACCTCTTTACTGCCTGGGCACATACAAAATAGAGGAGATAGAGTTTGTCATGGATTTCTAGGACAACTCGCAAATTTTTTATCATAACATCCCCGCTTACTCATTCAACAATAAAAAGGTTTGAGTCTCAAATGTTAGCAATCTTTTATCAAAAACAAGTACTTCTCATTTAAAATAAAGAAGGAACAACAATATTGCACATTCTCACATAGACGTGATCCCTAAAAATTAGCAAAGTTTGGAAACCAAAAACTTTTTAATTGGAAACACATCATCATATTCATTAATAAAAAAATAGAGATTTCAAAAGTACATAGCTGGTTTACAATAAAAGGGTTGCTGATTGGTATTCATGGACGAAAATATCAAAAGCATGCCAAAAACTTAGCAAGGAAATTGAAGTACTTAAAGCAACAACTAACAAATTCCAAAGCCAAGAAAACTAAGTACAAGTTGTTCTACCTAAAGGAGGAGGCGACAGTTCATCCTTGGGTACAACCCAAGTATTCGACTGCTCTGATGGCGGACAGTTGTAAGTTTTCCATCATCTCCCAGATTCTACATGGCCAACGATATCAAAACTCTCCATCTAGGTAGGGCGAGGACACCAATACCTTGAACAAGCGAGCTCCAATGGGAAGGGCATGCACAATCTTGCTTATCGAACACGAAACACTCCCCTAGTGACCAAGGAGCTCCACCAAATGCTGAAACTCTAGTGCAATGTATCTGCTCGTGCTTACATTTGACAAGAAGCTGATGTGAACACATGATTCTTATTGTTAGAGAAAACTAATGAGAAATTTCTTCATGATTAAAAATAACAACATTCCTATCTTTCCAAAGCTGAAACAAAATAGTAGGTCTAAAAATATTCCAAATAAAAGCAATGTATAAAGGCCATTGAGCACAATCTACAAACAAACCCATTCTTTAGTTGATGGGTTATGGGGGTAATTAGACTATGGATCCACCGCAAGGGATCATGGGATCGATGGCATGTTTGGAAGATATTCTTAAAAGATTCATATTTGAGACATTGGGGATTTGGGATCTAGAAAACCAATATGCTTGTCTTTCCTCGAGGGACAAGCCTTGATAGACCACACACTAGAGAAAATGAGCAAGCTTTTTCCCAAGTTTGGAATTCCAGTTTCGGTTTAGATATGCAAGCCAAGTCTGAGGCGAGGCATTAAGACTCCACCGACTGTTGAGCTTACCGAGTGTAGAAGAAAAAGGCTCATAAACTGATAGAGCAAGCTAGATGAATATCTCTTAAAATGAGCATCACAACTTCATCCCAATCTTTCCACCATGCTACTGAAGGCTGGATTCCAAGCTTGTGAAGCATTACATTAGGCATAAAGCTCTTGAATGCAGATGATTGAGTGTAAACCAATAGGAACAAGTGTGAACTTTTGTTGTAAGGCATGTCAGGGTGTCCAATCATGTGAAGAGAACAGATACTGAACTGTGCGTAAGCCTTTCTTGAAAAGCTGCAATGCTTTAATAATGTTTGGTGTTTCGCTAAAGGCAAGCTACTGGTGGAGGATGTAGGAGACCACCAAAGGTTATGTTGACTAATATAAAGACCAAAACAAAAGCCATCACCGACCTAGTTAAGGAAAGGCTTGATAACTTCCAAGGCTTTTGAATATGCTTTCGGCTGTAGAGGAACCCTCATTCTGACGAGACAGAAGTAAAAAGTGGAGTTTCAAAGCCTATATTTTTCAACAAGCTTTGCTATAAGGAGATTTTGCAGCAATGTAGCGTAAAAGCAAAACTTTCTGTGCTTATGGTCTGTTAATAGGACAAACAATCCACTTATCACACAATGCAAGTCTTTGTCTCAGAATATCAATATTTTCCATGCCTCCTTTAGATTGCGGGAGCCATCAAATATCCCAATAATCTTGTGAAAGCCTCTAGTTTGCTTAGCGTTGGCCCAGAACATCCCTAAGTAGCTTAATAAGCTTGTTGTATGAAGCCTTAGAGGGAGCCATACAAGAAGAATAGTATACATGTGTGGTCGCTAAAAATAGTGTAGATCTGGAGTTTTCAACAAGAGAAGAGGTTTGGTAATCTAGAATGCAATCTTCTTTTCGAACATGTTTAAAACATACTTCCCCAACAAGGAGTCAGATCCATCAAAGGCAAAAGGAATGCCTAAGAACTTCAACGTCTCCCTTTTGATCTGCTTCCAATGTAAGTACGAGAGCCAAGTGGGCAAGGGCATTAAACTCTAGCATAAACATTGGGTTTCAGACTCACTTGTATGTTGGAACAAAAAGCTTTGCAAAAGATATTGAGATAGGCCATGGCTGGATTGAAAGAAGCCTTATTCTCGACAAGAGTAAGGAAGGACTCTTTGCGAAATATTCATTTATGAGTTAACTCCTATTAGGAAGCATGATACCCGAATCAGACCCAATTTGGGCCTGTGGAGCTAGAGATAATCAAAGGCTTCGTGTAAAACAATTATAGTGTAGGTGCTAAAGGGAAACCCTATTCGACAGAAATGGAAAAGAGAAAATCCCTACTTATGGCCATTTGTGGTTAAACAAGCAAAGACATTTGAGAAGAGAGTCTAGATAGTCCTTCTTTGAACCCTAATGCCTTGAGCATGGCCAAGATAAATGGTCATTTAATCCTACAATATGCTTTTTTGAAATACAACTTGAGGAATAAAGTACATTTGAGGGGTGCATGCCTATCGCATCCCTTGCCAAACAAATGTTGTCAATAATATAATGACCTTTGATGTATCCCATTTGTTTAGGTCTTATGATCAGAGGAAGAATAATGTGAAGGCGAAACACTTGAACTTTCACGAGATTTCTTTTTATAGAAGCATCAACAAGGTAATAGGCATTCGACCGTAATGAGTTCAAGATTTCCACCTTGCAAGGATTTTTATGTTCCATTGGTAAATAAGATTTTCTAATGATTTGTTTTGTAGTGCTTTATAGACTTGAAGAAGATTTGGTGTAACAGAAACCTAGGTGGCTTTATAAATTTCACAAGAATTGCATATAAGTCGGAAACGCTTTTGGGGGAACCTAAATCGTTGGCTATCAAGCAAAAAAAGGAAATTTTACATTGAAGAAATAATAGACGAGCAAGACAAATATTCTAGAAGTGGAACCAAAACTAGTGGAGACTATCATGTAAACCCAAGAAGAAAATCCACCGTGTACTTTAGGGAATGGAGCTGTTAGGAATTATTCTTTTATTTGTTTAGTGCGTACATGTTGTGGTGGTTGTAACAATCCACCAAATATGGGTTTGAGTAGTTTTAGGGTTGCGTTTGTTAAACCTCCTCCGTAATTGATCAATAGGGATCCATAAAAACACACCATTTCATCAGATCATCGGCACTATGAAGGAAAAATGAAGAAAATAAGGAAAAAGGAGGTTCTGTCAGCATTTTAATAGAACTGTTGCTTTGTGCAAAGTGGCGGTTGCGAAACAGCCGCCTGCAGTGCGGCGGTCTTGTAATTGCTACCGATCGGCGGCGGTCCTGTCACTTTTGACGGAAAAATAAAAATGGAGCCCGAACGGTTCGAATTTGAACCGTCTTTGTCTCTTCCTTTCTGTGTCCCTTCCCATTCTCCAGTGCACGGAGGACATGGGAAGGCTATAAATGCATGAAGGAGCAAGGGATTTGGGCATTCGAAAGATCCAAAGAGATCAAGAGCAAAATTTAATTGTATGAGAGCAAGTGAGCAAAGGACTTCAAGGTCAAGTGGATTTGTAGGAGCAAGGTGCAAGAAACAGAGCAAGCAAGTAACTAGAGGGAAGGTTTACATTGTTGTTTCTCTCTATACTTATTGTAATCTGTAAATTTTATATAATTGGCCAATACAAGTGGGAAGAAAGAGTAGTTGCCCTTCTCGATTGGTTTTCCCCGATTGGGGTTTCCAGGATAAAATTCTTGTGTTGTGTGTTTGAATTTTGTTAGCATTCTCTGCAATTTGATTCTAAGAACTAAGAAATTCAGTCACTAAGCTCTAGAACTGTCATTTTCCAAAGTTGAAAGTAGAACAACATTATTTGTGTGATTCGTAGATTTCCAAAGCCGAGTTTTACGGATCGAATAGGATCTTGACATGCTATATATTTGTAACTCAACATATGAAGTATATTCAGGATCATTATTTTTTGAGATTGATTTCATATGGTTTCATAGCCGATTATTGATGATGCATCTATTGTAAAGATGAGGATCGCCATTCATAATTGCTCCATGGCTGTGTGTATTCTGTGAACATCCTCAGTTGTGCTACGCCTCGAACATGCCTTCATTGTAGAGTAGAGGAGGATCTATGGTGATCATCATAGGTTATTGTCTTTTTGCACACAAGTTATGTGTTTGGATACGTTCACATTTCACGTTCGCAGCAGTTTCTATTAGTCTAGGTTGGTAGCTATAGATTTTAGATCCGGTTATTGGAGACTCGGTCTTGAGCGTGTATGTGAAGCAAACATCTGCGATCATTCCCATTTTGCATTCCTCCTAAAGCCTTCCATTTTCTCGGCTAGCATTAATGTGCCAACACCCATTATGTCCACGTGGTGAGTTTAGGACCGGTGTGGAAGATTTTTCATACAAAGTCTAATGTTTCAATATTAATGTTCCCATAGTTTCATGTTTAGTTTATATGTCTCTAATATAACGAATATACTCTTTTGGATTGGGGAGAGTATTAGGTTTTTTAGGTTCCTTGTTATTTGTTGTGTCTATAAAGTTTGGGTCTAATATTTCAATTTCATCATTTGAAATGAAGTAGTCTTATTGTCCATAAATCATTTGTGTGTGAAAGTGAATGTTGGCAAATGGTATTTGTATGCCGTTTAAAGTTATAAATTTGTCCATTTTCTAAAAGAAAATTGTCTTGATATTCCATCAAGTCAATAGTTTATTTTTGAAGCCTTGTCTCGTAAAAGAGTCAATATCTCGTAATTGTCAAAATAAAGTTAATGTTTTTCGCCTCTTGTTGGTCATTGTAAAAGTCATCAAATTTTATTTTTTTGTCGCATGAAAAGTATTGATTTGTGTAGTCAAAATATCAAAATGGACAAGTTGAATTGTATTGAAAAATTTGAAGGCAAAGATTTCCATACATGGTAGGTAAGAACTCAGTTGTTGTTGATCAACAAAGATCTATGGGATATTGTGGAAGGAAAAATCAAGAAACCAAATGATGTAGATGAAGCAACAAAGTGGGAAAGCAAGGATCAAAAGCAATGACGATTATTGGCCTGGGATTATTTGATGCCTACCTACATCACATAAATCTAACAAAGACGTCACATTTCATCTGGACGACATTGAGCAAATTGTTTGGGTCACAAGCAAAGAGCGCAATGTGACACTCAAGTAGAAGTTGTTCGGGCTCAAGATGGAAGAAGGTGACAATATGGTTGAACACATCAGTAAGTTTTGTTCTATTTCAAATCAATTAGCTGGAATAAAAGTTGATGTGCCTGATGATGATGCAAAAGTTGTATTACTTAATAACATGCCTCCCAGCTATTCTAACATGGTCTTTACATTGAGTAAAATAAATCCTAGTTTAGAAGATTTGATTTCTTCTCTGATAGAAGAAGAAAATAGAACCAAGAAGATTGATCTAGAGGAAAGTGCAATGTATGGTAAAAACAAATCATATGCTAAAGGGAGATTCAAATCTTCATTTAAGCAAGGATCAAACTCCAAAAATACGAAGAAACATACCACTTGTTATTACTGTAAACAATCTGGTCACTTATCTATAAACTACAGAAAAGAGCATAAGATTTACTTGATGGAAAACTACAAGCAAATGCCATGGCTGCAAGAAAGAAGAAGAAAGTTATACAAAAGAACCAATGGACAATGGTTATAATTTTGAAGATTTTCTATACTTTGAGTAAGCAACATCACACTGAAGGATGGAGGCACAAGAGGTTAGAGGTCGAGCAATGACCTCTCGTCAGCCTCAAGCAACTTGACCACATAAATGAGGTTGTGGCATGTTTTTAAGTCTAATATTTGATTTCCAGTGTGCAGTGTGCATTATTTTTAGAGTTTCGTTTTGTGTGGATTGTTGAATAAATGAAAATTTCACTTTGTGGGGGAATATGAATCAATATTTCATTTCCATTATGCACCAAATCGGCTAAAGTCAAGGGTAACTTCGAGTGGTAGTACGAGTTTCCTATGCTATTTGAGATTGAGATCGTGTGGCAACAATCGACAACAATAGCTACAAATGAGAACATTTTGTTCTTATGGGAGTATTCTTGTTCGATTTGTAATCGTGAATGAATTTCCTACATAATTCCTTGATGTGAAAATATAGTGGAAAGATAAAAGCACAAGTGAAATACACCATCATGATACTTGAAGAGGATGAACAAGATTTCATAACTGCACCTTGGACATGGGTTCATATTTGATGAACACGGGTTCATATTTGATGAACACGGTTCACACCGAGGTTGTTGGAGAGTCTTTGCAAAACCATCGGTGTGCCAAGATCATGAGCACGCAAGGGTGGCAAGCTATAGAAGAAGTGTGTTTGTTTTTCCCCATGTTCGCCCTAAGGGGGGAAATGTAAGGAATTATTCTTTTGTTTGTTTAGTGTGTACATGTTGTGGTGGTTATAACAATCCACCGAATATGGGTTTGAGTAGTTTTAGGATGGTTGTGTTTGTTATCAACCTCCTCCATAATAGGATCTTGACATGCTACATATCTATAATTCAACATATGAATCATATTTAAGATAATTATTTGGTGAGATTGATTTTGGAGCACATATCTCTCTCTACTAATTCATAGATGCAGATTCTCTCTTGGAATATTGAGGTATCAGTGTCCCCTATAAATTTTATTTTCTCAAGCACAAGGTAAAAACAAAAAGGTTGGAAGTGATTCTCTTGCAAGAAATTTGTAGGTAGTGGATATCATCTCCCTTATGCCTTGAACCCCATTCTTATGGGTCACTTCAATGCTATAAAATCCATCAAAAGAGAGTTTCAGGATTTAACCAAAGAAAAACAAATGCTCTCACTAACTTTCCAATTCTCAACTCCATGGCGGATCTGGAATATGCAGTAAGGCCATCACACGTGGCCTGTGAATAGAAAGGGATGAGTTACATAGCTGAGAAACTTGATAGAATTATAGTTGTAGACTAGTGGTGATTTGTAAACTCTAGGTTAGAACTCACAAAATCACAACAATCCTGTCGTACTTCAGCTATGCTTGAAATGACAGTCAATTGCTCTTAGTAAATGACATTCTCGGTGTTGTTATTGCTTGCAAACAATGTTAATGAAAGGAATTTACACACACACACAACAACATGAAAACAGTTCAAACTTTGATACAATATTTTATTCCTAAAAACCCCCAAGGTGAGGGGAAAACCAGTAGTTTAACACTATGACTTTACTCTATTAGGCGATGGTTACAGTGGTTTAACGCGGCGACTTTACTTGTAAGCACAAATCAAAGACATTGCTAATATTGAACACTACTATTTGTTTGGTTTGCAAATTTTCTTTATTTTTCAAATTTTAAAAATTATGATGCTTTGGTATAAAATTACATTTATCCTCCAAAAATTAAAAAATGCTTTTCAAAATTAAAAAAACATAAAAAAATCCTCTATGAAATGCTTTTATTTATTTTTATATTGTGGAAAGATTGCAAATATGGCCCATATAAGCAACTTATAAGACTAATACCGACTACTACATAACTCCTTTCAAACAACCACACTAGAAGCCAACAATGGAAGACCAAGAGTCACAACATAGTTCCTTTCGAGCAACCACACTAGAAGTTATGAAGGAAGATCAAGAGTCACTCCACATTAGATGTCACTTTGGGGATTTGAACTCGGGTCTCCACAATGAGAATCCAATGCTTTTAACTAGTTGAGCTCAACCCCTTTGACAAAATATTTTTAATCGGATAAAACAAGAAGTATAAAGTTTCAAAATTAAATGAAACTTATATTGTTTTGAATCATACATCGGTTAAAACCTTAATTTACTAAATAGCTTGCTTTTGAGGTAAAAAATATAGCCCTTACCTCTATTTATTCAAGGATTCGGTTTAAGGTTGATTATTGTGATTTTGTTTGCAAGAATTTGTGATGGATCTCCAATATGACCACTGCTTTTTACTTGAATAATGAAGTCTTTAAAGCCAAGAATGGGTTATGGGGCTGTGTGCGATTGGGAGGAGTTGTGTTTGTTGTGCCGCCACAAAGGTTTGATCTGGGGCTTATTCTGCATTACAACCACCTAAATCAAAATTATGTGCAGGTCTTTGACACCAAATCGATACCAAGAAATTCAGGCCGTGTATACTGTCGTGGGGATGGAAATTTGTAGTGATCATGTTAGCATATGCAAAGAGAAGAAAGAATTAGAGAGATAGCGAACTGCACTCTTTCAAATGACACGGTAGGTCCAATTTGTTATAGGAGGTGGTTACACTTCAATTGAACAGCTTACAACCATATCACAACTACATAACAATTTTACATGCTATATAAAGCGCTATATTTTAACACCCCTCTTAATGACTAAACCGGATACAAGACAAAGTTTGTCCCAAAATTTTACAAATTTCCTAAAGCCCATATGTTTAGTCATAACATCTATAGATCGCCATAGGTTGTACTTTAAAATCAAAAGTCCATGACGTGTGTTGCGGTTATCAAATGAAGAAGAACCGCAAAACAAAATTCTGGTCCCATGAATAAAAGATATGGCAAGTGGTCCACTGGTTTTCTGTTACGTGATTCATTGATCAATGATGAATCACCAATGGTCGAGAGTGTCACCCATCTCCAGTGTTGAAATCGGAACCTTGGAGAAGTGGATTGAAAAATGCTTCCGGCTTGTGTCGCTCTGCTGGAGTTTGTCAAAGACTCAATTATCCCGCAATCGAAGTCACCTCGATCATGTCCTCGCAACACCGTGTGGTGCTCATCCAACTTTCTCAATAAGAGAAATGTGACCATCTCATGTGAGTTTGAGTTAGATCCAACTCCGCAATAGTAGGAGAAATAACCATCTCTCTCTCAACGGGGTCTCCGTCTCAAGCAGTGGTAGGAGTGAGAATCAACTCCTCGTCTATTTGCTCATCAATCCCCTCTCTTGGGAAAGATCCTTCCCAACACAATGAACAAACTGTTCATGCTCTACTGTCCTTCGAGCAAGGACCTCTAAGTGAGTGGTGGGCATGCCATCTCACCATGTACCGTCAAGCAGTGCATTTGGAATAGTGGAGTCTCCATCCACAACAAACTGTTTTTTAATAAGGAAATCCATCCTCCCAAGGCATGTCCGCCTCGTGTACACTTGGTATAGTGGATACTCCCTCCACAATAGGTGCATGTAGGTTGATTATATCCAGTCAATAGATTTGTGAGGAATGGCTTCCTCCCAAGGCATTGTAGCCTCCCCGCACTTCCCCGAATGGTGGAGCTTTCCTTCACACGTGCATTCATGTTGGTCACAAATGATCAACAAACCGATACTCGACCACCTTCCCAATACCAAGGGAAATTATCCATCTCTGTTTCACATCGAGACAACACACTTCTTTCCACAAAAATCCACAAAAATATTGGGATTTTCAAATCATTGACGAATAGATAGAAGATTCTTTTGTAAAGAAGCTACATATGTAACATTCTGTACCAACAATTTATGAGCATTATTCAATACAAATCATATATCTCCTATCCCTTCTCTTCGCAAGTGATTCTCCATCAGCTAACACTACTGATTCAAAACAAATATTTGCAGTAAATGAAACATACCAGTCCCTACGACATGAAAAGTGTGCAGACGCACCAGAGTCAATGATCCAACAATTGGTACCACTGTCATTCGAGCATGATGTCGTAAGACAATAAAGAGCATGCCCGTCATCCGAATCCCGTTCTTCTGCAACTGCTGCCACATGTTCCTCATCACATGGCTTTTTGTTCTGCTGCGAAAGATCATACTTCCGCTTCCGACAATCCTTCTTGAGGTGCCCAACCTTGTGACAGTAATAGCATGTGACCTGATACCGAGTGGAAGACTCACCAGATTGATGTTTCCACTTTCCCTTTGACTGAGTGACAAGAGCACTCTCTGAATGGTCACAATTAGATTCTGCCTGAAGTTGTCTCCGCTCCTTTTGCAATAGGTAGGAACTCACCTTGTCAAATGTGAGTGTTTGACTTTCAGCCATTAAATGGAGTGCCTCCACAAATGACTCATATGAAGAAGGTAAGTTGTTCAAAACCAAAGCCACCATATCATCGTCATCCACCTTTTTGTTGATGGAAGATAATTGGTCTCGAGAGGTCTTTCATCCGAAGTAGGTGCTCAGATAACGATCCACCTTCTTGTAACTTTACGGAAAAGAGCATATTTTTCAGGTATAAAACCCGACTCTTTTCTGACGTCTGATATTTATCCCTCAGACTGGCCCACAATGTGCTTGCCACAATGGCATTCCGCACTTCCGGTATCATATCATCCGACACCAACAACTTGAGAAGCAATAACGCTTCCTTATGACGTTTGTCATAATCCGTGAAGTTTGTCACTAGTCGACTTTCATCACCGTTGATTATTTTATCACAATCACGAAATTCTGCGACCGTTAAAATCTTATGACTCCAAACATTGAAATTAGTGCCCGCTAATTTTTGTGTCTCCGACAAAGTCAAGTGTGAAATATTTGCCATTTTATTATTCCAAAGTAATGGAAATAATAAAATAATAGCTTGCCCAAACCAATAATAAAACAATATTACTTATTCGTGCAAATAATATTAAAAATTAATTACTCCCAGCAAATCGAATAAATACCTTTGTTGATGAAGTAAAACAAATATGCCCTCTAACCCTTCGAGAATATTAACTCCTTTCTTCACACGATTTCTGCTCCAACGACTTAGCATTCAAATGCCCTCCGCTTCCAGGATTATGCTGTTGATGTCACCAGCCACGAACAAGATGCCACCAGCCACGAATTCCTTTAGAAGACTGGGTTTCTGCGAATTTTGTGACCACGTTTTTCTTGTTCATCTGTTCTTCGACCCACGACTTTACCGCTGTCGACACAACACATGCCTTCACGACTGGACTTTGCCTTTGTTTGCCCACGAACCACGATTTTTGGCTTTTCGACTGGGTATTGCTACAGCCAGGAACCCACGTACCACGTTTTCCTCAAACACAACAGGTTCACGTGTCGTGTTTCCTTTCTCCCCTCCAAGAACCCACGACTTTGTGCAAAACCGACTGTATTGTCCTCGTTTTTCTTCGCTCTGCCCACGATTTCTCCTAGCGACTGGATCTGCCACAAATGGCTTCACGACTCTTGCATATACACGACCCACGATTTTCCCTTTTTCAGTTTGTGCCCTACTAGGGCTTCCCCAAACTTCCAGTTCGTACCTGTTGACAAGGCTTCCTTGAACTGCGAACTGACCGCTTTGGAACCAATGTTAGCATATGCAAAGAGAAGAAAGAATTAGAGAGAGAGCAAACTGCACTGCTCAAATGACACAGGCAGGTCCAATTTATTATAGGAGGTGGTTACACTTTGGTTGAACAGTTACCAACCGTATCACAACTACATAACAGTTTTACATTCTATATAAAGCGCTATATTTTAATAGTAACATGAGGAGAAAAATTGAAGCCGTACAGCAGCCTGTTCTCTGTTATGTAAAATAGCTGAATAAGATGGACTATATCCAAGCGAGGAGCAGCCCCATTTCACTGGGATTCAACACCTCAGACTGTTGTTTGAAAATTGAGATGGAGGAGTAAAAGGAAAACATAGCCTGTGCTTTAATACCAATGTCAGGCCAGGTATTGGAATGACAAATTAACAATATTGGAGCAAGCCAAAAATGTATTCACATTTTCTTATTGAAATAAAGAAGATTACAATAAATAGAGCCAAGATTTGGCTGTCCATTTCACCTTTAAGGTGACTCTTCCTGTTCCTACTGGAATGACTCTTCATCTCTATCAAATAAGACAAAAACCTATGACACCTAGGATCAACATATATTACAATAATGTTACAAAAGCGACCTATTGTTATAGAGGATGATGACATGGAATGCACAGCTAGTATATAGCTACAACAAATCCACTTCCAATCCCTTGCCAACAATGCCCAAGCTTTTCATAGAAGCCCTATCGGTGAATCGATAAATACAAAGCTAGCCAACCAAACCGTGATTAGTAAATCCATGGGTTTTCAAGCCAACAAGCCCTTTGTATAACACAAACACCCTCATGTCAAAGTTTGATCCTTGAAATACTCTGACACCCCAGTCCTCGATTGTGTCAACAAGTTGTCCATCTCCCCGAACATTTCCAGACCATGCCTTGCTCAGCTCATAACAATCATGCCCTAGGGTCCAACTTTGAATTCCCCCCACCTGACTTCGCTAACCCCTCCATTTTTTGGGCCAGGTCATTGCCCTCAATATAACTTCCAAGGCCAGAAAACCATCCTCTCCCCGATGAGATTAGCCCTCAATACAAAATTTCTTCACAAAAATCAGCATAGAATGTGCCATAGTAGTTGCATTTTGCACTATTGATGGTACTTTGAAGTTCCTCAACAACACCATTGGATAACTTGGCATTCAACATTCTGTAATGGAAGAAGCGTTGGGGTCCATGTCCATAGAAATATGGATTACCTTTTTGAGTGCTGTTTTCCAGCAGCAAAACAAGAGGATTGAAATGCTCGAGCACATTGTGTATGATGATGTTGAGGTGTAAGACAACTATCGGCCTACTGCCAAGTGCCATGATTTTCATGAAAGTGCCCCGGGAAGGGCAGTTGACATGTATTGGTGGACAAACCCATTCCGAGACCTGCTCCTCCCATGTGCCTGCTGTAGAGATACCTAATACTGAGGAGCAGAGTGGTACTGCTTAGTCTGTACTGGGCCAGAATGGGATATCCAATTGAAAATTTACATAAATGAGAAAAAGGATCCCCACTCATTCTAACCTGGGTTTCTAATATAGATATTCACCCAGGAGTAATGCAGAACCAATGTAAGCCAACTTCACTTGAGTCAGCTGTCTTAATTGATGTGTTCATTCGATGAATGACTTGTTACTGAATTACTTAAACCTTTCTTACTGAAAGTTGCATAATCTGCTGTAAGAAACAATGATGTATTACTCTTTGAGAATGGGATTAGGATGCTTATATATTGGTCCAGTGTTCTCCCGCTATCTTCAGAAGTTTTTAAATTATTGTATGACATTTATATGTAGTCAGTTTCACTGAAGCAGCTCAAGTTCATATTTGTTATTGCTATTTGCAGATTTGCTCATCAAAATGTATGATACTTGCCACTGCAGGTTTATAGGAGTGCATTGCGCCTTGTACGTTCTATGGTTAGTGAATTCTATATCCTGTACTTCAATGATTTTGTTAGCAAGTATTTGGTTTCCATTACTTCTTTTCCTTCTCGTACAACACAGTAGAAGATTGCAAACAAAGAGATTTAATACCTAACGTATATTTTGCATCATTTTCCAAAACATTTTATTAGAATCATTTTCTAGATTAGATTGGGAAATTCACGAGGTTGACTCTTCTATAAATACTGAGTTTTGAGGATTTAGAGATCAAACAATTAGAGAGTGAAAAGGGATGGACTTTGTGAAGAATACCTATTTAAAAATATTGAACTTAAATTTGAATTTCAAAAACATCCTTCTGAAATTCTCAAACTTAGGATACTTCTATAACTGTGCAACTCTGCATGTCAGGCAATAGAAAGTTTGAATGTTACATGTCTTGTGACTGATTTTGGATGCATGGTTGTGCTTTATTTTTGGACCGTTTTATTTATGTTTTGTATGGATTTGTTTTTAAGGCTCACATTATTTATGCAACTGCGTTTTCCCAGTTCTTTATATTGTTGCTATGTGACATGGTGTGGGTGGATGAAATAGAGATTTAAGCGGCCTTCATATTGCTGTTGATACTCGCATGCAACGGTGAAATACAAAGCAGCAATGCTTGACTAGATAATACTTACACATAGACCACACGACATTAGCCAATAATTTTACGTAGATCACACGACATTTGCAAGCAAAACCCATCATATCTAGGATGGATAAAGATCATCATCAAATCACGATAAAAGACAACATGTCTTGACATTTGTCTCTAATAAGGATTCACTATTAAGGGAATCTAACCAATGCCTGTCCATTATCTATGGTGACAACAGTCCTGCAAAATACAATAAACATGTACATAGAAGATACAATCATCTAAGCCAACATATCAATTCCAAGCTCTCTTCTAGAGATAGCTTACGGACATCCAATCCATGGAGGCAATTTAGCATGACTGTTATCTACGGCTAAACAGTTGTGCAAAATACAATAAATGCGTACATAGCAGTTACAGTCATCTAAGCCATCATATCAATCACACGTTCTCTTCTAGAGATAGCTTATAGACATCCACTCCATGGAGGCAATTTAAGTGCATCTTCCTTGGGACAATATCATATTTGAGGACTTACAGTTGTTGAACCCATTAGAATGGTTTGCAAGCATTACAAAGCTAAAGATTCATACAAGTACATCCACAAACAATTTTTAGACATTAACCATCTCCAAGATGACTTACATATGACAGCAAATATAGGTTTAACATGATCACATGGCAATTTACTCGAAAGATCTTACCCTAACCCATGGTAGTTGTCTCCTGTATAGAAAACGCACCCATCTTGGAGACGCATATGGGGACATCTCCAGATGGCCATGACAGTCCCTAGCATTTTGATGTCTCTCGGAAATGCCCCCAGAATTTGGGAAGCTTCCTATCGATCTTTCTTAGAAATGTCATAAATATTACATTGTTGTTATCCTCAAGTACTGATAAGTGGTTGAGGAGAGCTAAAGAACTAGAGAAAAACACTAATAGGTAAAACTAAACTATTTTTCTCCTTTTCATATGAAAATTTACAATGTTTTCTGTATCATATTTCTTTTAATCGAAGCGCAAAGTGTTACTAGTAAGGAAGAGAAAACAATAGGAAGGCTTAGGATGTCTGTGTACAGAAGCTTGTGCTGATAAAGTATTGGCTAAGTTGCAGGAACCTGCCCCAAACGGTGGTTCCTGCTGTAAATGTTTCAAGGCTAAATGCCAGGATGTAAACATCTGAAATGCTGGAAACATCCTGGAAACAGTTGTTTCTGGGGTGTTTCCAGCAGGTTTTCAGGCATGTCCGGCAGGTTTGCCTTTAAAAATAAACTTTCAACAAACTTACAAAATAAAAAAGAATACCATATTTTTTTAGTGTTTTATATTTTTAATATATTTCTATTTTGAAAATATTATTATATGGATGTTTCCATGCTGTTCGTTTTCAAGGTTTCTTGGAAAATATGCATTTCCATGTTTTGGATCCGTTTTCATTTCCGTGTAAATCGGCTATAGCCTATATATTCAACACTAATATTAAAATTCTGAAATTCATAATAATGGTTTTTCTAAATATTATTTTTTAATAGTTTTACATCTTTGAGTATCCCCTACCATGATTTTGCAATGATGGCGTCTACATCCAAGTCCCCTCTCCCATACCTAGGACATCTCGTCTCAAGGTGACTGCCATTTACTAGTGTCGAACCCATAAAGACAATCTCCAAACACTTCCGCAATGATTTCAATATCAGCTAAGTGCAGCAGCATTTGTGACAACTGAATTCTGCATTATAAAACTTAACCATCATTACTTCAATGAACTTGATTATCACTACTTCAATTCAGCATTTAATCCTTTGGCCAAAGCAATGACAGCAGCCAAACAGCAATAAGATTATAGTCAATGCAATTAGAATAGTCGGTGCAAGCTTATTTTGTTCATCATATAATGTTTATTCAATGTTTTGTTATTCTTTGAATAATGTTCTCAACAAAAGACACAAATAGTAATGTACAGTGTAGATGTTAGTATCTTTTATAATTTTAAATTACCTTTAATATTGAGAATTTGTTTCTTAGTATGTGTAGATTCTGCAAGGGTAATTAGTATTTAATAGTATTGTCAGTAGCTGTTCAAGGAAACATTGGAAAGCTCTGTGGATAGAAAGAACTTGAGATGTTTGAATTCCAAGTGATGCCTTACCAGGGATAAATGCCAAGGGTTGTTTGTCTTTGGACAAGGTTTGGGGATGGTCTTCACCTATCCTAGATGCTTTGGGTGTTAATTTACTAAAATTATGTAGTTTATATGCAATTGCTATTTTATAGCCTAGAGTTGTGTTTCATTTTTCCATTGTGTAGGTATCTAGCTTGGACAGTTTGTAACAACAAGCATGGCTTGCTACAATACCATATTGGCAGAGAAAACACATAGATACTAACATGTAGAAAGAAAAGAAAACATTTCTATTACTTGTGGATATCTAATACTGAGTGTTGGGACAAGTTCTCTGAGTAAACTTCCATACATGATCATAGAACTATGACATATATGTGTGTGACTTTAAGTTAGGATTTATTAAAGTGAACATAATTAAAGGTGAACATCTTCTACATAACAAAAGTCTTAACAGAATGATGCCCATTTGTTAATTTTAATATGGTAATGATATTAGAATATAAGGCTTACCTTTTATTATTAAGTCACTATTAGTTATGTATTAAGTAATGTTCTGTTGTAACCGCCTCAACCATTTTGTAATTATCTTTTGCATGATAAAAAGACAGACACACAAACTACTATGTGTGCATTCTGATTCCTCTTCGTTATTTCTCTGTTCACATCTTCCAACTTTGGCATCAGGGCCATTGCTGCTCGTAGTGTTTACTGTTCAAGGCAGGGGTTGTAATGGTGGAGGAAATTTGTTCCAATCGTGACATAGAGAAAGAACTTGTGAAAGAGGCACAAACAAATCCTCACGAAACCATAATGATTGGTTTTATTTCCATTGCAAGGGAATCATTCCAGGAAATGAGAGCAAAATAAGGTTACAAATTGTACTTTACCATGGTTGAGCTTTGAAACTTGTAAATCACGATTTTGGGCAAGGGCACAGGTCTAATATCCTGTTATAGTTGTGTAAACACAAGGGGACATCTGTGAACACCATTAACCACAAAATGTGAGGGAAAAATACGGTTGTAAGTCACAGTCAATGATGCCATTGTAAAAATGGAAAACGCTATGACATGTGTGAGGTCAATGTCAAATCACAGTTTTGCATAGAATCAAGGGGGCATTTGAAGTCATCTAGGGCACAATTTGCATCAGATCGCGAGAGGATTCAAGCACATAAATGCCATTTCTGGTTATTTTGAAGATCCAGATGCTAGGGCTTGACACTACCCTCTGGTATTTTATTCTGGCGAAAATATTTATTTTTATTTTGGCAAAAATATTTTCAGACATTTGCAGTCTTTTAAACATTAGCTTCATTCTGTCTATAACTGCACAAATTTTTTGCTGTAAACCAGGTTATTGTGTTATTTTGTGTTTTGTTTTGCTCTTTATTGAAAATGAAAATTCCATTAGACAAATATTTTGGCCTCAACTTTCACACTGGAAAGTAAAAATACAGATGCAACTGATGAACAAGAATTTGTGGGAATAGTAAATGGGAATGAGAAACCACCTACAAATGCCAATAAATTCCTGGATTGGCAAAGCAGAGATGATAAAGCCAAAGCCATTATTGGTCTTGCTCTCTCTGATTCTGAGTTACATCATGTAGACCTAGAAAAATCATCCAAGAAAATCTGGGATAATTTGAATAAATTGTTTGGAGCAAAAGCGGTTAACGTAAAGTTTTCTTTAAAGCTTCAACTATTTAGATTCAAGATGGATGATGAAGTCACTATGTCTATCCACACAAGCAGTTTGAGGTCTCTTATCAGACAACTAGCAGATGTCAAGGCTACGATTTTTACCAAAATGACTTTTGCTACTATAGTTTGGAGAATCAGTTAGCTGTGAGCATAACAACAATCTTATATCCTTTGGATGGGTTTATCTTTGCATAGCTAATAGGACAACCATTATATCATTAGGCTTTATTCATTTGCCACAACTCTATATTTCAATTATTAGGTAACCTTCCTTTCCTGAAGCACGTGACTCTAATGTTGTGTAAAGTCCTTAGCATTGGATATGCATGACAAGTCTTATAGGTTTTTGGATGAAGAATAGAGGTGTACTGAATGGCTAATTGTGGCAGTATATTTGTAAGGTTACTTTTTAATTCTAAGTTGCTGCATTCAGTGCTTTTAATAAAAAAGGAAGAAATTCGCTTAACATCCTGCAGTCACAAAGAAATTGCGTTGAAATTTGTCATTTAATTTGCAGCCTGCTGTAGTGTGATTGAAGGGATGGTGTTTTCATTTTGTAAGCTCGAGGTTGGAGGAATTGTGTTTTCGTTTTGTTTTTGCTGTGTTATAGGTAAATGCCCTTTGCGCAAATGTACCTGAAACAGAAATGGGTACAGAAACACCATAGAAATGGCTTTGAAATGCTGGTACGTTTTGTGTTAGTACCAAACACAATATGGAAATGGAAGAGTCATTTCTGTATTGTATCTTGTACGAAAACCGCAGAGCTGTTTCCATACCATTTCCGATATGAAGTTTCCATCCCTTTCCGACGGCACAGGCTGCCGGAAAATAAAAGAAGTCAAAACAAAAATCAAAACCCTAATTTACCTACCCTAGCAATCTAAACACACTTTCTAAAAGCTATATAAACACAACTTTGGCCCATTACAAAACACATTCATTACATTGCCGATTTTCGGTTTTTACAAACTTTTAGCAGTAGCAAAAATTGTTGCAATGAGGAGGAGCTAAGTGCTGGAGGAATTTAGCAATGGTTACAAATATTAAGATTTTCTTTCCTATTCTAGGTTTGAGATATAAAATTATAAATGGCATCAAGTTTATTGAATATATTTATATACTCATGGTAGTTTGTAGTTCTCTAACCATCTCAACTATTTCAATCACATTGGAACTACTCCCAACATAGTAAAATGATGGACACACATTTATCAAAGTGTCCATTCCGGATTCTCTTCATTCTTTCTTTACGGTACGGTACACATCTTTTAACATTGGTATTAAAGCCATTAGCGCTTTTATATAAGGTATATAAATTATCAACATTTGAAGAAGCTTTGCATACTTGGAAGGAGCACAAATTTTGACGTGAAGATTCAAGGAAGATTTCGACATATTTCTGAAACATCATAACTAAGCAAAAAAGAAGCCCTACATTAGGAAACTGAATTAGAGTTGAATAGAAAATTTTGTCTACAGGCATGAAAATCGTGAATACAATCTTTTAAAATTAAGTTGCAGATTTTTTTAGTGCAAATACAACTTGTTAGGGCATTTTTTCATGTATTTTCCTTTCCAAAAATGATTTTTTTCGAGGCTTGTATTAGATGGAAAAATCATTTTGTTTTTTTTGAGAGTTCGAACAGGGGCACAGGTTTGAGGGCACATCCTGCACCATACCCTCGTCCCCTGTGGGCACGCTTTCCAAGCGTAAGGCCAAAACGTGAGCAAAGGGGGCCTAAGGCGTTTCCGCATACCCTAGTTCTTTCTCTGCTCACATCTTTTAACATTGGTATTAAAGCCATTAGCACAAGGGCTCAACATTTGAAGAAGCTCATTTTTTGAAGGATTTTGAGGAGAGTTGAATAGAAAATTTCAGGCATGAAAATCGTGAGCAAAATTGGAATTTAGTTTTTTCATGATTTTTAGAGGCATTCTTGTTAGCATTTTTGATTTTCAAAGCTATTCTGTTTAGAGATTTTGAGATTTTCGTATTTCTAGGAGATTGTTTTCATAATTCATTTGTGATGATTGAGAGTAAAAATTCTTTGCATTGATTTCTAGGTCAAAATTTGAATCCAAATATGTATTATCTATTTCTCCTGTTGCATTTATTTATGTGCCAAAAGTCGTGAAGTCAAATTATAGACTATTACTTTCATTTTGCTGCACTAGTTTGCGAGTCAAAAATTTAATTTGGTGTGAAAAATGGCAAATATCAAAAACCTTGTTCTATCGTAGGCGCATAAATTGATGGGTCAAAACTATAATGTGTGGAGTCATATGATTATGACTATTGTGAAATATTGAGTTTGTAATAACATAATACTTGACACAAAAGGAAGGGCAATTGCAAATTTTGTGGATTATGCCAAACGTCTTAAGGAGGTCTTCTGATGATTTGGTACTAGAGGTTCAAACGCTATTGTGGCATGTGATCTATGGACTAGTTTGAAGGAGAGATACACAACTTTAGAGAAGAGTCGGGTGTTATACCTGAAGAATTTGCTAGTTTCAACAAGGATGCAAGAGGGTGGGTCGTTAGAACAACTACTTCAGATGAAAGATCTCGAGACTAGCTTGCCTTTGTTAACAAAAAGTTGGATGACAATGATTTGGCGGTGTTGGTGTTGAACAATTTTCCATCCTTAGATTAATCATTTGCGGAAGTTCTCCATTTGATAGCAAAAAAAGTCAGACTTTGACTTTTGATAAAGTTGGTTCCTATTTGTTATAAAAGGAATGAAGACAAGCTCATACACTTGAGTCCAGTTCTGAGACAAACCGAGAGTGCTTTTGCCGCTCAATCCAAAGGGAAGTGGAAACATCAACCTGAAGAATCATGTCCTAAATATCAAGTAAAGTATTACTATTGTCGTAAACTTGGCCATGGGAAGAAGGATTATTAGAAGAGACAATATGCCCCTTGTTAATAACAAAAAATAGAAGGGACTGATAAATGTGGCAGCAGTTGAATGAGAGTTTGAAGAAGGGTATGCCCGATAGCATCATGCTTAGATGACAAACCTACTGGTGTTTGTTCTTTGATTCTAGAGCATCAAGACACTTCACATGTCAAAAAAATGGTATGTAAAATTTCATGCAAATTTCAGTTCTTCTGATTTAGTTTCATTAGGGGATGGAAGATCTCATGCAGTAGAAGGGATAGGGGATATCTACATCATATTGAATGATAATGCCAAATTCATAGTTAGAAATATTAGATATATCCTTAACATGAATTAGAATCTTTAATTCATAAGTTAGGTAACAAAAAGTCTAAAATTTCTTCAAATTTCTCTGACAGAAATGCATTGTGTCTAATGTAAAACAAAACAAAGTTGTTACCTTGGGTATTGTGTAAGGAGGCTTGTATAGGCTTGTTGACCTGCCACGGTCAATTTACATGCCTTAGTTGTGGAGGGTAATACCAACATTTTGTGGCATGAGAGATTTGGACATCTCAACCATCAATATCTTACCAAACTCATTAGAGAGCCACATGGTTCTTGGTTTTCCTAGTATCGAAGAGAAGAAGGATGTGTGCGAGAATATATGACTAAGAAGCAAAAGAGGAAGTCTTTTCCAACTGAGGGTGTCTGGTGTGCAAAGGGGCTCCTAGATCTGTTCATGCAAATCTCTGTGAGCCATTGTGGACGTCTCTGACAATTCTTAGTACACGATACTTTTCTTGTTGGTGGATGATCATTCTAGAAGGGTATGGGTCTACTTCTTGAAAAGAAGTTTGACTGTTTTGCCTCCTTTGAAAAGTTCAAGACAATGGTGGAAAACCAAGCTAGTAGACAAATCAAGACATTGAGATCCAATAATGCGGAAAAATTCGCTTCCAAACACTTCAAGGATTACTTAGCAAGGAGGGAATTCATCATCAATTGACATCCCCATATTATGCCACAAAAAATGGGGCAGTTGAGAAATGTTAATAGGACTGCCATGGAGATGGATTGACGCCTTACGATGCATATTTGAGGTGTACCAATTAAATATTGGGAGAAGCAAAATACAATAGTATATATTCTAAATTGGGGTCCTTGCAAAGCTTTATAGGAAGTCACACCTGAAAAAAGAGGACTCTAAAAGGTCAATATATATGTTTGATGGTTATAGTGATCAGTCCAAAGCTTATAGGCTGATTGATATTTCCACTAATAAGATAATTGTTAGTTGAGATGTTGATGTGAAAGAAACAAAATCATTATTTGGTTGTAATCAACAAGTTGTATTAGAGAGTGTTGTGACTCCTTTACACAATGAAGAGTCTAGTTCATCTCATACTCCACAAACTCCACCACAACAATCTATGATGACACCTCAATATGATACACAAGTGCAGTTGATGCCAACTTGAGTTGGTTCCTCATCGTATAGAGCCATCATCTGAACAAAATTCTTCACCCAATGGAGGCCTAAGTAATTTTATTCCACTTGACAAGATGTTTGGGAGGATGAAATGCCTCAATCGATTAGATGGACGACCTTAGAGTATTGGTAAGAAGATTAAAGATTCATAACATGTACATTTTTCTCTTTCTTGTCCTTCTCAACATATTTTAGCCACAAAGATACTCTAAACCAAAAGGCACACTTGCATGCGGAAAGCTGCCATGCAAACAAAATTATATTTTTAGTATGATGCCTTGATGAAGAACAATACTTGAACATTGGTGGAGTTAACTCCGAGGAAACAATCCATTGGCTGCAAGTAGGTAAATACGGTCAAGTGCAAAGTTGATGGTACTTTGGATAAGTATAGAGCATGTCTTGTTGCGAAAGGCTTCTCACAACAGGAGGGAATAGATTATGAGGAGACTTTTGCTCCTACTACAAAGATGGCTACTTTCAATTACAACTCGGTTTAGAGGAAAGGTTTTAAGAATGAATGTAAAGAGTGCCTATCTCATTAAGTGGTTTTGTAGGAAGAAATCTATATAGCACAACCAAAAGTTTTTCAAGCATGTGTTCGTGAACATCTAGTATGCAATTGTGACTCATCTAATTAAGGCCTCAGATAGACTTAGACATGCTCCTCGAGCTTGATATATCAAGATAGATCAACATCTATAGGATTATGGATTTATAATGATCCTTTTCTTATCCAAATTTGTATGTCATATGCGAATGTGATGACATTGTGATTCTTATTGTTAATGTTGATGATCTTTCCATCGTAGGAAGTGGGGCCACCGCTTTATTCAAAAAGTAAAATTAGATTTACGTGTTGCTTTTGACATTACTCTATTTAGGCCTCCTACACTATTCCGTTGGTGTAGAATTCTAGCAACAGACTCAATGATTTTCATGCCTGAACGTCAAGTATGCTACGAATATATTCTAGAAGTTTCAGATGTCCAATGTAGTTCTTTTCTACACCTATGGAGGTCATGGCTGAAGTATAGTTGGTGGGAAACCGGATATAGCTTACATCCACATGACCAAACTTATGTTTTGTTTTTAGCTACCTTTCTTGGTTTTTTTCTAAATCGAAGCTCATTCACTGCCAACAACGAAATGAGTTGTGAGTTATATCAAATGAACTCTTGACTTAGACTTTCTATATTAATGAGTCATCAATTTCACATTGATTGGTTATACAAACTCTGATTAGGGAAGATTAGTGGATATTTGAAGGTCAACCACCGAGTACATCTTTTCATTTGGTTCAGGAGTTGTTTCATGGCAGAGTAAACTTTAGCCCGTAGAGTTGTATCTTCCACTAAAGTAGAATACAAAGCAACTATCAGTGCCAATTGTGAAGCAATTTGGCTACGTTGGATTTTGATTGATCTTCAACTTTCCCAAGCTACACCTACTCCACTTTCTATTTTTTGTGACAATCAAGGTGTATTGAAGATGGTAAAAATCCGGTATATCATGCTCACACCAAGCACATTGAGATTCATCATCACTATATTTGACAATTGGTTGATTCTAGTGATATCTCTCTTCACTTTTGTCCTTCTAAGGAACAACCTATAGATCTAATGACTAAACCTCTTGGTCCTATCTTGTTTGTAAAATTTGGGCCAAGTGTGGAGTTGTTTCCCTTTAGTCATTAAGGAAAGGTGTTGAATATATTTATATAGCCACGGTAGTTGGTATTTCTCTAATTGATCTCAATCAAGTTTCAACCGCATCAGAACTACCCAAAGAGTCCAAACATAATAAAATGACAGACACACATTAATTAAAGTTTGCATCCCGCTTTCTCTTCATTCTTTCTTCATTCACATCTTCTAACAAAGTTTAGCTTTAGATGGAAGGCAAGGGGAAGCAAACAGGGGATAAGGCCCATAGGAAAACATATCGGTTCCCTTGAAACATGATTCTCACGTATCCTCTTTGGAGACATGTACATGTGTTGGAGAGAATTGTTGGTAGTGGCTCTCGAGCTTGGGTATGCAACCATAACAATGTGACATTTAAGTCCTTTTCCGACTCAAAGCTCATTTAATGGAGTTTGCGAAAAGGGGATCAAAAGGTGTACTTGTGGTTGAAAGCTGCAATTATTAGCGCACATGAAAGAGCAAGAGGAAGTTGACTTGCAAGTTGCAAGAGCTTGACTACAACAATTCCTTTGTAAAGGAGGGCTTTAGGAAAACCACCCACACCTTAAAACTTAGACCAAACCACTTGAAACTCCCTTTGATGAAGAGGCCACTTAACTAAAGAGACTAAAAAGACCATTGGAACAAGCATTCGACATTGAGAATAGAGATATTGCTAATGGGATGGTTTCTCGATGCATCTATGCATGTGGGTTTTCCTTTAATGTGTTGATATTATCGTATTGGCAACAAATGGTGAAAGAAATTAATGAGGCACCACAAGGGTACAAAGGCGCTAACTATGAGAAGGTTCACACATCACTCTTAGTGAAAGAAGAGGATCATATACAAATTTTTGTACAACCAATTAGTGATTCCTAAAAGGATTTAGGGGTGTTTATTATTTCAGATGGATGGAATGATGCTTGAAATAGACCATAATCAACATTATTGCGGTATGTCCTAAAAGGGCAATGTTCTTAAAGGTTGTTAATCTGTTGAGGGCCAAGTAAAAGATGCTTAGTTTATTGCTGACATTTTTATTGAGGTTGTTGAGTTGGTAGGCCCCCAAAATGTTGTCGAACTCATTATAAACGACATAAAAAGTTGTATTCTAGCATGATTGGTTGTAGAGGGAGATGTGAGCACATATTTTGTATGCCTTGTGAAGTATGCTTCCTCAATTTGATGTCGCAAAAGATTCAAAAAATTCCATTGATAGAGCAAATTTATACAGAGGCAAATGAGATTCAGATGTTTGTCACAACTCATCACATGTTCCAGGACCATCTTTCGGAGGTTCTCGAGGTTGGAGTTATAATTTTGGTATTAAATTGCATAAAATTATACACTAAAAAAACTCGATAAATTCATACGGGGTCATTTAATTCATTTAAGAGATTACATTATATAGATCAATTTATCTCCTACAAAGGAGAAGTCAACTTCAATCATGAATCCCCTTGTCTCTCCATGATCCACATATCCCTCACACATCTCTAAATAGCTATGTGAGCTTATATCTCACAACAATATTAATCTATCCTAATATTATCATTTGTGTGACAACTCATAATAAATTGCAAACTAATAGGAGTTGGAAATACAACTCAACATAATATATTATTAAATGAGTTTATAACTCATCTTAATAATAATATCCAACTATTAAAACTCATGGAGCACTAACACAAACATGATTTCCATAACATGAGTTGTTGAAAGTAAGGGAACAAATTATTAGTTTCTAACTTTTATAATTTGAATTTCTTGTAAATTGGTAGTTTAATAAAATGCTTTAACTTCTTTCTATAGATTGCTGAGATGAGATTTGCCTCACATGGACTTCTTGAGACGACTTATGAAGGTTAAAGAGGTCTAAACTGATATGGTGAATAATAATATTTGGACCTTGTGGAGGCAAGGAAACACAGAGAAAACCCATAAAATAAAATCAGCGATCCTCGACGATGATTGGTGGGATAAATTGAGTACTTGCTCAGTTTTATAGAGCCTAATCTATCTTTGATTATATATGCAAACACAAATAATGCTTGCATAGTCAAAATTTATGATAAAATTGACTCCATGCTTGAAACAATTAGAGAGATCGTACAAAAATAAGATTAATATTCTGAAGAAAACTTGCACATCAAGTCAAGAGTGTGGTCTTGGAGGTGAAATAAAATGACCACCCCATTGCATCTCCTTGCCTATACCTTAAATTCCCTAATTCGTAAATAGTCTAGCAATGTAATACTTGATTTACCTTATTGGTAACCACCATATGACAAGTTATAACCAAGAAGTTGCAAATGGAACCATGGTAGCATTCAGAGGCTTTTTCTTGATTTGTCTAGAGCTATGTTATGTCCCTTTCTAGGGCTGAAACTAAAAATAAGGGTTTTGGCTCAAACCCAAATGACAACTTCTGATTTTTATTACAGACATCGGTCAATCACTTTAACCTTAGAGGAAAAAACCGAAAATGATGTTAGCAACAAAGAGAAATCTAAATATTAACGACAAAAAAGGAATTCATATGGCAACCAACTATATCACCACTTAGCCCTAGCAATGAACCTGATTTTCTGTTTCCTAGGGCACCGAATCTGTATGGGATTTTCAAGACAATATTCTCATGCAATATAGACTGAAAATCAATATAGAAATATCCCAAACACTTCATAAATCCAGCAAGATGAAATATGGAGGAAATATATATTTTATAATTTCAATTCAAGTGCAAACACAACTGAAACTTCAAAAATTCACAACTCCATCAATACTTGGAGTTTCAATACAAACAAATGCTCAAAATGATTTTGGAGAGACCAACTATCAAATAAAAGTGAAATCACAATTTTCCAACCATGGAAACCCCTCCAAAAGTGATCCCGAACTTTCCAGGTGGGTAGATCAAGTGGAGGAAGGGTGCCAACACCCTTGAAAGTGCCCTAACAGGAGTAGAAGTGCCCTATGCACGGATAAACACCTTCCTGTTCCAAAATCTGCCAATGAAGTCTACTTGTGACTCCCGAATGAAGCCACCAATGCACACAAGAGGGTTTTTCGTCCCCAAATGTGATCCTATTGAACCTCAATAGGTAACCAAGGAAGGGGTTTCGTCCTTCAATGGCAAGAAGAGAAGCTACACTAGCTCCAAATCCAAGTAAATGTCAAATGATGAATGATAATGATCCCCCTCCTCCATTCGAACCTCCTTAAGTACCCTTCTTTGGCGCCAAGGATGAATTAGAAGATCAATCTTCATGACTGACCTCTTAATGAAGGGGAAGTGCACTTTTAATCTTCACTTAAGAAGACCGACCTCATAAAAAGGGAAAGAGTATTTCTTTATCTCCATTGTAGCTCTCAAGAAGACCAACCTTAATGAAGGAGAAGATAGAAGTTCCTTTTTGCTTTGTCATTCACCTATCACCTAATCAAATCACTCCAAGCCATAATTAGTAATCAAATAAATAAGGAAAATATAATCACTTACAATTATGACAATGTTCACCTCCTTGCTTCCTTGAAGCCCATGGAAGGTGGAATGGGCCCAAGGCCTTCATAGTGACTAGCGTGGAAAAGGGGACATTACAAGCTAGTGTTGTCTCAATGAAATATGAATGTTTGCATTTTTCAAAAGTAACATGGGAGAAATTGAGGCTCTTTGTGATAAGTACAACATGACTCCAATCAAGTGGTGATATGTACATGGTCGTGATGCGAAGTACCTATGTCCTATTTCCATTAAAATTTTCTTGCATGTATAAAATTAAATATTTGTTTTGTTGTTTATCTATTAAAATTTTAGTTATTAACACATAGTTTTGTACATTGTTACTAATTTGAGATTTTTGAAATCATTTTTTGTAATGGGTGGCCATTAGTTAGTTTGTAGAGTGGAATTGGTGTACATATGGCTTTGTCCACTTGGCTAAACAAAACAAGTTGGCATCGAAGAACGCCGATGATTCAACATTTATGCATTCCAATTTATGGTTCTTGTCGTACAAGATTGAGGACTATATCAAATGTCCTAACAAACTTTGTGATATTTATTTAGAGACTACTAATTTTGATGCTTCCACAACTAATCTTACTTCATGTTCACTACTTGGTATCGACAATGAAAATCTAGAGAGTTCTACATAATGGGTGGAGAGTGGAGCTAGTGGGAGTGTCATTGATGGTGATACTAATTTTGAGTAAAATCTAGATGATTTATTCTAGAATCTAGATTGTAATCATGTACATGTGGAATTATAAGCATGTTGAATGTTTTGAACTTCTATGAAATGAAATATTTTAAGTGCTTTATCTTTTATAGGCTAAAAATGAGTATTATACATATACATATATATTTTTATAAATATATTGTATAGACGTTTCCATGCTGTTTCATATCAAGGGTTTTTGAAAATCAACATTTCTACATTTCGGACCCGTACTTGTTTCCGCACCCATTTCTGTTTCATGGCATCATATTGTAGTCATTATACCGACGGCGATTGAAGGAACTGAATTTTCGTTATGCATGTGATACCGGCAATAGTACAATACTTAACAAAATGATTGAATAGAAACTATGTTTTTATTTTATGGGCATCACTAGTTCCTATGGTGTTTGTATACATTTTGTTGGCTTCGTGATTATTTTATAGGTAAAGAAATAGGGTTTAAGATTCTTGGCTTCAATTTTCATTTTGCAAGCTCAAGATTGGAAGACCTGTGTTTTCATTATGTTTTCCTTCTCTTATTTATTTTATTTTCAAAATCGTTTTGAGTTTTAATAAAGTTATAAACCAATCATTTTATAGAATTGATTGTTCGATTATTTTTTTTGTTTTAGGTTATAGATATTTAGTTTATAAGCCAATAAATTTATAAAATGTAGTTTATTTTTAAAATCATGGGTTTAGTTTTTAGTATTTGTATATTTAAACTAAAATCAAATATATTTCTTTTATTGGAATTTAATCACTGATTTACTAGCAACGAGTCTTTTACTAATTTTATCCTCCCTGAATTTGGATGCAGCATCTTAGTTTTTTTATAGGTTAAGGGTATTTACCTTCTAGTTGCAAATAATTCAAATTAGAACTGTTATTTTATCTGCCTAGTGTTTAGATGTTAATTGGAATGATCTTGTGGATTGTCGAATTTTTGATTTAGGGTTATCTTTAACCTACACTCTACAATTGAAGATAATTGCCTATCTATTTTTTCCCCATTCTGTTCACAACCTTCACTGTATTTTCTCGCTTCCTTCCTGTTGGGTATAAGCCCTTCATCTTAAAATATCTCCCCAGACAACTGTTAAGAGTTCCATGTTTGTAAACAGTGCATTAAGTTCGTTCAAAGAAGGCTGAAAACTTATTCTCAGATGACTTTGATCTTTGTAAGCAGTGCACTAATTTTGTTGAGAGAAGACTGAAAACTGATTCTTGGATGATGTGGATCCAATCGTTCAACACATGAAAAGGGATATATGCATAATAATATAACATTTAATGTTATTATAGTTTTATATTGTGGAGATAATGTCTTCTAGAAGTCTTGTATGTTTTTATATTATGGATTTCATCCATACCATATTTTTAGGCTTTGGCTGATATGTTTTTTTATTTGCCATGGTTCAGCTTCCACTTCCCTACTTAAAAACAGGATATTTGATTGCTCCTCCTGTGGGAAATTCATTGGCACCTCATAGTGACTGGAAACGGTCACAATTTGTTCTTGATCATGAAGGTCTTTATCAGGTCAGTTTTGTGAACTCCGATTGCTCCAGCATTTATTCCTTTCTAATTAAAAATATGTTTACTGGTTGCCTGTCTTAGCAAGCGTGCAGACTTCTATATACAATTGTCAAAAGTATGATCATTTTTCACATAGAAAAATATGTGGTACTATTGTTTGAAGTTTTACAGAAAAAGCTTAGCATTTACAATGTATGGAAGAAGAGAAACATCCTTACAACATATGCCCATCCAGATGACTGAAATTTGGGAAAATGAGACATTGCTGCACCCAAGTAGCTTCAGATAAATAATAATGCAATCACCAGCCCTGCTATTTCTCTTATCATGAAGTTTTTGTATACATGTTTGACTCAATTCTAATTGATACTTGCAATTGATCTATTTGTTGTATCACCATTTTCATTGGTGTTGACAAACTTAACAACTATATACCTCTTGAAAATAATCTAATGCCTAAGATATGGAATGAACTAAAATTTGAAAGCATATGCTAGATATTAGGTGCTTCTGTGTATTCTCAATCATTGTGGATGGATTTATATATTAGCTAATGCTAGAGTGTGAACATTTGTCAATAAGTTGGGATTAAAACGGGAACACATGGGAAAATCACGGCTGTTAAAAAGTAGAGATAATGTTAAAAAAGCAAATGCTGGTGTGAGTATTTCTCAATAACTCGAGTTGAAAATGGGAAAACCTTGGCAATTAAGAAAAGAGAATATTTTGAAAAAAAAAAAACAAGACTTATTTTCCTTTTTCTCAATTACACAACATTATTTTAGATTTCACGAAATAGCCATATGGAGTGAAGTCACTATTGCAGAGGAGACGTGTCCCCCACTACTTGGGATGCGAACCGGGTATGGGAGATGCGTACGGAGACGTCTCCCATATGCGGGAACCTTTGTTAACGTCTCCTCCCGTCTCCACACACACACACACACACGCACACGGATTGTTTGCATTTTTCTGTTACAATGTACTCTTCCCACAATATGTGAGATATCAAATATCAATAGAATTACTCATCTTTTGTCGACATTTGATTTCCTTACTTCAAAAAGTATAGTTATTTTTAAATTTCAGTGCATTCTGAATCTAAATAAATTAATAATGTACAATAGTATTTTTCTAGTTATTTCATATATATATTGCCGTCTCCCCGTACCGTCTCCCACTTTTCTAAAAATGTTGTACCAGTACCATACCCGTCTCCACGTACCCATACTTGCACTGCCTCTTGGTAACTATGAGTGAAGTCAATGGCTATTTGAAGGAGTAGCAAATATCCTATAAGGTCATCGAATAATATTGTGTTGTGGATAATTAATTGTGAAAGGTTTCTCAAAACGCAACATTTCTATTTTTTTTGAGACTTGTTTGTTGTTAGGGTTTGGAGATTCATATCGCATACGTAAAATTATATGTTTTTGGATTTAATGCATAGAGTTTTGAATAATATAGGACTCAAAACGTCGGAATTAAAAAGTTCTTCATAGTTAATCCGAAAAAACATATCATAATATTTGTCTTTGTTTAGGTTTCCAAGGATTCATGTAATAAATGGGCTTCAAATTATTAAATTGAACTAGTGAATTCTAAGAGTGTCACGTTCTTTATTTGTAGCTTTTTGATTCATAACCACTACGGTGAATAAATACCGACAATTTTTTTAGACATATCATTTACTTATCCATAGCTTCCAAAGTATTTCCATCTTAGAAGTAATTACATATATAATGTAGACAAAAGGATATAAAATGTTGCTAAGAATTGAAATAGCTATTAAGGGGCTTTTGATGATTGTTGGATGGAATTCCATCCGCATATGCCACAAATTCTTAATTATTGCATTGTGCTCTTTATCCATATAATTGTGCAATGAAAACAAATCTTTGGCCACTAGTTGTCATGGTACCATTCTGTAGCATGAGGGTTCCAATTTCATAGCGGCGAAAGAAAGAAAGCAATTATATTAATGTTCATGAATGACCAAAATAGGTCAATAGGACCAGAGCTCTTAGTCACTAGAGCAAACCACACCATGGTCTTAAAATGACTCAATGATTAACAAATATTGATGTTGCATCAAGTTGTTGAATTTGAGAACATATTTAGATTCAAGATTCTTCGAAGTTGTGTTAGAACTCGAGATGAGTTTAATAATAAATAAAAATGTTCAAGATATTAGATGCCAAGTTGTAATGATTGGTTTTCACTTATGCACTACTTCAGTTAATTGCAGACTTGTAAGAAAATACAGAAAGTAAAAATAATGAACCACATAGACAAGATTTGAGTGAGAAAACATGTAAATAGGCAAAACCCTCCACCATAGAATGCACTTCTAGGTTTATTAGTAATAAATGAAGAACACAAAGATTCCCGACAATTTATAGGCATACCCAACACAATGATCTCCTTCAAACTTCTTTAGACAATGTGCATCTGAAATGAATGCACAACAATTACTTTCTTGCACATCAATTTCCAATAGGAGATCACCCTTATTTAAAGGGTGGGTGATTCGGTTGCAACCATTTTGTTGAAGTTTTTACTCTTTAATCACAATTAATTAAATTGTTTATAACTTTGTAAAAAATTATTTATATCTTATAATATAAGTTATATCTAAGTTTATAAAAAAACTTAGTTTTTAAGTCACAATTAATGTGGTGGCCACGTGAATGTGTCCCCACAAATATTACTGCTCCAACACCCCCTAATGTTAGTAGGGATACATGCCGTAATGTCCCCAAATGGACAAATTATGCCCCCAAACAAATTTAAGGCAAATCCCAAACCCCAAATACAAATTATAGAAAATATAGCAAAAGATATAGTGCAGATCTGAATTTTACTAGTAAATGACGACTTGCATGAAGGAAGGAAATCACTCAAACTGAAGTAATTCAACTAAATTTCTTTTCCAAACTGATCAATTTTTTTACAAGGGCAAGAACATAAGAAAAATACCATTGGATCAAAATAGAAGGCTGTATTATTTTATAAAAATCTGCAGATGATAGTCCTCAGACATAGCTAACAATACAATTTCCTTGGCCCAAAAATTATGCAAACCAACTGATCTTGGCTTCTAAAATTATGGCAAACCTGTTGGTGATGAGATCCAAACAACTATGCCCTAGAATGTACCAAACTCCAACAACCAGGGTGTAGAGAACCCTAGATATGGCTGCAAATGGAGGTAAAAAATTTGCAAAAAGCTTCCACTTATAAACCATCGCGGAAGTAACACAAATCTACAAATCTATCCTTCAACAACTGCTGGAAAGCAATGGAAAATCAACTAACTCTTTAGATGTGCAATGGAAACCCCTATGTAGAGAATCCTCTCAACTAGGAGAAGGGTTTTCGTCCTTCTACTAGATCCCTTAGAGGGTTTTTGTCCTCAAGAGATTATTTCTAAAGGTTTTCGTCTTTAGAAATATTTTATAAAAGTTCTAGGCTTAGACAAAAATAAGATTTTGTGTAAAATAGAAAAGCATGCCCTCAACAAGCAAGTAAACTTGATTTTATAGATGTAATGGGCCAAATAACCTCCCCAACTTCCAATTAGATTTCACCCCTCGCATTTAATATTTTTTCCCACCTTTTCATCCTCCAAAGGGGTCGCATTTTCTCCTAGGGAGAATAATAAACATAAAGTGATATTTCCCTTTTTCTTATTTTACTTTATCACTTTATATTTTCTTTTTCTATTTTTAATTTGACTTTATCATTAATAAATTAATATAAAATGCTTATAATATGATTTTATATTGTACTTTTATAATTAATTTATTATGATAAGTTTCCCTCTCTAACACACTTTAGCCATTACGAAAAAAATTGGGCTAAATGTCTTTGAACGAGAAGAAGATATTACAATTAATGTGGTGGCCACATGAATGTGTCCCCACAAATATTATTGCTCCAACACTCCCCCTTAATGTTTAGTGGGGATACATGCCAAAGTCACCTTTTTATACAAAAGGAATTACAATCCTTAAACCATATAGGATGATTTTAGGCTAACATGTCTATAGGGATAATTTAACAAAATATCCCAAGTTCCTCCTGGATAAGTGCATATATGAAATCTTATACAAGTTTCTAGAGCCTTTTATAAAACAAGGAATCTCCATAACACAATGTTTCATTGGGTTACAAGTAAACTCACATAGGGTGATGTTTACAAAATCACATAGGGTGTTTTTTACAATATAGAAAAAGTATAGAGAAGAAAGATACAAAAAGGCCATTTGGAGATGGCATTGTCATGCACACTCCCCCTCAATGGAAACTTTGAAAGGCCGAGCATTGCTTGAAACTTGCAAAACTTCACAACACATAGGGGCTTCGTGAATATATCTGTAACTTGATTTTCAATTGGAAAAAATTGGAGATCAATATCCCCATTGAAGACTTTCTTTCAAATGAAATGCATATGAATCTCGATTTGCTTCATTTGTTGATGTTGAACTGCATTATTCACAAGAGCTATACAACTCTAGCTCTCACATAGGAATATAGTGTTTCCTTTGACATCCATACGAAGTTCTTCTAACAATCTTTTCAACATCATGGATTCTTTAGTTTCTATAACATTTCTATACTTAGCTTCAGCGAAGAGATAGACATTGTTGGTTGTTTCTTGCTGCTCCATGTGATAATACGTATACCAATCTTTTCTATCTATTGCATCACTAGCATGGTTAGAATCAAAATAATCATATGAGTGAACATCATTTAAATAAGAATAATATAAACTATAATTGATTGTACCTTTAATATATTTTAAGATTCTTTAGCCAATTTCCAATGATCCTCATATGGATCCTACATAAATATAGAAGTAATACATATTGCATAAGAAATATCGTGGTTATTAATAGTTACGTATATTAAACTCGCCAAAAGTTGCATCTATAAGGTAGGGTTTGCTTTGGCACATGTAGGTTTGGGATCAAGTGTTATATCAACTTCAAGAGATTCAACCACATGTTAAATCTTTTAAGCAAGTTAAAAACATATTGAGATAGAGAAACAATAATATAGTTCCAATCCTAGAAAACAACCATGCCTAAATTAGTCATTTCAAAATATTGTTTTGTCTTAGCTTTAATTTTAAGAGTTAAACTAGTTTTGACTACTTGTAATAAGAAACTCATCAACATATAAAACAATTAGAATAATCTGACTATTTTCAAATTTTACAAATAAATCATTATTAGAAGAGTAGTTAGTGAAACCATTATCTTTTAAAAAATTGTCTATTCTAACATACCAAGCTTAAAGAGCTTGTTTTAAACGATACAAAGATTTTTTAGTTTACAGATACATTTCTTTCTAGGTCCTTCAAAGCCTTTAGGTTGAGTCATAGATTTCCTCTTTGAGATCACCATTCGAGAATGTGTTTTTCACATCCATCTGTTGTATTTCCCAACCATATTGAGCAACTAGAGCTGGGAGAATCTTAACTGTGTTCATTTTTGCTACATGAACAAAAGTTTTGATAGTCAATCCCGTGTTTCGAGTAAACTCACGAACCGCCAACAACCTTAAATCTATCAATTCTCAGTATGTGAAATTGTATTTGATCTTACATGGCCATCAAGATCCAACGATACTCCATTTTGACGGAGGAAGGACAAGTTCCCAAGTTTGATTTTTAATATGTGCATTGTATTTAGATTTCATGGCTTGTATCCATCGCTTGACTTGGCTTGTCTCTTCGAAAGATTGGGGTTCACACTCATATAAAGTCATTAAGGGATGTTAATTGTGCCGACTTCTAGACATTTTTTTGAGTGTGTTAGGATGAGAATCCTAAATTAGGATTGAGCCCATTTAGGCTTTTTAGAAGGAACCACATGTTGTGAGACCTCCCCCTCAACTTTGGTGACATAAAACTTTGAAAGGATCCTCCTCTAAGATATATGTTTCTTCATTAAGAGACATAGAAGAGGGTTTGGAGGAGGTTACACAAAAAGATTTTTCAAGGACATGAACATTCCTATTTTCAATGATTTCATGTTTAGATGGATCATACACCCTTAATCCTTTTGTTTGTCCTCCATAGCCAAAAAAATGCAAGAATAAGAGGTAGGATCAAGCTTTTTCCTTTTAACTTTAGGAATGAAAATAAGTGGGGCTACCAAATATTTTCAGATGGGAAACATTTGGTTTCTTATTCGACCATATTTCTAGAGGTGTGGTTTGATGTAGAGCTTTTGTAGGAAGCCTATTTAAGATATTAACAAATGGTGTTCTTTGCTTCGTAGAAACTTAGGGACTTGAGCAAAGTGAATCATCGTTTTGGCCATTTCTAAATTAGTTCTTTGTTTCCTTTTGCAATCCCATTTTGTTGTGGAGAGTAAGGAGTGGTTAACTCTTGTCAAATTCCACAGACGATGCAGATGTAATGCACCCTTTACGGGAAAAATTGGGAAATTGGGATTTCATAGAATCGCCCCTCCCTTTTTTAATTTTATGACAACAATCTGAAAATTCTACAAGCCCTAGCAGCATCCGATTTTTTTATGGCAACAAACACATTCAAACAACTGGAAATTGATATAAAAACATGTCAAAAAATTGCTGGAACCAATGCAAGACAAAGGAAGACCAAAACATATATTTTTGGAATTTTTCAACAATTGGAATTGAATTATGACAGCAGAAGTACAACTTACAAAATGGCTGGAAATGAAGATTCTCAAAGCCCAAATACAACACTGGAAAGAGCAAACAGCCTCCTACGAACCAAAGAACCCAAACATAGATGGAGAATGAGTTCCGTACCTTCAAAATCTGCAAACTCTTCCCAGGTAGGGGTCGCCACCCTAGGGAGAGGTCTGAAAATATCTGAATAGCCCTAGCAGCCCTTCACAACTGAAACACTCGCTGAAAATCAATTGACAATTTGTTGAAGCCCAATAGAAACCCCTGGATGGAGAATCCTCAAGGGATTGAAGGGTTTTCGTCCTTCAATCTGAAAACAAGGAGGGTTTTCATCCTCACTTGCAGCCACACTAGAGGGTTTTCGTCCTCAAGTGGAAAAGGTTGAGCAACAACCCAAAACCTCATGTAAATTTTGATATGAGATAGATGATCCCAAAAAGAGCCAAGCAACCTCCTCTTATAGGCAAATGATGGCACAAAACCCCAAAAGACTCCCCCAAATGGGTCACCCCACTTTGGGATTAATTCAAAATAAATTAAATGCCTTTTCCCTCCTTTCTAATTCCACTTTGGGTCGCTCCACTTTAGCATTTAAAATAAATTAATATTTTAATGCTTTTCCTTTTTCGTGATTTCACTAAAGTCCCTCTTTTTTCAAAAATAATATAATTAAAATGCTTATAATTAAAATTATTATGCACTAAAATTAAATTATTAATTTTAGTCTCCCTTTTATTCACCCCTTTAGCCGACAGAAAACAATGAATAGGCCAAGGGTCTTCTTTTTACTTCAAGTATTTAAAAATACCTTTTATTTTAATAATAATAATATTTTTAAGTTGCCAAGATTTAGAAATGACCAAGCCCAACTTAGAATATTATTAATTATTTTAATTTAGAAAAGGGGACATTACAACAAAATAACTCTTTACGAACATATTCACCTCCATTGTCAGTTCTTAATCTCTTGATTTTTAGGTTAGAAGAGTTTTCAACTAGGGCTTTAAATCCTTTGAATTTTGCAAACACATCAAACTTTTTATTATTATAATGCATCAGTTTATCCTAGTGTGATCGTCAATGAAAGTCACAACATATAGAGCACCACTTAGGGATGCAACCTCGAGTGGTCCCCTAACATCACTATGGACCAATTCTAAAGGACAAGAGGAGTTAGCATCATGTTGCTTGTGGAAGGGTTGAACATGCTGCTTACCACATAAGCAACCTTCACATGCTTCATGACGGGTTTTAATTTTGGGAAGACCAACTACCAGATCAAGACATGACATATTAGAAAGACTCTTGAAATTTAGAGGACTGAGTCTTTCATGGCACAAATGGGTTTTATTCTTAATATGAAAGGAAAGACAAGTTTCAAATGCAACACCATTGAAAATAAAGAAAGTCAATGCTAACTTCAGTACACAAAATGATAGGATATTATTAGTTTTGGAAATAAAGAAAGTCAAAAACACATTTAATTAGTGACATTGAATTTTTGTTGAGAAATATGTGCCAACAATGGGTAATTTGACAAATGCTTTTCTGTTGCCATATTGCTGTATATATATTAAAGAATTACCATTTTGTAATGAGTAGAGTAAAAAAATTTCCTGAAGAACGAATGCAGAATTACTCCTAGGCAGAAGTATCACAGAACATACCAACCAAACACCAAACTATTGAGCAAGAAGTACTACAAATTAAACTGTCATGACTGAACTAAAAGACTTATACAACTGATGAGTACCTAGGACATGGAAAGCAATGTGAAAATGCATTTGAGCCATCCATCTGACTATCATTTAACCATCAAACTATACATAGTTTTTCATGTTGACAAAATAAATAAAGAAACTTTAACAGATTACTGCAGTCAGCTGCTTTGGCTTTTCTGACCCAAACTTCAGTTACAAAAGCTACTACAGTGCAACCCATTGAAAAAGACAGGAAGGATGAATATATATCAGTATTAAATTATCGAGACCAGTGTAAGAGTCAAAATCTTGTCCCTTTTCATGTATTGCAGCTGATTCCAAGACTTAGATGCGTATGCTTTTGCCCATTGGATCCACTTCTAGTGCAAATCTTGGTCATGAGGTATCATGGCTCTAGAAAGACTATTTCCAAAAAGAACTTAAATTTTTTTATGATGATACTAGGTTACTTTTATCAAGGTTCCAGAAATATTACACTCGAAAACATATTGATACAATCTTGAGAAACTTAGTGTTTTCTTACTATGAAACTTAGTATATTACAGATTGGGTTAAAGAAACAAAAACAATCACCATATTGAATATTCCGATGATGCTTCAAGGTCAAAATTTGTGAGAAGGGGATATATATATATATGTATATCCCATATTGATGTAATTATAATTATTGATTATATTATAAATGGATGTCTTATTTGACATAGCCCTTCATGCCTTTATGCGTATTTCTATCAATGTTGTGGTAGGAGATGTACCATTGTCTCATTATAAAATATTCAGTATGCATTAAGCTGTCCATATAGATTATAGTAGCATTCCATTTACATGGCATTGGCATGGGGTGGCACAAGTGTAAATGGAATGCAATTAACCAGGTTCTAAGTTGTAGGATACGCCTCCTGCACATGGGGTTTCCAGCTAGAAACATTTCGGAGGTGAAATGCTAAGGGGTAACACCTGAATCTCCAAAAGCGTCTGGCCACCTGCCCAAAATATCTCAGAAATGGAACAGCCATTTGGGGGCATCTCCAGCAGGTTTCTGGGCGTTTCCAATGCTTTACCTTTAAAAATATACCATATTTATATAGATTTACATTTTTAATGATGCATTGTTTGGACACTTCTATGCTGTTTCATTTTCATGGGTTCTTGGAAAATCAGTGTTTTCTGTTTCCATTTCCTGGTAACTTGGTCCCGGATTAAAATGGGAAAACTTGGATAGCTAAGCATAAATATGAGTGAAAAATTGATAGGCATCAGGGAGAGGAACCACTAGTTGGGCACCCTATTCTAATTGGTCTGCTGCACTCATTTGGAGCCACCACAGCTATCCAAATTTATATTGTAGGAACAATAATATGTGCTGAAACTAAAATGTTCATTTTAGGCATTTAAATTAAGTGGAAGGACATTCTTCAAGGCATTTGGAGAGAGGGCTTTAAAATAAAAACAAAATAAAGTTATGTTTTTGTGCACTTGTCATCACATGATTTGATATTTTGTTGTTGTGACTTGTTGTAATGTCGAATTCTTATTCGAGCACTAGTTTTAAAAGTCGTATCAAATAACTTTTATACAAACAAGAAATTGTTTGTGTGAATCCTATTTTCCTTAATACTGATGTATGTTACAGTCTTCCAGATATTTGAGCTCAGTTTTAGTAATGCTGGTAGTGAAGATTGTGCAAAGTTCCATTACAGACATAAATACAATTACATAAGGTGAAATGTAAAATCATAGCATGCAATACACAACTGTATGAATGCTGCAATCCTTGTTTTCTGTCTCAATGTGGAAATATGTCTCTAATCACTGGGAGTGGTCACACATTTCTTGTTTCTCGGGGATGTAGAGTGAAAACAACAAAGTGCATATGAGAAATGGGACATAAATATACCTATTTGAAGCGAACAATACTGAAGCAAGTTAGAACAATGTGTCATCGGTCATAATGACTCCACAGAAGTTTTGAAACAATAATACATTTTGCAGACTGAAATCACCAAAGGCCCATGGAAAAATGAGAGTACCAAACGACTAGTTGTTTAGGATTTGGGAAATACTCATAACTTCATAACACGCATATGGCTCAAGGGTTATTTTTTTAATTTTTTAGATAAGGTAAAAAGTTTGGTTTTGAAGGGACCAAAAACCCTTTACAAAAAAAGAAGCAAGGTTAAACCGGCTAACCAACAAGAAGCCAAGGAGGCCGAGTCAAAATAGCTTGACAGGGAAGCCAACCCCAAAGCAAAGCCAGACCCAACAATCTGAAAATTAAACAAAACATTTTTGTAATAAAAACAGAGAAGCACTAGGCTAGTAGCAAACAAGACAAAACACACAAAAGGTCAGCCAAAGGCCCGCCATTAATTCTTCTTGGTGTTGAGGTTCTTACTGTGGGTTCGGTCCTCGGGCCACAATCCTTCGAACCAACAACCTTTATGATCACCCGTTTAGGTCTTTTCTCAGCTTTGTCCTCAATTTGGGTGTCTCCATCTGGGTGTCTTCCAACACTATATCGGCACGGTTTTCTGCATTGGTGTCCTTGGAATCTTCACTGTCGGAGCTGCTAAGGATGAGCTTCATCTTCGCTTTGCTTTTGGTTTTGGCCAACCCGATCTTGCGAGAATAGAAAACCTTTGCTCCTGCATGACAAACTCCGCGTGCTTACCCCCAATTCACTTGTTCGGACTTCAATTTTATGGTGAAAATCCTTAACCTCCTGAACCAAGTTCTTGTTAACGAGGATTGTATTGGCAGTTGACTAAGCCCTCATTAACCTGGCCTCCCAGTCCACCAAATCCCTCTCTTTGCTACTCTCACCCTTAGCATGTACCCCTTTTTTCAAGTTGCAGAGGACGTCAATGACAATACCTTCCGGGAATCTTTCCCTTTCTCTTTCTTAAGATGATTCATGGCCGATGCCAGAGTTTCATGGTCCGACTCAGTATCAATAGGAACCTCTGGTTGAGTAGGGATAATGGGCTTACCATTTTGAACCATAAGGAGAATTAGACCCTGATGAAGGGGAACATCAATTTTGTTTTTCTTAAAGTCAGTAATGGAAGAAGTGAGGGACCTGAAGAGAGAAAAAGGCAAGGCTCATAGCTTGGTCTCTTCGAAGAAAATTCAAAATGGATAGGTGATACGAAAAGATTTTTTTGAATTTTCCTTCCAGGGTCAAATGCTTCATCACCACAAGGCAAACATCGGCCCAACAACTAGGAAGGCAAGTACGAGCAATTCCATCATCGTGTTGGACAATACATTCCCCAGGGCCAAAAAAAGTGTCTAATTCATGTTTTCTCCTAGTTTTGTCTTTAAAGATTTTGAGACCATCCATTTTTAACCCAAGAAACTCTCGGCTATGGACTCCTCAAAAACCCTAATTTTGACCCCTCTGAGATTGAATCCCCCCTCAGTCCAAGCATTACTAAAATCAAAGAAAGCTGAGGATCGTCACCTTTTAAATGCCGGATATACTTTGTAAACCCTCCTCTGTGTAATAGTCTCCAAAGGGCCGCGTCATTTTTTAGGTGGAGGAATGACGTTGGCTCTGTTTTGATCCTCTCTCCACCCATCTTGAAACAAAAACACTTTCTTTCTTTGGGAACAACCAAAATGGAGCTGCTAGTATCAAAATGCAGATAACCATAACGTAAGGCCTTTCCCAAAAAATAAAGGATCTTTTTACTATGTCGAGCGTGAGAAGCTCGAAAGCTATCATTGTCTTGCTGTGTAGGTTTAATCAACATTTATCTAATTTAAAATATTTTGCCAATGAATGAGTTGACCTGGCCATGTCACCATATCTGTCATGTTGTTACCATGATTGGCTAGCGCATCAACAAATTTATTACCTGATCTGTAAGTGTGTTGAATGTCCACTTTGTCAAATGATTGGATCAACATCCTACCCTCCCTGATTATGTTGACTAGCCTCCACCCACAGTTGCTCTATTCCTTCATGGCATTGATAACACATTACGATTCACCCTTAATAATGAGGTGTTTTATATTCAAGTCTATGCACAACTTAATACCCCATAACATAGCTCTGGCTTTGGCATTATTGTTGGAATGATTGCCTAGAGGACCTGCGTAAGCACTTTGACATCTCCCCAAATGGTCACAAACAAGGCCTCCCCCTCCGAGAAGCCTTTCCTCCGTTTAGCGAGACCCATCAAAATTGAGTTTGAACCATCCTTAGGGAGGTCTAGACCACTTAACTTTGTGTTTGTGGGTGTCCTTGTTAGTCACGAGACTGTTGAGTTTGAGATTCATACTTCTTAGTATACATCTTTCCTAAGTCGGGCAGAGTTTAGATGATTTAATCTTGATAATCTGGGCATTGTCACAAATAGCCTATCCCACTTTTTCTATGACCTTATTTAGGCTTGAAGATTGATTCCTGAAGATCCTATTATTCCTCTCAATCCACAACCCCCAAATAGTGTGCGGCAGGGCCAATTTCCAGATTTCTCTAGTCAAATCATGTTGGAAATTGAAGCTCCATTGATCTGGGAGTAAGGAAACATCCCCAGGAAGCACCAAGTTTAGCCTAAAAAAACCAAGAATAGCAGAGAAAACTTGGAAGAAAAAGGTGCATTCCAGAAAAAGATGTTGAATTGACTCTTCTTGCAATTACACAAGTTGCACCTATTAATGATAATCATCCCTCTTCCTTAATCCGTCCACAATAAGAATTTTTTTTTAACTTCTTAGAAGAAAAATTAATTTTGGGGATTAGGTTCTTATTCCATATCTTCTTCCACAAGCTGTTTGATTCCACTTCCTCAAAGTTTAGCAAGTAACTTGATTTCACCTCATACTCCCCAGAATCCATATTTCTCCATATTAATTCATCCTGGGCTCTATTAAGGGGAATATGACATTCCTTGAGGAGTTTGTTAAGTTCCTCGAAGGCTTGTAAATCCCCCAAATAGTAAGGTGGTGGTCGGATCTGAACCCATTTTCTCTCTTCGTTCTAATAATTGCAAACCAACTCCCCAATCTCCAGGATAAAGAAATGCCTTAGATTACTCCATGGCTCAACAGTCTTGGGCCTTATCCTGGATCCAAGGGTCATCCCAGAATTTGATCTTGGTACCATCCCCAAGATTCCATTTACTCCCTTGACCAAAAATCACTGTCCGATGGCGAGATTATTCCAAAAATAGATCCCTAGGTAGCTCTGTTTGAAAAAACCAAAGAGCCGAAAGTGCCACAAATATTTCACTTTTAGAATATTAGTCTAGGTTCCTTCTTCTTTGTACAATCTCCAGCTCACCTTAGCTATAAGAGCTTGATTTATGAATTGAAGATTCTTCAGACCTAGACCACCCTATCCTTGGGTTGCGTGACCTTTTCGCAAGCTATTAATGGAATTCTTGCCTTTTCTTCAGAGCATGGCCATAAAAACGCTTTTGTATGCTTTCAATAGCTTTTCTCATTCTCATAGGTAAGATGAAGATGGACATAACATACACCGCAATACCTTGCAAACTGCTTTGAAGAAGTTGAGCTTTTCCAGCTTGTGACAGCAAGAGAGCCTTTCTAAGAGGCCAATTTTTTATGAAATCTCTCTATCAATTTGTTCCACCCCCTTCTTCAAGTTTTTCCCACAAAGAGGCATTCCAAGGTAGGTGTCCGAGAGGGTTTTTATACTGCATTCCAGAATATTAGCAAGCCTTACCTGCTCTCCTCCACATTGATGAAAAAATAAACACTCTTGCGTAAGTTAATTTGTTGCCCAATTACTTCTTCATACTTTTTAGTGATATTCTTGAAGGTACGAGCCTCCTGGACAACCATTTGTCCAAGAAGAACTGTGTCATCCACAAATTGCTGCAAGCTTTGGTTAACAATTCCATTGGCAACTTTTATACCCTCAAGCCTACCTTCATTTTGGGATTTTGAGCAAAGCTTGCTTAAGGCTTCAACAACAATTATGTAGAGGGAGGGAGAAAGGGGACCCCCCTGTCTAAGACTCCTTTCTGATGTGAAGAAAGCATTCGGTTTCCCATTTATTATGACAGAAAAACTGGGGCCTTGAGTACAGGCTTGAATCATTTTGATGAAGTGAGGATGGAAACCCAATTTATGTAAAAGGAGGAACATGAAATTCTAGGATATCCGATCATATGCCTTTTGCATGTCAAGCTTAACAATCATATCCTCTCTACTTGATTGTTCCACATAATGTATTGTCTCATGAATGGTTATTATGCTATCAAGAATTTGTCTCCCGACACAAAGACACCTTGATTAGGAGAGATAAAATTGCTAAGAGTTTCTCTCATTCTGAAAGCCATAATTTTGGATATGAGTTTGTACATTGTGTTGCATAAACTTATGGGTCTAAAATCCCCAAGTCTTTAGCCCCTGGCTTTTTGGGTATGAGAGCAATAAAGGTGTGATTGATTTGTTTTAGCAGGCTCCCGACCGAAAGAAATCTTGCACAATAGTAACCACCTCTCTTTTTACAATATCCCAATACATCTGGAAAAGAATGCAGGGAACCCATCCGACCTAGGATTTTTATCCCCCTCCATGGAAAATAAAATAGCTTTTATTTCCTCCTTTGAGGGTATAGCAATGAGATCTCTATTTTCCTCATGGTTGATGATCGGCTCAAACAAATTGAGAGTTTCAATGATAGAGATCTCAGACGGGAGTTGACCTTTAGCAAACAAATTTTTAAAGGACACAATGTTATTCGAAATATCCTTATCTTCTGTGGCCATGTCACCATCTTCTTTTTTAATTTCATGGATTCTTCCTTTATTGGGTTTAATAGTAGTGGAGATGTGGAAAAATTTTGTATTTCGGTCTCCCACTTTTAGCCAATTTATTCTGGATTTTTGCTTCCAGTATATCTCTCTCCTTAGGATGTTGTGGTAATCAACAAGAAGAGCTTTTTCCTTAGATTTGTTTTCAATACTCCATCCTCCATGTTCCATTATTTCTTCCAATTCCCAAAGATCTTAAGAAATATTACTTTTTTGAAGAAAAATGTTTCCAAATTTTTCTTGTTTCAAGTCTTGATGTTAGATTTAACATTTTAAAGCTTTGCTGCGACCTTGAACATGTTGTTTCCTTTGACTTCAAAGTTCCACCATTCTTCGATCATTCTCTCCAGGTCCAGGTGTGTAGTCCACATTTTCTCAAACCTGAAAGGTCGTCCTTTAGTTTGCTCCCTTTCGCCGAACTTAAGGACTATAGGATTATGGTCCGAACCAATACGAGCTAGAGAGGAGAGGGAGTTGTTCCTGAATCCATTAGAAATTCACTAGGAAATGATCCAACCTTATTTGAATCAGGTTCTCCCCTTCACGTCTGTTTGTCCAGGTAAATTTAGATCCACTAAGATCCAATTCAAGAAGACTATTCCACCCTAAAAATTTGCTAAATCTTCCATACTCTCAGTCTACAAGTTGATTCCACCTTTCTTTTATGAGGGAATCAGGGGAGTGTTGAAGTCTCCACCTATAATCCAAATTGAGTTGATCAACAACCTTTTGAAAGTGGTCAACTCCTCCCACAACATCCTTCTACCAACAACGATATTCAGAGCATAGATATTTGAAAGGATAAATTGTTTTCTGGAACTGATAGAAGTGAAACTAAGAGCTATATGATGTTGATTGTTGATCAGGGAATAACCTTGCAGCACATTCTTGTTCTAAAGACACATCAACCCCCAAAGCCCCAACAAAAGATTGACAATGGAAACTCGCTTCTTTCCAAAAGAAACTATGAAAGTCATTCATCCTATCCTAATTCATTTTAGTCTCTTGAATCATTATGACATCAAGTTTTTCCTTACTCCTAAAATCAGACAAAATCCTATGTTTACTGGGGTTGTTTAAACCCCTTATATTTCATGATAGGAAAATCATTTAAGAAATGCGGAGTTTTTGGCTTACCGCCAAATGTTTTGATGTCCTTCCATAATATCCGTAATGTAATTACTTGTATAAATCTGATTATCAGCAGCAATATAACACCAATGAACACAATATTTTAGATAAATGATCTCAATGTGCAAGAAGAATAGCTTAGCCACTTCGAGGGGGCAACCTCCAAACCAAACAATAAGACTCAAATGCTGAATATGATGATCAACTACTACCTACTAACCCCTATATATACTATTCCTATGCTATGGCCAACACCAAGGCCGACCCACTAATGAAAATATAACATATATGAAAGAGATACATAATGATAAGAAGTTATGATAGCCACAAGTCAGCTATATACATCCAATATAAGATATATGATTAAGGGCGTAGCATGCCCCTCCCTTTCAAGCAACATTGTCCCCAATGTTGAGAAGATTTGGATGTTGCTTGCAGAAATTTGCATCCTCCCAAGTTGTGTCTTCATTGTCTAGATTTTTCCACTTGATCAAATACTCAATGATGACCCTTGTCCTCAATCGCTTAGTGCGTGTCTGAAGGATGCATTCTGGTTCCAGGATGATTCTTCCCTCTTCATCAAGCTCGGGTAACACAGTCTGGGTTGATATTGTCTGTCCAATTACCTTCTTTAGGCAAGATACATGGAAGACTGATGAATTTGAGTAGCCGGAGGAAGTTCCAGTTTGTATGCTACATTTCCAATCTTCTGTAACACTTGATAAGGACCATAATACTTAGGTGAAAGCTTGTTATCCTTTTTTCTGTTGTTTTAAGGACATTTGCTTATATGGTTGTAAACGCACAAAAACCCAATCACCGACTTCAAAATGTCTTTCACTGCGATGTTGGTCTGCCTGTTGCTTCATGCGGTTTTGTGACATGGCCAAATTCTCCCTGAGACTAGAAAGCACCTCTTGTTGGTGTTGAATATGTTCTTCAACTACTCAACCTTTGGCTGGACTCTCAAAGATGAAGTGATAGATGGTGGATGGTACCCATATAATGCCAAGAAAGGAGACATTTTAGATGAAGTATGAAAGGAGGTGTTATACCACCATTCTGCCAATGCGGTAACCATTGGACCCATCTCGCTTGCTTATCTGATGTAAAACAACGAAGATATCCCTCCAAGCACTTGTTTACCACCTCTGTTTTCCCATCGATGGGGATGATAAGAGGAACTACGAGCTAGTTGTGTGCCCAAGCATGAGAACAAGTCAGTCCAAAAATTACTAGTAAAGATAGGGTCTCGATCACTTACTATAATCTTTGGTGTCCCATGTAGCTTCTGAATTGTATCCTGAAGGCCGTTCTTTATACTGTACTCACAACAAATGGATGTGATAAAGCACAAAAATGGGCATATTTGGTGAGTCTGTCCACCACCACCATGATTACATTTTTACCTTCTGATTTAGGCAATCCTGTGATGAAGTCCATGGACACCTCTTCCCACCTCTGGCTAGGAATAGATAGAGGTTGTAAAAGACCTGGGGACTTAATTGTTTCACCCTTATTTTGCTGACAAACCATGCATTCTGCCACAAACTTTTGGACATCTCCTTTTAGCCCTTCCTAGAAAAAATCATGCTTGATTCGATGATAAGTCTTTAAGAAGCCAGAATGACCCCCTACTGGAGAAGCATGGAGCTCAGATAGAACCCTATTTTTAAGGATTGAATTCTTACATAGATATAATCTATCTTTATACCATAAAACATCTCCTTTCCATACAAATTTTTCTGACATGCTTGGATCTTGTTGGAGATTCTGAATGAGATTTTGTGTACCTGGGTCATTTTTCCATTCAGACCTTGCATCCTCTATCCAATCCTCCTGTAATACAGATATGGCACACAACAATGCCTGGGTAGATTCATCCTTCCGAGATAAAGCATCAACAACTACATTCTCTTTCCCTTTCTTGTATATTATCTCAAAATCATACCCCAACATTTTTGAGACCCATTTCTATTGTTCTTCTGATGATAAACGTTGCTCTAAGAAGTATTTCAAACTATCATGATCTGTCTTTACTTTGAAATGTCATCCCATTAGATATGGTCTCCATTGCTTCACTGCATGAAGTATTGCTAACATTTCTTTCTCATAAACTGGTTTAGAGATATTCTTACCTTTGAATTGGCGGCTCTCAAAGGCAATGGGTCGCCCTTCTTGCATGAGTACTGCCCCCATACCATACCCTAAAGCATCACATTCAACAATGAATGTTTTTGAAAAATCTAGGGTGGCTAGAACTAGAGTGGTGCACATGGCCTCCTTCAACTTCTCAAAGGCCATAGTAGCTTGCTCATTCCAATGGAAAGAGTCCTTCTTCAATAAAGTTGTGAGTGGTGCTGCGATGCTGCCATAATTCCTTACAAATCTACGATAATAACCTGTAAGCCCCAAAAATCCTCGGAGATTTTTTAGGGTTTTGGGAACCTTCCATTCAAGCATGGCTTTTATCTTGTTAGGATCCACTTTAACACCTTCATAAGAGACAATATGACCCAGATATTCAACCTCCTTTACACCAAAAGAACACTTAGAAGGCTTTGCATAAAGTTGATGTTGTTCAAGAGTTTCCAACACCTTATTTACATGATGCAGGTGTTCCTCCCATGTTTTACTATAGATTAATATATCATCAAAGAACACTAAAACAAACTTTCAAGAAATGGCTTAAAGATGGAATTCATCAAGCTTTGAAATGTAGAGGGTGCATTTGTTAGTCCAAAAGGCATTACCAAGAACTCATAGTGTCCTTCATGTGTCCTGAAGGTTGTTTTATGAATATCTTCATCCCTGATTCTAATCTGATGATATCCAGAATGAAGATCAAGTTTTGTAAAGTAAACAACACCATGTAACTCATCTAGCAAATCATCAATTACAGGAATAGGAAACTTATCTTTAACTGTGTACTTATTGAGTTCCCTGTAATCTGAGACACATGCGCCAATTGTCATCTTTTTCCATACCATCACTACAGGAGAAGAGTAAGCACTTTGACTATGATGAATAAGTCCTGCTTCTAACATCTCTTGAACTATCTTCTCAATCTCACTCTTTTGCATATAGGGGTACCTATAAGGTCTGATGTTGGGTGGTTGACTCCTTGGTACTAGCTGGATGGCATGGTCATGGTCTCTTTTCGGAGGTAGGCCCTTGGGCATTTCTCCAAACACCACTGAGTGCTCATCTATAACTACTTGCATATCTGCGGGTATAAATGTATTGGAATGATGTGCTTCCAATGAAAATAGTTGTGCCACAAACCCTTCTGCACCCTTTCTAAGCAATTTTTGCATCTGATGAGAACTTACCATCTGTGGGGACTTTGCTCTTAGTCCTTTTAGTTTAAAAGTCCTCCCTTCTGACTGAAATTGCATGAACAACTCTTGGAAATTCATTTCAATGGTTCCCAAGGTGGTAAGCCACTGAACTCCTAACACAATGTCTGCTCCTCCCATGGCAATGGCATACATATTGCTAGTTAGCAAGTAATCTCCCATGGCGAGATTAATGTTATGGCATTTTCCTGAACAACTAACAGTTTTCCCATCAACGATCATGACTTGACATTCTGGAGCTGGATAAACAAAGCAGTTCAAGCGTACCGCCAACTTATGATTGATGAAATTGTGAGTACTTCCCGAATCAATCAACACTGTTACCCTCTGTTTTTTTAAGAATCCAACTACTTTGAGAGTTTGGGGAGTGCTAATACCGAAATTGCATGGCATGATATTGTTGGTTAGGGATCTCCTAATTCCTCCTCTGGCTCTACCTCTTCATCTTCTTCATTTTCTTCTTCTTCAGTAGGTCCCTCAATGTAGAACAACTTCTTTTCAACACACTTATGTCCTGGTCCAAATTTGTTGTCACAATTAAAACATAACCCTTTGGCTCTCTTTTCTTCAATTTGTTGAGGTGTCAGTCTAACTGCCGAGGGAATGATGGTGGAAGGGTGCTACGATCTCTGATATTATTGACAGTTTGTTTCCTACTGAAAGAAATTTTTCCTCTTGCCCTACGTGCCATGATCATAGAGTCTAAAACCTTATGAGGATTAAACATACACACCTCAGTCTCAATTTGTTCTTTAAGACCCCCAAGAAATAAGTCATTCAAATTATCTTCAGGAATATTTTCCACCCATAAGGAAAGGTTTTGGAATTGATGGATGTAATCTTTGATTGTTCCTGTTTGTCTGAGCTTTGCTAATTGACTGAAATAATTCTCTGACACACTAGAACTATAGTGCAATTGCAACTCTTCGGTGAATACTGTCCATGTAACATTGAGGCCACTCTTTTTCCTTTGAGCACATAACCATCGATACCAAATGAATTGGTCAAGTTCAAGATACAACGATGCCATGGTAACCTTTTGTCCCGATGGAATCTGATGAAGATCAAAGAAATTCTCCATCTGGTTAATCCAATTGAGTGGATCCTTTCCATCAAACTTACGCATTTCCACTTTTGGAATCATGTTACGGGCTTGCAGAGTGTTTGTATTTGGATTGGTCATGTTTGCAGATCCACCTTAGCTAGTTTGTCTATTACTTTGACCTAAAGATCCACCTTGGTTAATATGAGTATGATTGAGTTGTGGCTGATTAGGAAGGATATGATGACCCATGATATTGTAACTAAATTGGTGAATGAAATCCTCCAATTGTTGTCCAATATTTTCTACATCTTCTTTGTTGGCCACTCTACCCTCGAGGTTTCACAACTCTAACTCAAGATAGCTGACCTTATGGTCAGTTGAAGTAAACCCTAACCCTGAGGACTCTGTAGATACCCCTTCTGACTCTAACTCCTCAACTATTATCTCATCCTTATCGGGGTTTTACCCGGAGTGATGGGATTCTTTTTTCCTCTTGTCGAAGGCCCAACCATGATGCCCCAAAATGGTAAGATTTAAGGATCAAGGTCAAAATTTAGGGTTTGGGATTTCAATAGGAATTCGGCCAAATTTTATAAAACTCAAAGAACGAACTCAAACTAATTTTTAATCTTCTTTCTAGAAATGTAAATAACTTTGAAAAATTCCACAAATTGCACCCTAGGTAGCCGAATTATGAAAAAACATAAAACCGCTATAACTTTTGCAAAACAAGTCAAAAATTCTTAAAATTTGGGGAAGCTTACTTGACTGATTTCACCACACCACAAAAAATTTGCAGAAAAAATTCGCTACCGATTTTGAGATATGGACGAACCTTCACAATTAGGGTTTGACGCAGTGTTGGCCGAGTTCAAGCTCTGATACCACTTGTAATGTAATTACTTGTATAAATCTGATTATTAGCAGAAATATAACACCAATGAACACAATATTTTAGATAAATGATCTCAATGTGCAAGAAGAATAGCTTAGCCACTTCGAGGGGGCAACCTCCAAACCAAACAATAAGACTCAAATGCTGAATATGATGATCAACTACTACCTACTAACCCCTATATATACTATTCCTATGCTATGGCCAACACCAAGGCCGACCCACTAATGAAAATATAACATATATGAAAGAGATACATAATGATAAGAAGTTATGATAGCCACAAGTCGGCTATATACATCCAATATCCAGCTCCACCTTGTCCCTTTCTGGTGTGAAATTCACATTCTTCTTGCCATCAACTTGAATCTCCTCGTGAAACCCTGCAACCTGGTCTGCTTCCTTTTCCCGCTCGCTCCCGAAATTTGAATTCCATCTCGCTCGTATTAAACCAGAGTTTTTACTATCTCTGAGTTGAACCCAGAAGAATATCATTTGTGAATAAAACATTAAATATTGAAATTCGTATTGCCCATTGGAATTTAATCACATGGTCATGAAAATATCTTAAAATCATTATTTTTAAAAGGTGCAGAATGGTTAGACGTGCAAGACTTCTGCATGATGAGCCTGCATCAAGACTTATTCAAGTCGCTTGTTAAGGTTGTAAATACTGAATTCCAATTATTACTTTTCTTTCACGTACAATATGTCATCAAAGCAAACAGGGCACAAGAAATAAAAGACAAGATGATGCAAAAATATCATACTGACAACAGAACAAATGATTTGATAGGTAATTGACATAGATATTCAATAGCTAATTTCACTGACACTAATCTTTATCTTATGAGAATTCAACCTAGCTGATCATACTTGCTTTTTCTTATTATTTTTTCTTAAGAAAACAGTGAAAATCTATAGACTCGTGTCTGCGTAAGTGTTATATTTGACTGTATGTAGTTGCATACATGAAATTCAACAAGAAGTGAAACACACATAAAAATAGAGCTCAACGATTACCTAGGACAAACTCAATTGGCAATATGGGAAAACTCCAGAAGAGGAAGGCTGTTCCTTCTCTTTCCACTTTTTCTTTGCAACATTACAAGCCAAAATTTGTTGTTGATGCCTGCAAGACTATTAGTGACACATCAGCAATGTTCTCCTTGCTTGCCTTGCTCTGCAACTTGCTTCTTTGCACTCTCCTACACTGCAATTACATGCTACAACTGTAAAAACACTCAACCAAGAAGAATTGCATTATCCTCGAAGTGTGTACATATACACAAATTCAGTAAATTGAGTAAACAATATTCCAAATGTCATTAGACTTCAAAAAGACAGTTCCAAGTATTTAGCTTACAAGCCTGCCTGAGTGTTTCCTTTGTGTTGTACATGTTTGTCTCATGTTAAGCAGCTGTATGGGTTCACTTTTAGCCAAACTTGTTCTGTGCACATTGTTTCAATCTGCTCATGGCCTCAAGGTGTCCGGATCACCTTAGAACTTCTCTGCATCATTTGTTTATCTCTACACTGACTTGCATACTCACCAAATCGCCATGTTAGGAGTACTAATATTGTTTCAAGTTTCCCTAGTCAATTTTACTAGTGAGTAAGATTTTTTGCGTGGAGAGGCACACCTAACTGTGCAAAAATACAACCTGTGCATACACTACCCCCACAAGATTCAAACCTGGGACCTCTCTTTCTAGAGCACAAGTTCTTCACCATTAGGCCAACTCAGGCGGACAACTAGTAAATTAGATTAGTGGCCTGCTTGAACTGAATTCATCTTAGTATCTTACGTGTAAATGCTGGTCACTAGGAAATTGGGGTTTAAAGACGCTGACACTGTCCCTGTTCTTGTATGGACATCGCTTGGTGATTATATTTGAATGCAATAAAGCTGTACCCTTATTCATATGCTTTTGCACTCTATTTCAAAAGATGTCCCCGTCTCCGTACATATATCTGACATCTCGAGGTGACTATGGTAAATACAATAAATTGTAATACAAATTATTTGCAACCTAAGTAGATGTTTATGCAGTCTCAATCTTTTGTTATTGATCCAAAAGACACAGTTTCCTTTGAACATCTGAGGAAAAACAAATTTAAAGGGGGAAATTTCAAAATTAGTTACTTCTATGGTTAACAAACACCAAATACTTGAGCCAGATAGAAAATTGTTGGAAAGATTAACAACAATGCAAAGTGTATACTAACTGTACGGTTGGCCCTGTAATTTATGGAATCTCTCCTAGGCAGACCATTTATACTGAAGGAAAATCTACAAGAGTATTGCTTTGTGGTTGCTTGATGCCATTTTATAATTTATTGGGAGTATTGAATAGTTGCACTGCATAATATTTCCATTGCATGTTCTAGATTTGATCAATCTTAATATAATAGTAAAGTTTAACGGAATGCTAGTTTTGAATTTGTAGTAGCTCAGTGATGTTCATTGTGGAAGAGAGGGAAGTTTGTAACTAGTTTGAACTTGAGTAATGCTTCTTCATTCTCGTGTTCTTTTTAATTGGGCATCTGATTTTCTTCTATGAAGAACACAATTCCATATTATTTGTATGATTAAACTTTCTTGACTCGTAAACTGAAACTGTTTAGTTTGACTCTGGATTGATATTTACCCTATGTAGCTCAAAATGAGCTTTTCAATTTCCATGACATTGTTATTTTTCCTTGTAATTCTGCTTATGTTTGTTTTAATGTAGAACCAAGCATTCAGACTTTCCTTGGTTTCCATTTTTGGTGGCAACATTAATCATTGGATTGAATTGCCTGTTGTGCAGTTTACCACTTGTTGACTATGATCTGAAGTTCAGTATATATGTCATGCTAATAGGATCTTTAATGCAGGTGGATAGAGATGATGAGAGGTTACTTTCTCAAAGTCCTAGAAGGCCAAGTGGCGTTTCTGAAAGTGGTATGCTGTATATGGACAAATCATTTCTGTTCAGAGTTGAAGTTTCAAATATTCTCTCTGTGTCTCCATGTGCGGATCTCACTCTACCCCCAGGAGTTGGCCTGTGTATTGATACTGTCAAGGGACCATGTTATCTTGTAAGTATATATCTGGTTTGATCTCTTGTTGTGGTTTGTGTTTAGAATTTGATGAGTGATTATGTGTGCTCTCTCACATATTCACAGATGCACACTCCTACATGTACAAGAAAAACTAGCAGCTCAGGATAAAAGGAATTTGTAGATGGAAAGATCCTTAATACTCTTAATGCTTTTTCTGAAATCTGATATTCTGATTTTGGTGGCAAGCTAAATAAAGTTAAAAGTTTATTATAATGGCATTTTTGAATCTTTAGAACCTATTGTGTTTCTTGCATCTTGGCCACAGCAGATTTAAATGCTTACTTCCATGCACTAAAAACGATATATCATTGAAAGCTTCCATAAAGCCCACCTAGTTTGGAATTTCTTTGTCTTTATATCTGGGGCCATAGGGCCTCTTGGACCTTGCCCAGCATTTAAATGCTTGTTGGCATGCACATGGAACAGTATCCTTGCATCAAACACATAAATGCTGATTGATATGGACATTTACAAGCATCCTCTCAACTCTCCTAGTATGGATTTTGAATATTTTTTCTTTATTTTCTTTTTAGTGTATTTTCTTTTTCCTTTTTGTAGAACTGCCTTACACTAAGGCCGATGGAATGATTTGTTCAGATGGTAGTCGAGGTGTTAGGAAAAAATCTTATTGCTCACATTTGTTATACCCGCCTAACCTCTCATGGGTTTTTTATTTTGCTCTGTTATTGTTATGATCCTATTATTTAGGATCTTAGTTTGTTGTAGTTTTGGCTATATAATAGCCAGCTCTATGTACGCCAATATAGTGTGTGAATAATACTGTGATTTACTATTGATTAAATCTGCTCGTTGCATTTACGAGGGTATTGGTTCTCGAACATTTCCTATGGCATTTGAAATTGGCAATCATTAGTGTCACTCATGACATGATAACAAATGATAATTATTTGAAGAAGTGGATTTTCTTTTAACGATTCTAGATGTATTCTACAAGTTTCTATGTTTATGCATGAAAATCATGATTGTTAAATATTTGTAGCTTTTGATCATCTCCAACTATTCCATGTGTCATGATAAAGAGGTGGGTTGTGGGTCAAATGAATGTTAGTCAACTCACGGCGTTATTAAAGTATGCATCGCTGCAATGGCATCAAAAAATGACACATTAAGACATTTTCTATTCATTCATGAGAATATGGAGACATCATTGATTATAGTCTTTCATTTACACTCTCCACTTGGTGAAATTCACAAGCAGACTTCCTATACACTTTGGCCTATACGAATATAAGGCTTATAATTTAGCTTTAAGTTAATATTGGTTAAGGATTAACTAATAAACAGTTGTAACCTCTTAAACTGTTTTGTAACCATCTCTCACAATAAAATAACGAACACACAATGAACAATGCGTGCATTCCGATTCCTCTTTATTAATTCTCTGTTCACATCTTCTAACATTGGTATCAGAGCCATTGGTGCTCGATAGGGTTTGTAATTCAAATAGAAGATTGAAAATCATGAACAGAAGGTTGTGCAAATGCATGTCAAGACTGAAACATGAAAATTTCATCGCAAGTCACCATTTATGCTAGAAAATTTGTGACAGTCGCATGAGAGCAAAAATCAAGGTATCTGCAGTCATCCTGAGCTTAAAAGAGGTCATTAGGGAAAAAGTAAATACAAATCTGCTAAAACGATATATAAATTGCAACCTCTTGTATAGACCAATACAAAGTTTCAAAATTTGCTAAAATGTGATTAGAATTTGAGGGCACTTTGTTAAAACACCAGTCATGATTTTCAAGGGAGCAAAACAAAGATACAGTTGTCGTCAGAATCGTGAGTTTCAGAAATTGCACACTTGCAAGGGCTGGAATGAAGTTGTGAGGGTCTGTGAGGGATTGGAGCGAAGTCACGAGGGGAAAATGAAGAATAACGTACAGTCGCAAAAGTCTGAGAATGTTTTTACAGTCGTGAAAAGGGCATACAGCCTGCGAACTAGGGCACATGATAAAAATTGCAGACTGCCTTGAAAGGGCATAAAATACTTTCGCCAAAAAGCAGAAAATCTAGTCGACGCCAAGGAAAGAGAAGGAAAATTCCAAATTGAGGGCAAATATAGTTGTCCAAGGAAGAAATTGTGATTTTTATGTCTGTTATTAGGGTATGCTCTAATCAAAGGTGATATATTTTGCATATTTCAGATGCCAAAAGAAGGGCACTCTTTTACTGGTATTTTATCTTGCAAAATATTTTTGTAGATGGTTCTGACATTCCTTTACTGAACAAATTCGACATTAAATAAATTTCTGCATTAATTTCTAAGACAAAATCAGAATACAGAATTGTATTTCTTTGTATTGACTTTATTTCTGTACCTGAAGTATAGACTATCACTTTCATTTTGCTGCATTAATTTGTGGTTGTGGAATGAAAAATGGATGACGAAGTCACCATTTCTAGCCTCATATACAATCTGAGGTCTCTCATCAGATCAGCAGAAGTCAATACTACAATAGATGACAAAGATGCCAAAGCTATTTTATTAGACAACCCGCTTATACGGTGAAAGCTCAAAAACAAACCAAATGCTTGGAAAATTTGCTGATGAAGACTATGTATTCTAAAGAAGCCCAACACTTCAAAGACATGAAGGAATCAAGTGTAGGCAAAACTTGGCATGGATGGCTGCCCAAATAGTTCAGAAGTCTGAGGATCTTGGGAATTTACCTTTATGAGGGTCATGAGACAACTTGATGGAGCACCGTGGGAGTAGCTTAGTATGGAGGGTTGTCCAACAATTCAGGAGACTTACTAATTCGAGAGTTTGGGGAGGTGGAATATGGGAACTCGGGATCTACACCTTTACAAGGGTTAGGGAGGTAACTTGATGGAGTTCTCGCATGGTGAAAGCACCACATTTAGAAATGAAGCTTTTGAGAATGCGTGACACTTTTGTTTAGCTTTATTATTTTGATCTTCTATCAATATGTTTGTGTTTGCTTTCTGTAATGTAAGCCTTAAGAGGGGGTATAGGAATATAAGGCTTATAATTTAGCTTTATGTTAATATTAGTTAAGTATTAATTAAAACAATGTTGGTTGTAATCACTCCGACCATTTTGTAACCATCTCTCACATAATAAAATGATGGACACACAATGAACAATGTGTGCATTCCGTTTCCTCTTCATTATTTCTTTGCTCACATCTTTTGACATGGCGTGCCCCACTGTTCTCTATAATTCTATGCACGCTACCCCTGTTTTCACCGTAGCTATGAAATCCTCGACTTGCTAATCTAATTTATCTCACGAATACTATTGGAAGACTATTCTAGCCAGGACCCCCATTCTTTGTTGAAGGTGGCATCCTTCCCGGTTGCGTAACCCCTAACTTAATATGAAGCTTCCCATATATCAGCCAAAATGTGACACAAGAATGTACTAAAGTCGGAGGCCTCTATTTCCACTAGAACATGTTAGTTCATATGCACACTATGCAATGTGGTGCTCTTGGTTGCACGGTGTTTGAGTCTTGCTATTTCTTTCATTTGTGACATGTTTTGTGGCTATAAGTCCAATGATTCGACATCCTAGAGATTCCTGCTTCTTGTAAGGAACACACCTAAGAAGCAGTATATGGTGTTACTCATAATGTCCAAGATGAAAGCACCTTCCAAAAGATATCTTCTTGGCACACACACTTGGCGCATTTGTAACTTCTTCCCTATGCATTGAAGGTAGAAATGTTGTTGATACCATGTGATGCGAGTTGACCTATACATAATTTCTCTTAGGTATTTAGGATCTTTGGGAAACTACTGTGAAATTCATGTCGATTTGCATGCTCATGGATGTGCCATGTCTAAACTGCCTAGGTTGTGTTCTTGCCACTATAGAAGGGTATGTGGCTTCAATTTTTTTGATGATCTCGAAAGTATTGTGAACCTTTGGATGTGGTTTTGGAGTGTCGTGGACCATTTATAGGTACCACACCGACCAATGGCCATGAGAATGGGATCCAGAGTAACAAAGTTTTTGGTGGACTTTCAAAGCTTTCAAAGCCTTGTAGAACTCCTCCAGTCCCCATGCATGAGAACTCAAAGATCCATGGATGCTCTTGGGTTAGACTCCCCTAGAAATTTAATTGTGAGCATGGTGTTCACAATCTAAGGGCTGCATTTACCGGCCTTGACTAACCCATTCAACCCAGTTTCTCCTTTGAAATCCTCAAATCTTTTTCATGCCCTTTGTTATTCCATCTAACTAGTTACTCTTTTTACTCTTGCTGCCTTTTCTTCTTCCCAACTCATTCTTCCACAACTGATTCAACGTCTTTATACTTCTTCTTGGGAGTCGTTTTCCAATCTACAAATGTTTCTTCCTCTTCTTCTTCACGTCAACACTATTAGTTCCATGATAGGGTACAAATCTTCAACATCGAAAGTGAATGAAATATGTAACCCTTCTTGAAGCTCTATGTCGCATGCAATGTGTTTTCTGTCTCAAAATCTTGCAAGGACCAGTCTTCTTAAATTTCAACTTGTCATACATTCTTCTTGGGAACGCTCCATAGGTGCACTAGCACTAACTTCAACAAATGATTTCACTCTCCTCCTTTTATCTGCCTTCTTGTACTTTAGGCTACTCTACTATAACTTCCTTTATACTTCCTCATACAACTCGTGTATATACTCTACAAAATCCTCTGCATTCACATTCCTTTTCTGCTGTTATGCTCAACAGATCCATCATTCCCTTCAATGATCTTCCCAACATAATTTGAAATGGGATCATTCCAACTAACTTGCTTTAGGTGAATTTTGCTTGGGCCACTATCATATTCCTGTTGGGAATAGATAGCATGTGCATGATAAGTTTAAAGCGGAGAAGAGCTATGGGATACACGAAATATCAACACAAGAATGAAATACACAAAATAGACAAAATTTCACCTAGGGAAATCCTTTTGGGTAAAAAAACCTACACGATAATCTTCATTCAATAGTATTAGTATATACCCTACAAAATCCTCTACATTCACATTCCTTTTCTGCTGTTATGCTCAACAGATCCATCATTCCCTTCGATGATCTTCCCGACATAATTTGAAATGGGATCATTCCAACTAACTTGCTTAGGTGAATTTTGCTTGGGCCACTATCATATTCCCGTTGGGAATAGATAGCATGTGCATGATAAGTTCAAAGTAGAGAGGAGCTATGGTATACACGAAATATCAACACAAGAATGAAATACACAAAATAGACAAAATTTCACACTGGGAAATCCTTTTCGGAAGTAAAAAAACCCGCACGATAATCTTCATTCAATAGTATTAACTAAACCATTTATAATAAAATGATGTTCTCCATGATTCTCGCTTATCATACAACACTATACCATACCTACAAATATTACAAATACACTACCATGTATCAACATCCAATATCTTGTCTCATGGCCAACGTTCTTAACCGAACAAACCATCTTTCTAAAGAGATTGTGCGCCCAAGTTTGCTAAGGTTTAAGAGTTTGGAACACTTTTTTGAAAATAATGCAACAATTCCTCCAAAAGTGTCAATCTGGTGGTAGCCCAATCACTTCCAGAAATTTCAAGCCCATCTTACTCCTCCTTAAAAGTAGACAAAATTGCTTGTTTGCTTGAATGAGTCGCTTTCTTTGTGAGGCATTTACTATGGCAATCTCAGGCTTGCCTTGATGTGCCTTGATGTTATAGCTGATCCCATCCTTGATCCATACGTATATTTTAGCCCTCCTCATGAAGATAGTGTCCTGAGATACAAGGACTTCCAAATACCACATCGTATCAAGTGGTATTACATCTTGCTTCTCTCTCATCAACATATTATGGGTTAATACCAAATCTGAATCTACATTTTTGTTACTTGAATCTCTTTTCATACAACCAAAGGATATGGATAGGGACGATCATATGTTTTAAACCAAGCTTCTTAACAACTTCATTTGAAATCAAATTAGATTGTCAACGAGTATCAAGTGCATCTACCTTTTGTTTCTTAAACCAGATATAGATTTGGAATAACTTGCTCATATCATGTGTTTCTTGTTTCTTGCTAGCCACATTGGTGACGGTTCAACCTAACTTATCATCAATATCAGAATTGTCCTCGGGTGCAATTCTGAAAGCAACTTCCAACATTTTGCATCAATAAGCTAATCCCTAACACAATGACCACAATGACAAACATGTGTAAAGCAGTGGCAGTTCTCTTACCTTTTCTCTTTACTCTTTTTATAGGCTTTGTAAGGCTGATTTTGCTATTTCTTGGACTGATTTGTGAACTGATTTTTTTCAGGATTCTCCTCTTATTTGCCTTTATTCTTCTTTAATTTAGTATGCCTGCACAGATGCCTCTTCAAGGTACGTTGGTTTACTTGAGATGACTTGTCTCCTTAGGCATATGTGGAGATGTAATGTCCCCTTTTGGAACAAACCGGAAAATTAGCCAAATCTGAAAATAAAAATCTGAATCTTACATTTCAACCATAAACCCTCAACAAAAGCACTGAAATCTGGAACTTACTATTTTTAGTAAGTTCGTCAAAACCCTAGGCTGAAATATTCAAAATTCCATAACTTTTGATTTACAACTCCGAATTGCATGAAATGAAAGGGAAATGATAGATATTAATTAGGAGCAAATTTCCGTACAAGAAAACCACGAAAATACGGAAAACCTGATTTTTAAATCCTGAAATACAGCTGCAGCATCAAACCCTCATAACTTGCAAAATACTTATCCAAAAATTATGAACCATAGCTCAAAACGAAGCATAAATTATAAGGAAAATTATGAGATCAATTTTAGAATTTTGCATCCACGAATGCCATGCTAAAAAGTCACCTGAAACTCCAAAACAAGTCGCTGCCCTAATTTTGGGAAATTAGGTAAATAACAGAAATCTTCATAAATTCATATCTTGAGCAATACTTGGAATTTTGACACGAAATTACCCTTGTTGGAAAGCTTGGACAAAGAGCTTTCCAATGAACATAAATTCATCAAATTCCAACCAACAGAATTTTCTAGAAATGCAACAGAAATTTCCAGCAAAGTCGCCACTTTCCAAAATGGCAAAAATAAATATCAAGTCTTCAAATCTTCAATGACAAAGTCTTCAAAATCAGATCTACTTCAATTCCAAATCGAATGAGAGAGAGCACAATGAAAATCTAGGGCATACATCCCATTTCTCCAAGCATGGAGAGACATAAATGATCAAATCAACATGAGTCTAACAATGATCCCAACACTCCTTTTATAAGCAAGGAGGCACAAAATTCGAAATCCCTAGGAGAGGGAAATTATTAAATAAAAGCAATTTATTTCCCCTAGGTGTGGCGTCCCCTTTTCAAAGGGTGATTTTATCAATAAAAACCACTTAAATATTTATTTAATTAATTCCCCATTTAATTTTTATATTTTGGGAATTAAATTAAATAATCTTCACAATTAAATAATTATTGCTTCAGGCAATAATATTTAATTATTTAATAAAATTGTTCCCCTTGCAACATCCCAAAGCCCACGGGGAAAGATAGGCTAAGGGTCTTCAAAAATGGGGACATTACAGAGACCTCCCACATACTTGATTGTCTTCATCCTCCAAGTCCGGACTCCAAACCCATTTAGTTTGTCTATGGAATTCCATGGTATAATTCTGCACACTTTGTCCACTTCCTTGTTTGAAATACAAACACCTAAGTTTTTGATCAGTTTTATGCCCAATAGGATGAAAATTCTTAAGCAATGATTCCTTGAATTCAACCCACCTATTTACAATTGTTTTTTTTTTTCTTTGGAGAAGATCATAGATAACTACTAGAGCAGGCCCTTCTGTTTTGAGACGTTCTCTTTTGTGCCTCACTAACATGATGTACACTAAAATATATCTCCATTAGCTTGAACCATTTGTCTAACAATTTAGGTTCTACTTGTCCTTCAAAAGATCTAATCTCAAATTTGGTTTCAACTTTGTAAAGAGTATGATGGGATGCTTTTACCTTGGCTTTACCTTTGTCTTTTTGAGGCTGCTCATTGTCACCTGTGAACTCTTATCTCTCTTCTTCATGAGGCTCTTCTTCTCCTATGCCAAAATTCTTGGCTAGAGTATGAACACCATGTCCATGGATTCTTAGTTCCTAGCTGTGAGCTCTTGTTTCTTGGTAATGTTATCTTGGGGCTTCATCATGCTTTCCATTCATGACTCTAAGAGAACAAGTGTCTTGGCAAGATTATCTTCACCTTCTTTCACCATTTATTTTACTTTCTGATTCCATCTCCTTGTATAAATTTGGGGGTTGCAAGGTGGTAACTCTTATTCTTTCAATATTGTCATTGTCATACAAATCAATCACAAACCTTCCACAATACCCAAAGATTTAACACTGTTCTAATACCAAAATGATTTATAAACTCCCAAGTACAATTGCCTAATAGAATTTATAGAAACACAAAATCACAATCCTACTTAGATTGAACTCTAAATTAGAGCTCAGATACCCGGAAACCCCTAACCATGGCAGCGTACCCACATATTGACGCATAGGGTACTGGTGTTGGTACTTGCCTGAATCGTTTCCAAAACTCCAAAACAGTTTTGGGTATGGCAGAGGGTCATTTCTTTACCATTTCAGGCCGTATCTGGGACATTTCTATACTGTTTCAGAAATGCTTCTGTTTTATAAATGCCAAAAAAACCTATATACTTATGTTTCAACAGTACTTGAGGAAAATCTAGATGATATACTCTAGAATCATGTACATATGAAAATTTAAGCATGTTGAATGTTTTGAACTTTCATCAATACAAAGAATTTTAAATGTTTTATCTTTTATGGACAAAAATGAGTATTATGCATTTTTATATATATTTATAATTTTTAATAATTTATCGTACGGATGTTTCCATGCCATTTTGTACCCAAGTTTTTATTGAAAATTAGCGTTTCCACATTTCGAACCTGTACATGTACCCGTTTCCTAGTAACCTAGCTTTAGAGAGTTAGTATTGGTGTAGCATGTTGTTGGAAAATGTAAAACAAAACATACAAAACTGAAATCAGGAATATAAGAAGCGTGTTGAGTAAACTATGGATGCACTTAACAATGGACACAAGACTTTTGACCTCGAAAACCATGACATGGGGAAAAGCTAGTTGGAAATGGCAATCACAAACCATCCATATCTTTCTTATGGCCAAAGATAGTTATATAAAGATAGTAATATCTTTCTTATAGTCACTCTGCTGTTTGCTCACTCAACTCTTCTCTATAATCTTCATTATTTCTATAACCAACTGAACACTAACTCAGTCACCACACTTCTCTGATTTGTACCATCTTATCATCTCTCATGAGTGTCCTTTTGTGCACCAAAGTCGTCTTAGAACTGAAGAGAAGACACTATGCTGATTTCTTCCTCCGTTTCCTCTTTACAATCTTCATTCCTTCTACAACGTAGTGAACACTAACTGTGTCACCCCACTCCTCCAGATTCATGCCATCTTATCATCCCTTCAGAGTGTCCTTTTTTGCATTAAAGGAATCCCGTTTGTCTTAGAACCGAAGAGACTTTTTCTATCTGCCATTACTTACTGGAAAAATGCCCCTCTTGGGAACCGGCAGTTTCACAACTGCCCCTATTGGGAACCAGCGGTTTTGCAATCGGTCCTGTGATAACTAGCGTTTATGAAACTGCCACTTGTAGGGACCGACAGTTATGAAACTTCTCTTGTCGTAACCAGTGGTTAAGAAACAACTGCATGTAGGGATTGGTGGTTATGCAACCACCCCTTGCTAACAGTGGCAGTTTCATCACCATATAGAAAGTACTCAGTTTTAGCCCTTTTAACTGACTGAAACCGGTTGTCCTCTGGTTGGATGATGAAGAGGTTTGATTTTCCTGATTTGTTTAGTACTTTCACATTGGAGTTTTAGAATACTCTTGTAGTGAGGGCAGCAATAAGGTTGAAATCTTGGTTTTGTCTGTACATGTTGATCTACACTTTTAACTTGTGTAATATTAATAATTTCCGTCACATTCGATAAAATGTTGATTTTTAACAATTTCTCCAGTTTGAATTGCTTGGTTAACATTAATGTCTATGGATGCCTCAATTTTTTGACTGTAATGCCTTTTCTTCTTCTTTGAGACTTTTTACTTCAGAAAGAAGAGTCTGGTTATGATAATGTAAGCGGATAATCTGTGTGTTTTTCAGTTAACATTTTATCAATATATTTCAATTTGATAAGTTTCAAGGTAATCTTTGATTCTGATCCTTTAGTTTTTGGATTTCAGCATTTAAAAATTCAAATTCTTCTTTAATGATTCAATTTCATTTTTCTCATACTTAAATACTTAGTTTCATGGTTTTTCCTGGGACAAAAACATAAATAATCAGGGTTGTTTCTGGGACAATAACTTATGAGAATTATTAGTTATAGGCAGTTTAATTTATTTTATTCTTTTTTCTTTTACGAAAATCATTGATAAATTTTTACAGGTTGTAGTAAAATCTATTGGTTTCTATGCCACTCAATATACCATATAAAAGCATTTCCACAAAAATATAACATTGCAATTTTGATCTTCTCCTCATCCTTTTAATTACCATCTTCTCAAAGTAATTTTTCATTTGATTTGTCCCATTAACTACATTTATATTATAACGACATCATTAACTATAAGGACTACTCACACTAGCTCTTTGCATTTTCTTTAAAGACTCTAATCAAGTAAAACATATCCTTAGAATGTCATCAAACTTTTAAACCTGCCTTTTTATATCTTAGTTTGTAATTTTTTTAAATTTATAGTTATTCTTATATGTTAATATCTGACTACTTAACATGCAAGTAATTGTTTTAATTATTTTGAGTTTATTATTTATTTTATTTTATTAAATAGGGCTCTCAAAGAAACTATAGATTTTAATTTATTTTTTAAACAGGGCTCTCAAAGAGTCAGAAAGATATTTGTCCTTTCCCACCTATGTGCATATTAGAGGAAGCAATGTACAAGGGAGAATGGTAGGGAAAGCGAAGGTGGTGAAGGTGCAGAGTTTGATTGAAATGTGTGGGCATGAAAGGGAAGAGATGAGTGGATGGGGTAAACAAAGTTGTGATGAAGATGGTGCAGGTAAACACGAAGTGCTAGAGAATGTGGGGATAGGTTCTGCAAATATGCTGAAGAGGAATGCATAATTGACGGATGTATATTTGGAAAAACAGTGAAAGAGGGGGCAACTCCTAATTTTTATTTTAAATTTGCTGTGACTCGATAGGCCAAAAGTTTACGATTTTTTATTTTATTTTTAATAATAAATTTGAAGAAAGTTAATTATAGTGTAATGTGGCCATTGGATCTAGAGGATTGAAATTATATTAAGACACGGAGACTGGATATAAAAAGTTTGAGCCTGTAATAAATGATGATAATGTAAATACCATAGTTCAAAAAATCGTTATCGGCAATTAATTGGCATGCCAAATTTTGACTCGGAAATCGGCAATTGGCAATTTATCGGCATTAATCGGCATTAATCGCAACTTTATCGCTGCTTTTAAAAACATTTAAATTCATAAAATAAACTTAAATTAAATGTTAAAACATTGTTAAACGATGCGAGAAGTGACTTTATGAATTTTTTTAATCTATAAAAATACTTACAAGTTACAAATAAATACATAAATTTATGATAACTTGATAGATAATATTTTTAAAATTGTTATACAATATACTATTATAAATTTATAGTGTATACTATATACTATTATAATAAATGTATAAATTTATTATTGTTATAAATTATATAAAAATAATAATTGTGTTAACAATGGATATATTACTGTTACAAATTATATTTATTATACCCAAGACTGCACGGAAACACCCTAAACCCCCTTGTACCAGCCTGGTACGTACCGGGTATGGGTATGTACCCACAGTACCCACAGTTTTTCTTTTTTTTAAAGTGCAAAAAAATAAATAAAACAGAGTACCCACAGTTTTTTCTTTTTTTTTTAAGTGCAAAAAAAAAAAAAAACGAGGGCTTTGATTGGAATTGAACTTTGGAAAGTTCGTGTGAGATTCAATATTGCCAATAGGCTCCGAAGGGTCGAGAGAGATGAAAAGGACTTCATTTGGTTGACTTACTATTTGGGGGTTTTCTTGTTGCTCCTCATGGGTCCTTTATTCTTCAGATCGATTCAGAAGGCATGGGAACAAGTGAAGCACTTGGTGGTTGGGCAGCCTATCTTCTCTTCGTTTGACATTGGGTGCCAAGCCTACAAATCAATTTCATCGAATCAGAAATATAATGACAAGATCCTTGCCTTGACAAGAGGCTGTTCTGCCTTCCTTTGGTTTGAGAAAGGAATTAAAATATTTCATGACTTGTACAGATTTGGGAAGTGGATGGAATGGACAAACCTTAAAGCTTTCTATAAGCTTCCTCAATCTCAGTTCAGAATGTATAAAATGCTCAAAAATTCTTTCACAAATACTCCCTCTCTCTTTGGACTACTTATGGAGGATGAAAATAAATGTATAAAATGCATAGATAACACATAACAACTCAATTTTAGAAGAATTAAGGACACTTTCTTATGGTTTCCAAGCTAGTTACATATTACAAGCGACAAACTTTAAATGTTTTTTTAATGTCCAATGAGATGTCTAACTCAAGCTTAAGGCATTAATAATGAATTATCAAATCTATAATACAGTCTATGTTATTAACTATTATGTTTTGAACATTATGAATCAATACAAACTCAAGTCTCAATTCTCAAAGTATTGGAAATTTGTTTTCATGTTCTATGAATGATTTTAAGTTGTATGAGTATCAAATTTCAATAAGTATGCAAATGCTTCGTTAAATTTATAATTCTATATACATACACACACACATATATAAAACGTACCCAAAAGCGTACTATACCTGAGGTTTTTAAAAAATTGTTGTTTCAGCATACCGAACCCGTACTCGAACTTGTACACGTACCTGTACAGAAACAGTCTTGATTATTACTGTTATAAATTATATTACTATTACTATTATATATCATTGTTACATGTTATAAATTATGATCTTTTATAACAGTAATATATAATAATATATCATTTTTAAATGTATAAATTTATTACTATTATATATTATACAAAATGAATTAATCTATAGATTTTATTTTATATACTATATAACTTCTAGAATTAATATACTGTATACTCATAATACTATTGAAATTATTTAAAAAAGAATTAATACTATTGAAAATCTTTAAAATAAAAGAAAAATAAATATACTGGGTTTGAATTTATACTTTGTATAGTGTATATGAATTTATAGTGCCAAGAACTGGTTGCCTAGGGCCACGAACTGGTTGCAACAATGTGTACTTGGGCCACAAATAGGTTGGAAACCACCAACGAAATGCCACGAAACCACCACAGATGCCTCGAAACCACCACGAAATGCCTCGAAACCACCACGAAATGCTCAAAACCGGGATGCGGAGAAAATATGACTCGTGCGGGAAAAAAGGCACAAAATGGTTTGATTTGGTTTTTTTGCCTTTAAACCTAAGCCACATGATTTTCCATGATTTTCCTAGAGTTTCCTCAAATTTTTAGGTTTTTTATCCCCGAAATCAGCGATTTATCGGCACTTCGAAAATTATGATTTTCGAGAAAGATTAATTGTTTTACTTGCCCTAAATGATAAACCGCGATAATCGGGCGATCAATCGTGATTTTTAATACAGAGGTAAATACACACAATCACTACATACTACAATTGTGAAGAGAGAAAGTAGATTGGCTTCCAAGCATGTTGTAATCAACTACATTGCCAAGTATGCAACAAAAAAGAGAAGAGATTCAAAACATATCATCAAATATTGATGTGGCTTACAAACTTTGAAAACCTAGATGAATTAGCGAGACTCAATCCACCAAGATGAATTAGCGATTGAATCCTGGTGGATTGAAATTATATTAAGACTTAAAGAGTGTGAACTTGTAATAAATGATGATAATGTAGATGCTCACTATCGCTACATATTACAGCTTGTGAAGAGAGAACGTCGATTGGTTTATAAGCATGTTGTAATCAACTACATTGCCAAGTATGCAACAAAAAAGAGGAACTCCAAAACATATCATCAATTTTTGACGCGGCTTACAAACTTTAAAACCCCAATGAATTAGAAGCAAGAGCATATAAGACACTTCTTATTGAAAGAATTGTTGAAAAATACATTGGGGCATGAGAAATATGTTACATGTTAGAGTTTCGTTCGCAAAGAATAGTGGAGTATTTGCCAATTTGAATGTTTCATGTGAAGTGCTCAAATCAGTAACTAAAAATGATGATGATGACCATGAAGAACATACAAAATCTTTCATTGATGGATATAAGAACGTCTTTTTCCCTTAAAAGTCTTTCACTTATTAATTCAACTAGATCTTGAAATAATCCAATGCGAAAAGTGATACCAAATGGGATATGAGGAGTATGGTAGTTGTTGTGAGAGTATTCCCAAGGTTTGCCTCCATCCTTATGCTTGAATCACCTAAATGGGCTGGTTTTGTTGGTCATAGTTATTAATTTATAAGCTATTTTGTGATATAGAAAGAGATATTGGACTTGATGATGATGTAATAAAATCAAATTGGGAGTCATTCAATTATAATCCTTACCATTAATCATTGATGTATTTGGTTAACGGAATCGTGTAACGGAAGCTGACGGAACTACTTACGGATGTTGACGGATTTTGACGGAAATGGTAGAAAGTAACGGAAATAACCAGCAGTATAGAAGGGCTGAAAACGAAAGTTTAAATACATGAAAAGAAGTGTTTTTGCATAAGGATTATCATGGTATAAGCGAGATATACACAGCTGTACATAGGAGAGAGATATCAACATTTTAAGGTGTTCATATGCCATGTTTTATGGTGAAAAGAAGATTTAATGATGGTAAATCTCCATGTTTTAATGATAAGGGGATGATTAAAGGAGCAATAAATATGTCCATAGGATGGTTTAAAATACATATAAAAATGTGCATTTGTGCATTTATTTTTTTGGATGACCCCCTTAAAATAGCGCCATTTTATAGTTTGGCCGACATGTGTATTTGCATTATTAAAATAAAAGATGGTTAATTAAATAATGGAAAGGTTGTGTTGGTTGGAATGATGTGTCTTTTCGAAAGGATGTGAGAAGGATATATAAGGAGATGGAATCATTTGATTTAGGCAAGCAATTTGAGTGCTTCATTCAAGTTTAAGGGAGAGAAGAAGAAGAGCAGAATATGAAATATAAAAAGGAGTGAAGGGCAGATTTATTTTTAATGAAGAGTTGCAGCGATTTATATATGTGAAGGGACTGAAATAAATCAGAAGAATATTCTTAGCAGCATTTTTGTTCTATCATCTGTTGAAGCAGCAACAACATAAAAGATAGGAAAGAGTTTGTTTTTCGTAAGGAAGGTTGGTGCCTTCATATTTGAAGAGATCGGTGTCTCTTGCTGAGTTGGTGCTTAGCAAAAAGGGGTTGGTGCTCCTGTAGGTTGGTGCCTACAAAATTGTAACTTGGGGATTGGTGTCTCCCGTAGGTTGGTGCCTACAAACATTTGAGAAATATAATAAAGAAGATTTTCTCCGTGGTTTTCTCCCGAAAAAGGGTTTCCACGTAAATTTGTCTATTTGCAGTGTGTTGGTTTGCTTTGCATTCATTGATTGCTTTGATATATTCACTGTGAAATTGATTAATTGTGATTACAAATATGAGATTAAGTGTTAAATTTAAAAGAATATCATAATATTGATTCACCCCCTCTCAGTATTATCTTGTGCTTAAATTGGTATCAGAGCGGGTGCCTTCAAGAACAATCTAACAATTGGAAGGTAGATCTCAGAAGCACATATGGCTACTCATCAAGTACAAGAAGGTTTTTCTTCGAACAAGGCTCCATTGTTTGATGGAACAAATTATGCATTTTGGAGCATAAGAATGAAAACATATCTAATGGCACTAGGGTTTGATATTTGGCAATCAATAATAGTTGGATATACAATCCCATCAGTTCCACCGATAGATCAAGCCGGAAAGAAGGCTTTTGAAAACAATGCCAAGGCGATGAATGCTATCCTATGTGGCCTATCAGAATCTGAGTTTGTTAAAGTAATGCAATGTGACACGGCGAAGGAGATATGGGACAAACTTCAACTATCTACGAAGGTGATGACAAGGTTAAAAGGGCTAAGCTTCAAACTCATAGGAGACAATTTGAGAGCTTGAAAATGAAGGATGAGGAGAATGTTGCAGCCTATCTTCTTCGTGTGGATGAGGTTGTCAATGCCATAAGAGGGTTAGGCGAAAAGATTGAAGAATCCATGATCGTTCAAAAGATTCTAAGGTCTCTACCATTAAGATTTGATGCTAAGGTGTCTGCCATTGAAGAAATGAAGGATCTTGATAAGTTGAGCATGGATGAACTACATGGAATACTGACCGCGTATGAAATGAGGACTGAGTCAAATAAACCATCAAAGAAGGAAGTTGCATTCAAAGTCTCAAAGAAAGAAAAAATCAAAGAACTTGAGTCGAATGAGAACTCAAACAACGAAGAAGATGAGAAAGAAGCCTTGTTCATTCGAAAGTTAAAGAAAGGATCTGGAAAGTACAAAGGTAAGTTACCATTTAAATGTTTTAATTGTGGTAAAATTGGTCATTTTGCGGCTAAGTGTCCAGAGAAAGAAGATAGCGATGATGAGGAAAGCAAACCTAAATTCAAAAGGGAATTCAAGCAAAGCAAAGGCAAGAAAAGATTTGGAAAGCAAAAGAAAAGCTTATATTCAAAAGGAAGTAGTAGATCATCCGAAGAAAGTGGGATAAGTGACTCAGATAGCGATAATGAAGAAATATTATTCATGGCTATAAAAGATGACTTAGAAAGAGATGAAGACATGGAAGAAAAAGGTGAAGTGAATCTTGAAGAGGAACTTATATGTGCCTTGGGAGAGTTGAAAGCTCTTAAAAAGAAAAATCAGAAACAAAAGTTACAACTCCTAAAGTATGAAGAAGAAGATCGTAACTTTGAAGCTAAGATATCACAATCTCTTGAAGAATCAGGAAAGATGATCGTGGATCTAAAAACCCAAATTGAAGAAGCAAAACAAGTTGAAGAAGAATTAAGAAATCAGTTAAGGACTAAGGAAGAAGATTGTGAAAAGCGTGAGTCAGAGATCGTTGCTTTGAGAAAGGACTTGGAAAAAGCAAATGCTAAAGTTACAAGTAATCTAAAATTCGAGAAAAGTACCGAGATACTAGATGAAATTCTGAACCGACAGAAGTCAACATCCGACAAGACTGGTCTTGGATATACGGAAAGACAAGACACCACTAACACAAAAGGTATAGAGTCGTCGAAAGGGACAAGAGAAGAGAAGTCAAAGACCTATGCAGAGACACTCAAGGAACCTATGAAGAATGAAGAGTTGAAAAGGGAGAAGAGCTTTATGAAGATCAACACTTCTTACAAGGAAAGCAAAGATGAGAACAAGTTTAGAAGACCAAATCCTCCAAGATATACTCACATGTCCAGGTTTGAAAATTCTTTCTATGGCTATTGCTTCTATTGTAATCATTTTGGTCATAAAGCAATAGATTGTAGAATACGGGTGAGAGACAACAATATAAAGAACAAAGGTGTGTATGGATTCTCAAATAGAAATTACAACTCCTTTGCTCCTTTATCGAACTATGTTGAAGATATTGTTTGTTATAACTGCAATAACTATGGACATATGGCAAGATTTTGTAGAAGTGGTTTTGTAGAACCATCTAAATCGAACCAGAAGGTAAATGCTCCAGAAATAAAGAAGAAAGAAGCTACAAAATTTTGGAAACAAAAGAAAGAGGATGATGGGCAAGATAAAGAGAAATCTATGCTTGTTCAAACAACATTCCATGCACAGGATGAAGGGCAGTTGTGGTACATTGATAGCGGATGTTCAAGACATATGACCGGAGATAAAAGTAAGTTCATCTCATTGAAGAAAGTAAATGAAGGTACGGTGAAATTCGGTGATAACGCTAAAGCAAAGATCGCTGGAAAAGGTACGCTTGAAGTCTTGATAATGGTAAAACAAAAACAGAGAATGTTTTATATGTTGATGGATTAAAGCATAATCTCTTAAGTGTAAGCCAAATGTGTGATCAAGGACACACACTTAAGTTTTATGTTGAAGGGTGTGAGATAAGGAAGGCACACGGAGAGAGTTAGTAGCAGATGCACATAGAACCACAAATAACCTATACATGCTCGGAGAAGTAAAAGGAGAGAAATGTTGTCTAAGTCAGGTTGAAGAGAGTTGGCTATGGCATAGAAGGATGGGGCATATAAATTTTGATAATCTTGTGAAAATCAACAACAAGCAAGTTGTGCGGGATATGCCTAAGGTAACGAAACCTACAAGTACTCTATGCAAAATGTCAGCATGGAAAGCAAACCAGAGCAAGGTTTAGAATGAAGGAGTATTCGACCACCAAACCACTAGAGCTGATTCATACGGATTTATGTGGACCTACCAGAACAGAAAGCATACAAGGTGAGAGTTATTTCATGTTATTCATTGATGACTACACTAGAATGACATGGGTAGCCTTTCTAAAAGAAAAGTCAGAAGCATTTGAGAAGTTCAAAGCTTTCAAGGCTTTAGTAGAAAATGAAACCGGATTGAAAATAAAGTGCTTGAGGTCAGATCGTGGAGGTGAGTTCACCTCAAATGAATTCATTGAATATTGTGAAGATCATGGAATCAAAAGACAATACTCAGCTGCAAGGACTCCACAACAAAATGGAGTGGCAGAAAGAAAGAATCGAACCATCCAAGAGATGGCTAGAACCATGTTAAATGAATCTAAGCTATCAGATAGATTTTGGAGAGAAGCGGTAAATACGGCTGTTCATATCTTGAATAGAGGGAAAATCAGAGTTAATCATGACAAAACTCCTTATGAATTGTGGAAAGGAAGACCAACTACTATAAAATATTTCAAAGTGTTTGGGAGTAGATGCTTTATTAAAAGAAATGAAGAGAACTTGGGAAAATTTGATTCAAGAGCGGATGAAGGAATTTTTCTTGGCTACTCTATTAAAAGCAAAGCCTACAGATGTTATAACAAAAGACTACAAACTATAGTAGAAAGTGCAAATGTGAGAGTGGATGAAATCGTGAATCAAAAAGCTAAAGAACCTGCAGAAGAGCCCTTAGAAATACCCGAGGTAGTAGAAGAAAAGGAAGAGGAAGAAGATGTTGAAAAATTAAGTAAATCTGAAAGGCAGGACACCAAAACACCATCTCATTTTGTTAAGAAGAATCATGTTGAAAGTCAGATCATTGGAAACCTTGATGATGGAGTACAAACAAGAAGAAGAATTGTAAGTGCATCAGAAACAGTAAATTTCTCCTTATTATCCAAAATAGAGCCGAAGAACTTTGCAGAAGCCAACCATGATAAACATTGGATAAAGGCAATGGAGGAAGAGTTAGATCAAATTGAGAAGAATGAAACATGGGAACTTGTACCTAGGCCAAAGGATCAAAATGTGATTGGCACTAAGTGGGTATTCCGAAATAAATTGAATGAAGATGGACAAGTCACTCGAAACAAGGCAAGGTTAGTATGTAAAGGGTATGCTCAAGTAGAAGGTATTGATTTTGAAGAAACTTTTGCTCCTGTTGCTAGATTAGAAGCAATTAGAATGTTTCTTGCTTTTTCGGTATTCAAGAACTTCAAAGTCTATCAAATGGATGTCAAATCAGCATTTCTAAATGGGAAGTTAGAAGAGGAAGTATACATAGAACAACCTGAAGGGTTCCTCCTATCAAAAAATGAAGATTATGTGTGTAAGTTGAAGAAGGCCTTGTACGGATTAAAACAAGCCCCCAGAGCATGGTACTCTAGGCTTGATAAGTATCTACAAGACCAAGGGTTCAAGAGAGGACTTGTTGATAGCAATCTTTACATTAAAATTGAAGGTGAGCACCAGCTGATTGTTGTTGTGTATGTAGATGACATAATTTTTGGAGGAGACAATGAGGAAATGTCTAAGAAATTTGCCGAAGACATGCAAAAGGAGTTTGAGATGTCCATGTTGGGAGAGTTATCATTTTTCCTTGGATTGCAAATTTCTCAATCTGATAAAGGAATATTTATATCCCAAACCAAGTATGTGAAGGAAATGTTGAAGAAATTTGGCATGGAGGAGTGTGCACCTGTTAGCACACCTATGGCTACCGGGACAAAGTTAAGCAAAGATGATGAATCTCTGAATGTTGATCAAACTCTCTATAGATCAATGATTGGGAGTTTACTATATGTGACAACATCCAGACCAGACATCATGCAAGTAGTGGGTATGGCTGCACGTTTTCAAGCAGGTCCGAAAGAAACACATGTGCAAGTTGTAAAACACATATTCAAATATCTAAAGGGAACTATGGATTATGGGTTATGGTACCCAAGGGGTAAAGACTTCACATTGGTAGCTTATACAGATTCAGATTGGGCAGGATGTGTGGATGATAGAAAAAGTACAAGTGGAGGAGCATTCTTCCTTGGAGACAACCTAGTATCTTGGTTAAGTAAAAAGCAGAACTCTTGTATCCTTATCAACAAAGTAGAGTAGTATATATATAGCAGCAGTGTTATGTTGTACTCAAATTCTATGGATGAAGCAAACCTTGAAAGATATCAAAGTAGAGTATGATCATCCAATCTCCATATTATGTGATAATACCAGTGCGATAAGTATTTCAAAGAATCCGGTTATGCATTCAAGAACAAAGCATATTCCCATAAGATACCACTTCTTAAGAGAGCAGGTGGCAAAAAAGCAGGTAAAGTTGGAATTTGTTGCTACATCCGAATAGATAGCAGATATCTTCACCAAGCCACTTCCAAAGGAGACATTTGAATATCTACGACAAAAGTTGGGAGTAATATCCTTTGCTTCTTCCCATTGAAAAACCAAGAGAAGCATCGGTTGAGGGGGAGCTAAACATTGCAATATTCAGCTCCTAGATTGACCCTTTGCCATTGATGTCAAAGGGGAGAATGACAGTAAGGGGGAGTTACAGCAAGGGGGAGTTGCAGAAAAGAAGAATTTTTTTGGAAGGTTGCCATCAATGAAAAAGGGGGAGATTGTTGGAAATATTGTCATTGATGTCAAAGGCTTAATCATTGATGTATTTGGTTAACGGAATCGTGTAACGGAAGCGATGGAACTACTGATGGATGTTGATGGATTTTGACGGAAATGGTAGAAAGTAATAGAAATAACCAGCAGTATAGAAGGGCTAGAAAACAAAGTTTAAATACATGAAAAGAAGTGTTTTTGCATAAGGATTATCATGGTATAAGCGAGATATACACAGCTGTACATAGGAGAGAGATATCAACATTTTAAGGTGTTCATATGCCATGTTTTATGGTGAAAAAGAAGATTTAATGATGACAAATTAAATCTCCATGTTTTAGTATGATAAGGGGTGATTAAAGGGAGCAATAAATATCCATAGGAGGTCCATAGGATGGTTTAAAATACATTAAAAATGTTGTTTTTAATTTTGCATTTTTAAAATATGGGTGCATTAATTATTTTTGGTTTTAGGCCGACTAATGTGTATTTAATTATTTAAAAGTGTTAATTAAATAATGGAAAGGTTGTGTTGGTTGGAATGATGTGTCTTTTCGAAAGGATGTGAGAAGGATATATAAGGAGATGGAATCATTTGATTTAGGCAAGCAATTTGAGTGCTTCATTCAAGTTTAAGGGAGAGAAGAAGAAGAGCAGAATATGAAATATAAAAAGGAGTGAAGGGCAGATTTATTTTTAATGAAGAGTTGCAGCGATTTATATATGTGAAGGGACTGAAATAAATCAAAAGAATATTCTTAGCAGCATTTTTGTTCTATCATCTGTTGAAGCAACAACAACATAAAAGATAGGAAAGAGTTTGTTTTTCGTAAGGAAGGTTGGTGCCTTCATATTTGAAGAGATCGGTGTCTCTTCTTGAGTTGGTGCTTAGCAAAAAGGGTTGGTGCTCCTGTAGGTTGGTGCCTACAAAATTGTAACTTGGGGATTGGTGTCTCCCGTAGGTTGGTGCCTACAAACATTTGAGAAATATAATAAAGAAGATTTTCTCCGTGGTTTTCTCCCGAAAGGGTTTCCACGTAAATTTGTGTCTATTTGCAGTGTGTTGGTTTGCTTTGCATTCATTGATTGCTTTGATATATTCACTGTGAAACTTGATTAATTGTGATTACAAATATGAGATTAAGTGTTAAATTTAAATTCTCTTGATAGAATTGATGAAAATGTATGTGGACCAATTCGTTTTGTAGTAGAGGAACTGGAAAAATGTGAAAGGAGGTGAGTGACAATCATTTTCAACTCGGTGCATCTTTGCCATGCCATTGCCACCATCCAATAGGGCTGGATTGAGTTAACATAGCTATATCTATTTTTGCCCCTGATTTTCCAAACATAGGACCATGAAGATTAGCAAAGGCAAGCCACGGTGTTCACAAAGAACACTTTGAATCCCCACTTGAGTACATCTCGCGAAGGCCGTCATTGACCACTGTTTTCACCTCCTCATCATCACAAAGAGGCACTCTCCCAATCCTTGGTGCATACCATTTGGGATTTAGAGAAAAGGCTGCCATTTGAAGTGGGGTGTTCAAAGTGTTCCACCGCCGCGTTATGATAGGCCTAAGATGTTCCTCGTATAATCCCAAATCAAGATCCTTCTTATAAATTGCTTGCTTTACTTGCCCAAGCATGCTATCAAAAGTCTCATAAATCTCTCCAAGACTAGGAGAGTCTGTATCAACATATCTAATGACATCTACAATAGGCGAGATGAAAGAGCAACCATATTTGCAAACAAAAATTTCAAAAAGAATAAGATATTAATATTATATATTAATTTTGTAAGACTCGTGAAAAATGTCAAAAACTAAAAGTCTAAAAGTGAATGCTAATACAAAAATGAATAAGATTATCAAGTTAAAACCTTTAAAACGTTAATAAATTAATAATTTTAAATTTAATAAAAAATTAGTATTCTCTTGCTTAATTGTGGACCGCCAATTGTCATCAAGGATCTTTTGTTTCACTTGTTTCACAACTTTTCCCTCAGTGGTGTTTGCATCAAGCCATCTACCCCACTTTGGATTACAAGCGTAGAGCCTCCTGCACCTCAAGCATCCTCTCTAACAAAAAGATGTAATCGACATATCTAATCTCCACAGGGTTGAAGAATTCGTTCTTCGAAAAAGTCCTGAAGTGAGTAAGTGAGGTGTGATGGTTGGAAATAAACTTCTACAACCACTTTCTTCACCCATTCTATCTTCCCTATGTCTTTCAATGCGTTGTTCAACACATGAACACAACACGGGGTCCAAAAGATGTGCTTGTAAGCACCTTCCACCATCATGCCATCTAATTTGCACACACGTGCCGAATCAGTGACCACTTGTACAACATTTGAGGCCCTAACCTCCTCTATGGCCTCTCTCAAAATCTGAAATTGGAAGTCTGCATCCTTTCGCTTTCTTGAACAATCAATAACCCTAATTAAATAAAAGCTAGCTGTAGATTTGACTATGATTTTGATGAGTGGCCAATGTCTAATATCAGTCCACCCATCCATGACAATAGAGCAACCCACCCTTTTCCAAGTGTGCCTTACGTCCTCCATCACCAAACTCACATTAGAATGTTCTTTATTGAGAGAGTAATGGTAGTTTATGTTCTCTAGGTGGGATAAATGAGGGACCCACAAAAATTATATCTTTGTAACTTTTTTTTTTGAAGAAAGGAGAATGTGTCACATGAAATGGGATGGCATGGGCAAAGAAAAATTGTGTAATGGAAGACTCTGCCACTTCCTGAGATTGCATATTGAACATACCCACAACTGTGTTAGGCCTCTCACTACCACTAGCCTTCCTCTTTCCTCTTGTAGAAACATCAACATCACCACTAGCAACCATGGATGGCATAGCAGACTGTGTAGACTCTACTGACATTGGTGTACCCTTACTCCTTGTTTCACCCTCCATAAACAATCTAGAAACCCCTGCCTTCTCAGGTATGGTTATTTTTTCACAACCCTTAACCCCATGTCTTGTAATGCCCAAGAGGTGACTATATACTCTAGTGTAGCTCCCTCAAATCTTTTTAAATATGGCACAACCACACTCTAGTACCCCCGGAATTTTTCTTTTTGTTCTTGTCTATAGCTGTTGCAAATTGGAGAAGAGGTTTAGAGATTGAAAGGGGGCCCTTTGCATGATGTTTCAAGAGTTTGGAAGGGCACTAAAATGGGTTTTTTTCACCCACACCCTAATGAACCCCTAGCTGAAAGCTTTATATTTGTTTGTTCTATTTCATGTTCACTGTTGTCATTGCTTCTGCCCATGTTGGTTTGTGAAAAACAAAACTTTATTCCTTGAAACTTTGAAAAAAATAGAGAAAAAGCATACACATACCTGATACCTAGCTGCTACTTCTCCTTTGTACCTTACTCCTCACAACTCACTAATGTTACACTAGTGATACCTTATCTGAAAACAATCAACAATACAATATTTTTTCCCCTCCAAACTCCAACCTTGCTGCTCCAAGCTGCGAGTTCTCTTTTTGGATGAAGTGATAATAATATGTTATGGACAACAAAAATGGGTAGTTCATGTTCTTTTGGGGCTTAAAGAGGCGTGTGCCCCAACTGACATGTCACTTTTAAATTTTTATAATGTTTTTGGCATTTTCATTATGTTGACATGGATTTTTTCAGTCGGGAGATGGCTGGCTGTCCCAGGGATGGTCGAGAGACGTCATTGACTTCCTCGGCTGCTCCCTTACATCTTGGTGTCCCTTGTGCGTTTTGGGATGAACCCGAGCTAAAGTTGTAGGTTAGGGGACGAGGGGGACCTTTCTAAGGTGTCCCCGAGTCCACAAACGCCCCCGGCGCGGTACGCCCTCAAAGAGGCATGAGACACATCCTCGGGTACCCTTGTAATCAACCTATTGAACGAATCACAATGGAACATAAGTGGGAAGTCATATCTAGGCTACAATGTAGCAAAATTATAGAAGTAACTGGAATAGATATTTTGGGAATAAAAGATATTGATAGACAAGCACCGTAGAATAACAGATATTGAGGTGAAAAATACACAAATAAAGTGATAAAATTCATAAGCACCATGAAAGATAATAGGTTGGATAGATGATGATATAACACCAAATATGAATTATAAAATCTTATGTGCTAAACAAAAACTAGCACTTGATATAATTATGACACATTATCATCAAGGTCAAAATGCCTTGCCATTATGCATGATAATTCAAGGAACAACAAGAACAGGAAAATCATATCTAATTGGTACCATTCATCAAGCATTTCAAGATGCAACACTCCTATAGCAGTCTCTTTTTTATTACTTGCACCAATAAGAGTTAGGGCATTCAATATTGGTGTATCAATGATCCATTTAAAATTTTGAATCCCAGTCATGGATTTTGCAGAATTAGATGGAACAAGACTTGCAACATTCCATACAAAGATCAGCCACATAAAATGCATATTGGTTTTGATGAAATGAGCTTCATCGGACAAAATTTGCTACAAAACATTGATTCTTGACTTCATCAAGCATTTCTTGAAAATGCAAACATGAGTTTTGGAGGTATATCTCTGATTTTGGTGGGAAATTTGGGACAGCTGTATCCTCTTAATGATAGACCTCAAAATAGTTGTTACTTTTGATTAAATATTTAGAAAGGAAGGAGAAAGCAAGGATCAACATAGGTTTTGTCATCCTCTCACAAATCTGAGAGATACAAATCAAACAATTGATGATTGAAAGTTATTGATAACAAGACCAATGTTGGATTAGATAGAGGTACTGATGGAGAATCTGACAATAATATTCATTTGTTCACCGCAAATGATAATTTGCAGAACTGTAACATAAGAAAATTGGAATAATTGAAACGACTTGTTGCACATAGCATCGCAACCAAAGTAGGCAGGGCCAACACACCAATAAGAGGTAAAAATGATGAACTTGATGTGGAGTTATCAATTGCTAAGGGGGTCATCTTAACCTCAAATCTTTGGGTACAAGCAGGTCTTATAGATGGAGCTCTAGGGAATATTCAAAGTATAATATACAATCCTGGGATTGCCCCACAAGATCCACCAACATTGATATGGTTGAGTTTGATAGTTAATCTTGAATATGATTTGAAGATGAAACTCCACATAGAATTCCAGTTACACCTATACAAAGGGGGGACACACCAACTACCCTTACAATTGGCTTGGGCATTAACAAGACACAAACCACAGGGATTAACTCTTTCGAAAGCTACAATTAATGTAGGACAAAAAGAAACAATAGAATTAGCATTTGTGGCTATCTCTCATGTTAAGTCCTTGGAAGGACTGAGAATATTGCCGACATTACATGTGACTACCATGAAAAGATGAAAAAGATAAACAACTTTCCAATTGTAAAGCTAAGGAACAAAGAGTGAAGTGCTTAGAAAATAATTTCAGGAACTTTTAACAATTTTCTTTCTATGATTATGAAACAGTTCATTATTTTACATTTTATGTGATTTGTATGACATGTTTTGATGAATATTAAACGATTCTTTATTTTTCATTTTATCTTATCTACATTACACATTTGGATGATTTTAAAATGCTTCATTTATAACCATTTAATATGATGTATATTACACATGTAATCTTTTATGAAATGATTCATATTATATTAAAGGAAAATGCAACACCTATGGATGCTGCTAGCATACAAATCTTAGACAAATCTATGTAGAAGATGTAGAGAGATACCATTCTTGAGGCACCTATGTTGGATTTGTGACATGAGTGGAATAGGTGCCTCAAGGATGATATCTCTCAAATCTTTTACATTGATTTATCTAAGATATCTATACTAGTCATATTTAATTTCAAGGAAATTTACACAATATTCTATAATTTAATTTTTTTTAAATGGGGTTTTCCAACTACAAACTGAGATATAACTTAAACCCATTGTCTAAAAAAATTCTGATCATAGACTTGAAAATCGAATTGAACAACTGGTATGAGGTGCAAAGGAAAAGCCGGTTGGATTTGGTACCACTTGACATGTACCTACTAGATCAAATTGTAAATATGGAATATATATATAATCTCATAGATGAGTAGATATGATGGGGGTGATAGGATTTATATACAATTCAAGGGGCCCATGTGAAGTGACAACTTGTGCTATCATAATATATGGCCTATAGTTTATTATTAAGACCCCATTAGTTATGTATTAACTAATGTACAGTTGAACTACCTCAACAATTTTGTAACCATCTCTTGCATAGTAAAATGATGGATACATAAACTACTAAGTGTGCAATCCATTTCTTCTTCATTCTTTCTCTATTTAAGTCTTCTAAGATTGGTATCATAGCCATTGGTGCTCGACGGGGTTTGGAATTCAAATAGAAGATTGCAAATCGTGAATAAAAGAGGGTAGATGGGGTTGGGCAGTTGAATATTCGATATCCGGTATGGGGGAGCAAGGCCTCGGGCCCACGGGGTTGTCGGCCTCACGGGGTTGGAGTTGGGCAGTCGATTCTCTATCCCCGAGAGCCATATAGAGAAGATAGTTCAGGGGAGGGGCAGGGATTATTCCATCTGGGGGGGTTGGGCTGATGAAGGTGCCTGACCGACCCCCTGAGGAGATCTAAAGAACTCACCACACCATTCATCCGGAGTGCCGCGGAATATCACTACACCCTTCCCTTATGTAGTGATATAACGATGCCCTCCCCTTATGTCGTGTCGTAGTAGTAACCCCGGAACCGCCCCCATTATCTCATCGAGTGCCTCGGGGCCGACTTCAGTGACCATATATAGATAAGATATATATCACTCGGCGCCCTTATATCTGTATGGGGGGGCCGGTTCTATTCTATAGATAGAGGGAGTTAGTCGGTCGATTCCGACTTCAGTGCGGAAGAGTTGGTATGAGCCCTATCTAGAATTCTGAACTATGGAGGGCTCGACCGCCTATACCTATGCATCCAATCTAATAAGCAGCCCGGTCCCTATCCATATGTGGGTGGTGTGCCATAATAGATATAGGGCTTGATGAACCAACCAACCAACCCTATCATCTCGAGTGCATCAAGTTCCAGTTGTCGTTGTCCCGTATCTTGATGCCGGCCGGGGGGGGCCTATATATCTATATGGCTTCCCTTACGCCGACTGCGGACCGGGCCGCTCCGATTGATGGTTATGAACCCGACTCATCGGTGGCGACATCCACAGTTCTCTCTGGTTGTGGACCGTGCTCAATCGCGGCGAAGATTATTGTAACCGGCATGCCATTTTATATACATCTGAATAGCTGATGCATATCTATATGGGTCCTCCCGGCCGGGTCCCCTATAGTTCTATATGGGTCCTCCCGGTAAGGATATAGAGGGCCCATCCCATAATATTCTTTCTATACAGCATAGCCGCCGCGCTCTCCGCTATATAGAGTAGAGTGGGCCATCGGGGGAGTCCCTCAAGGATATAAGCCATTTATCGATATAGTAGGCCATCGGACCTCTTGTCTATCATCCCTCTCTCTAGAACAAAACTTAATCTAGAGGATTGTAGAGGCGGTCGAGCGGACTCTCTATAGTCTAGTCTTATATGGAATAGAGTGAAAGGTTTGATATGTTAGGAATTATTAGCACTCACATGGTTTATTGTTACGTGAGTCCATATATTTTATGTCTATGTGAGGTTGTTTGTAACAACTCACGTAGAATAGATAGGTGAGTAAAGTTGTCGTATTAATAGGGTGAATTCCTTATTTATAGGAATGGTATTCCTATATAAATGTATGTATCTCGTATGTTGTGTATTGAATAAAATATAGATTATTGTGTGCAAATTCTTGGTACATTTCATTTGGCATTAGAGCGATATCTGATCATTTGCAATGGAATTCTAAGGATAATGAGGGACAACTACATTTGTCCCTGTGCATGGTGAAACTATTATAGTGAGCCCTCTAAATGCTTAGTGCACAGTCCATTCTGATCTCTGGAAAAGGACACAATACGTGGAGCTCGTGTTTAGACATGCATATGTGAGAAAGAAGCGGTTAGATCCTCATTCTCTTGACAAAAGTTGGAATGCCTTGAAGCTGGACATGATCACCTTGAACAAAAGACTTGGGAGTCGGGTGTTTCTCGTTTCAACGTCCCTGGGATCTGTAGACTGATAGAGTACATCTATATGTATTAAACTACATTTACTGCCAAGCATCCAAACCAAATCTCACATTGCCCTCAGCTTTCCAAATTTGCAAGTGGTTTTGTTCAAAGTACCTCAACGTGTTGGAGATCGATGTGTACAACAACTCTATCCCCGCATATCTTGGCTGTACATTTTGTTATTTACCATTGACAAAGGTAGTAGACTGAGTAATATGATGAAGTGAATGTTAGTATCCTGCGGGTTTGCTATTATTCTAAGCGGATCTGCCAAAAATCTCCCCGTTGGTGTCTAGGATGGTGTTTGCATTGAATTCCTATTGTTGTGTGTGTTGCATAACATCTGATAAAAGGAATTCATATCTTCATTTCTAGTCTCCTTCTTCCACATGTTCCATTGTGCAATTATTACTGGTCACAAAGAGTTCACAGACCTGCTGGTACATCACAGTCGACACTCAATAACCAAGATCTCGCAAGATTTAGCTCGTAGCCGTGAGAACAAAGGCAATTTGGTGTGCATTATATTGAATACATCAATCTATTTTTGGTTCGTGACAATATAGTATTGAATTGGGTAGATCCTTGCTTGATTACCCAATTCAAATACTGTAATCAAGCAAGTAGGCACACCATACCGTTCGTAACAATACCGTAATTGAATTGGGTAGATCCTGTTCGTGACAATACCGTTGGTTTCTATTGAAATGGCGAGTAGTGTGTATTGACTGAAAATATCATTGCAGTGTTTTATTTTGTCTCTTCGTGGCATCCAAAAGTCTGTGTTCTCGCACCAAGCCGACCACACACAGTTTCCATAAAATCTCAAAAGTTCGTTAAAAGTGAAGGACAGTGGTCAACAAACAAGGGCGCAGATTCGCATATGAGTGTGAAAACAGAACCATGCAAGATGTCTGAGTATAACAGTTTTGGAGGAAATGTAGAACCCGTAATAAAGAAATCTCTGCATGCAATGTGGCACGTCAGACCTCACAGTCGAGCTCCACGCACATGCAAGTCAATCGGCCAAAACTACTCTCTACACATGGTTTCCACTCCAAAAACAACGGGTTAGGAGCTTACTTGTTTTAAGTTTTCTCCAAATTGGTGGTTTTCTCTATTATTTAGCGGTATTTGTTTAGGTAGTTTATGTATAATTAGAGTTTGTCAAAGAGTATATATTCTGTGGTCTTTAGTTGTATTTAATCTTTGAGTCATATTATTATAGTTGGTAGAAAGTAATTAAATATTACTTTCTAGTCTATAGTTAGAAATTTAGTGTTCTTTGGATTTAGTCATTGTGGTGTCAATATAATCCTTTGTCTTTATAAATGTCGTTATTTTCAAAGTTTAGAGTCTTGATAGTCAAATGTATTATATTGTAAAAGTCATTTGTCACCATTTTGTCTTGTCGATCGTAAGCTATTTGAGTCGTAGTATCAAGGTCATGTAAAAGAGTCGAATTTTTTCTTAATGGTATTTTTGTTGTCAAATAGGTGATTTTAGAATATTTTTTTATTGTCTTTTTTATTAGTCAAAATAATCAAGTTGTCAAAATTTTGTAAAATAAAAAAATTTGCCTCACGGACGCATTTTCGGTTTTAACCCGATGTCCAATTTTTTGGAGAGTAAGATGAATAATATTGCAGTTCTAAAGATATTTTTGATGACTTCAAAGAAGGAAAATATCCTTGGCTTTGGGGGCTCCGCCCTTCGACCGTGCCCTGGAGTGCGCCTAGGGCGCCGTCCCGGACCACGAGAGGGGCATCCCCCTTGACCCCACCGGGCTACCGCCCCAGACCCCGCTTTGGAATTTCAGAACCAAAGCGAAGATTTGTGGGGAAGATGCATCGACAAAAGGTTGTGCAAATTTGAGCTTCAACGTTCAATTTGTTGAGTAGGCACATGATTCATGGAGGACGGAGGAAACGGAGAAGGAGGTCAATCAACGACCTCTCGTCAGTCACCAACGACGGGGCCGCACGAAGCTGTGGTGGCAGTGTGTGTGTATGTGTGTTTTCTTCTATTTCAGATTTGTAGTATGATTTTGGAGTTCTTGTTCGAATAAGTGAAATATTCACATTGAGGGGGGGAACTAGAACATGGTCTCAATGTTCAAATTTCTCCCTATTTAGTTTGTATTCAATGAGCAATGGTTCCTACATATTCCCTGAAGGAAAGATAGTGGACAGATGAAAGCACAAAGGAATAGCAACAACATGATATTTGGGTTGTTGGTTGTCCTATAAAACCATCCTTGTTGAGGTTGTTGGCTGTCCTGTAAAACCATCATTTGTTGAGGTTGTTGGTTGTCCTTGGAAAACCATCCTTGTAGGTTGTTGGCTGTCCTACAAAACCATTTGGGATCACGAGCATGCATAGGCTGCAAGCTGCGAGAAGGCGAAGTGTGATTATTTTTTCTACCTTGTCAACATTAGGGCAGTGTATATTGGGAATTAATAATGTTAACAATAGGGGAGTGAATGTTACAAATATATTGTGACATTATTAATAAATTGTAATATTATTAATAATGAGTTTATAGAACTCATATTAATAATATAGTTGTAATAGTTAGGTGAGTGTGAGATATTAATATTGTGATCATATTTGTATGTACGTGAGTTAATCTCACCATTAAAATAGGGATATGAGATGATAGAGAGATATGTGGGATAGGTGAGAGATTCATGGAGAGAGATTATAGGGTTTGAAGATGAGTGTTGACTCCACCTTTGTAGGAGATCAAACACTATAAATTGTATGCTCCATCTATGTAAAGATATCCAGACTGAATTAATAAGAAGATCATTATTCTGTGAATAATAATATTGAGTTTTCCTGTGTAAAACTGATCCAAAATTATTAGGATTTAGAGTAGATGAAGCTCAACATGGATGGCTTCCTAGTTAGGTCAGGAGTTTGTGTATTTTGGGAATAATACCCTTTTGAGAGTCATGAGACAACATGATGAAACATTGTGGATGTCACTCAATATGGATGGTTATTAGGCAACTTGAGCTCTATTTGGTCAAAAACTGTTTTCAAAGAGTGATTATGAAGAATGTGTGGTTCTGTTTGGCTCTATTATTTTAATCTTCTACCAATATGTTTTTTTTTTTTTTTTTGCTTTTTGTAGTGTAAGCCTTAAGAGGGGTAATAGATTATAAGGCTTATAGTTTATTATTAAGTCACTATTAGTTATGTATTAACTAATGTACGGTTGTAACCACCTCAACCATTTTGTAACTCTCTTGCATAATAAAATGGCAGACACACAAACTACTAAGTGTGCAATCCGCTTCTTCTTTATTCTTTCTGTTCAAGTCTTCTAACATGTGCCTCTTGATAGTGACCTTTGATACCTAAAACAGATTTCAACAAATGACAAGTTGCCTTCTGATCAGTGTCCAACTCTGCAACAGATGCTTATTTGATGGTTTTCTTTTCTTTGGCTGGACAGTTTTCACTGCAGACTGTGCAAGCTGAGGCATGTGGATTTCATAGATATGTTTTGGTAGTGCCTTTTTCAAAGCTCTATTGATTGTGGACAGCCAAATTATGTTTGTGCATTAATGTGTTCATGTGATAAACTAATTGCATTCCAGCTTTAGCAATGCAATACTTTTGAAAGGCGATAAAAGAAGAAATGAGTATGATACATGACTCAAAAGATTTCAAATCTGAATCCATATTTTCAGAAAGGAGTGGAGTAATTTGCACTGGAAATTATTACTCCATATAAATGTTTTTAGTGGCATTCTGTGGAAGTTTGAATATGACTGTTTATGGAAAATTTCCTACTGTATAATTTTCACTTTTTGATTGCATATACAGTTTGTTTCAAAGAGTTGTAAAACTCCAGATTCTGACAATTCTAAATATCATGTATTTCCCTTGTTGATCAAACTTGTGCTATATTTGCAATGTTGATAGTTCTCTTCGGCTATCATCAGCCAGTGTTACAAATTTGGTTGCATTTGAAATGGTTTCCTAGAAGTTCAGTTTGTGTCAATGCTAAATGTTTTGCATTTTCTTTGTTGAACTTCATCAACAAACAAATGCTTTGTTTGTAATGCGGCTAGTTTCAGCCATCATCAGTTATAAATGTAGTTGCATTTGGAAAAGTTTTAATCATCACTCTATTCAGGCATCATTTTGTGCAACGTGACTGTGATTTTGAAATACATAGTATAGAGTCTAGACCAACTACTTGTGAACGTATATATATATGGTAGCTGCATGTAAAAGATGGCTAAATAGAACACTTGTTTCTAATTAATCCATAAGCAAGCTTTTGGTTCGAGAATCTTGTTTGACATTGTAGTGTTGTTCTCTGAATATAACCCTGATAATAGTAGTGGCAAACACCCATTAGTTACCACTATGCCATGGTTGGTGGACTTAAAATATGTTATCATACATAAGAGGGACTGTCCTATGTGCTATTGTATGCATTTTCTGTGTATAAAACTTAATTGGTTGGCTTTTGTTTCTAACTGCTATGATTGTTGCTCTATTTTAGGTTGCAGATACTTGGGAAACAATGGACGGGTGGCTAGATGCAATCCGTCTTGTGTATACTATTTTTGCGCGTGGAAAAAGTGATTTCCTAGCCGGGGTTATAACTGGTTAATGGCATTTCGGAAGAAACATCCTAGCATTACTTGCTTATTTTGTAATTCTTTCTAGTTTAGGGATCTTTGTTTCATTTATCTGGATGAATATTTTCAGCTATTCATCCAGCTTTTGTTTCAATTCTTTATCTTGTAATAGGCAATATGTATCACTGTTTTATGTTGAGCAAATATAATTTCCAAAGCGGAATCCCACATTTTGGACGAATATTCAGTGCTTAAATATTAAGAGCTTAAGCATGTGTATTTCTAATTCGATTCATATAATGATTGTCTGATTTGTGTCATGTAAAAAAATAAAAAAGCTAATGGCTATATCTAGATAAACAAACATTACGTAGGCACAAGAATCTGATAATGATTTTTTCCCACATGTACATTATAAAGAGAGAGGCTAATGGCTATATGTAGATACAATGATGTGGCTATACGTATTTGATATTGATTTTTTCATCCACATCTAAGCAAAAATAAAAGTAATTTAACAAATGTTCTTGATGGTTTATTGAAGACTGAATGCAAATGTTTTTAATAGCCTCTTTATTTATATGGATTTATGGTACTCTTTTTAACACACATTAATGCATTTATTAATTTTAATGTTGAAACTTGAAGGTAACCATTTTTGTTTCAATCGACAGTATGGACATAATATAAAGTAGCGATATTACATAAAAATGAGAAGGCAAATTCAAAGTTAGGTATTCACTAAGAACTTGTTCGATAAGTAGACAATTGAAACAATTAGGAGTGACACTTATATTAAATTTTTTAAGGCCATGATAACAAAACATTTATTATATGATTGAGTTTGTTTGTCAACCAATAATAACATGTTAGGTTAAGTCTGTTTTCATGTGAGAAAGTGTTGAAAACTGTACACTAAGAGTATTGTACACTTTCCACAGGTGTCTTTCCGACCCTCGAGATTTTTTTTTGGCCTTAAAACGTGATTGATATACCGAGATATGTTCTTTTCTCATATGGGCGTGATTTTTGACTCATAGGTTTATGAGATAGTTTTGGCTCACAGGTTTTGATACCCACGGTTTTGTAAAATTGCTTAAATAGTTGTCTACTTATATGGTTTTATGCATATGGTAGAGATGATGTAACATTGCATATATGTTTTGAATTTGAGTGTGAATTACAGAGAGTTTGTTGAACATAACTCCAAACAGATCCGAGTATTGTATTGAGAGAGTGGTGGTTTGTAATAAAATTTGAGCAAGTGATTCTTGGTGGGCGTAGCCCAAATTGGGTGAACTACGTTAAATATTTTCTGTGTTGTGTTATTTTATTCTGCACTTTTATTTAAGATCTGTAATATTTTATGCATATTAGTTTCTATACATTGCGATTATGTGAGGGACAATTCTGCGTATATTTTATCTTTTATTTCTTAACATATCATTCAAAATTTATTCAACAAGTAGACAATTGAAACAATTAGTGGTGGTACTCTAATTAGTGGTGGTACTCCAATTAAATTTTTGAAGGCCGTGGTTATATGAATGAATTTTTTTTTTTAGACAAATAATAAGAGCTTAAGGATATTTAACCATCTAAATACAAGAAAAAATGTTTATTTTGTTTGTTCCTTCAAGGAAAATTTAAAGACATTACATGCCCACAAGAATCTTATATTGATATATTTGTTTACACGTGTACATTTAAAAACATATCCACGATTAGGTGTGGCTACAACAAACATATATTGATTTTTTCACCACATTTACACAATAATAAAAGTAATTCAACAAATATTCTTGATGGTTTATTTATGACTAAGGTAAATGTCTTTGGGAGCCTCTTTATTGAGATGGATTTGTAGTACACTTTTTAATACAAACTAGTGCATTTATTTGTTTTTAAATTAAAGGTAACAAAATTAGTTTTCAATTGACAAGTATGGACATGATATGAAGTAGTGATATTACATAAAAATGATAAGGAAAATTCAAAGTTAGATATTCTCAAGGAACTTATTTATGTATGTTAAAAGACATTCAAACAATTAATGGTGACACTTTAATTAACGTTACAAGGCCATGGAAGCAAAACATTTGTTATATGAAATGATTGGAATTCCTCAACAACTAATATCATCCAAAAGATGTATTTAGAGCATAAGGCTATTTACGCATATAAATATAAGATTAAATAGCTTATTTAGTTTTTAATGTTTGAAGTAACAATGATTTTTTTTTATTATATAAGATGAAAATAAACAAAATTCACGTACATAGCCTTTTGTTTTGGTAGTTGATGCAAAAACCTTGTCTTACTAATATCAACAATTAGCTCTCCCTTCTTGACAATAAAATTGGTTTGTATGAATTAGATTGGACAAATGCAATCTCTTATGATTACTTTGGATTCCACCACCATGTGCACTTGTTAACAAGATCAAGTAATTCGAGTGTACAACTATTACAACTATGTTTTGGATAATCACCTCATTATTCATCTCAAGACCATGCAAGATTACTTGTGATTTTACCGGATGTGCATGATTTAAGTTTTTAAAGCTTTTAATTATCATTCATAAGGTTTTTCGGGCCATATACTACATGCCTCTCTTTGCATCAAACTTGAGTTTTGATCTTGATCACGCTTACTATTGCTACAAGCCTCCTCTTAAGCTGCTTTCAAGGACTTACACCAAACTCTCAATCTCCTCATCTTTGGGGATTGTCACACAACCCCACTAACACAAATCAAGGCAACTTTTATAGATCCACCATTTTATCTATAGTCTTAACGGGCATCCAAGATTTCATAGGAATATTAGGCCTAATTGTCTAGATCTAGAGTTTGAGCCAAATTATGACTTAGAAGGACTTTCAAAATCTTGGAAACCCTTGAACAACCCTTTCACATGGTGTTCCAACAATTTTAGAGGTCAAACTCGGTTTATCAACCATTTTAGAAGATACAAGGTTACCATTACTTCCACTGTGTATAATAACTTTACAACATTTAACTTTGGACTCACAAGTGGTTCTAAACAATGTCTTTCCTCTGTATTTGATCTCCTTCCTTGGTTTGAGAAGTTCCCTCTTCATCAACAAAGATTCTCTTGTTTCCAATTCTTCACACGATCCTACACTTTCATCATCTTCAACTTGCACAACTTGATTAGTATTATCTTCATGAGGATATCTTGGGCATTCATAAGATCTATGAGCAAATTCATTACACGTTAAACATCTTCCCCAAAAGAAATTTTTCTTACCTCTTGAAAATGGTACTCTTCTTTTGTATGGATGACCTTCTCTTGGATTTTGTGTTTACTTGGAGGGCTAAGTTCTCTTTCTTCATAGATTTGAATGGAACTTGCTATCCTCATGTTTCCTCTTGCTTCTAAAATAGTTTCTTCAATTGTATTGCTTCGTTGGAAGCTTCTCTTGACCTCGAGTACAAGTTGATAAGCCTCCTCAATTGTTTTGGGAGAGAATAAGTTTATTTCATCTTGAATACTGAAATTAAGACCATTTAGGTACCTTTCTTCCTCCTCCACATCAACTTCTATATGACATGTTCTTATAGTTAACTTGTAGAATTCCTCCGTATAGTCTTTTACATCCATTTCCTTCTACCTCAAATTCTCAAGTCTCTTACATAATTGTGTGTTGTAATCCTTAGCACAAATTTACATTTCAATTTAGCTACCATTCTATCCCATGAGGTGATATTTTGGTTACCTCTTCTTATTCTATCATCCTAAATTCCATCCCACCATAGTGAAGCATATCATCTCATCCTTGTAACAACAAACTTGACCTTTTTGTTAGCCTCTATCTCTTCATATTCAAAATATTTATCCATAACTGCAATCCAATCAACTAGTTCATCCACATTAAGTATTCTTTCATATATATGAATTTCTATATGAGGTTTAGAACTTACCTTTATGATTGTCTTGATAAATCTTTCCTCTGCACTTTCTTGTCTTTCTGGTACTATCACATCCTCTTGGAGTTCTTCTTCATCACTTATATATCCTACTTCAATACCCCTTCTATGTGTCATATCCATTGTTTGTAAACATTCTGTATGTTCCTCATCTATATCATTATTGCTTATTGTTTTGGTTACTTTGTTTGACCTTTCCAACAAAATTTATCTTAAGTGTCATCCTTAGAAGCTTTTTTTCATAGCTTGTTACCTTCTCTTCTCAATTCTCCTTCACATGATTCTTTTTCACAACCTTTGCCTTTTTCCTTTAGTCAATATTTTTCTTGATCACAACCAAATCTTCTTCTTCCTCTTTATCTCTGTTTATCCTAGATCCAACCTAGGCTCGATACCACTTGATGCAAAAATCCTATCTTATTAATATCATCAACTAGCTCTCCCTTCTTGATAAGAAATTTAGTTTGTATGAATTAGATTGGAAAATGAAATATCTTATGATTACTTTGGATTCTACCACCATGTGCACTAAAAGGAACGATAACCAAATCGTACCAAGCCAAGAACACAGATGCTAATCAAACACCACGATCAATAAAATGAAAGCAATTCACCATAATAACTTTACATAAAACCTTTGCAAACAAATGAGCAACAATATCATATATTATTATGGAACTCAATGAAATACAATGAGAATGGGCCTTGCTTATATAGGCAAGGAATAACAATCTAAGAACCAGTCAAGGTCGTAGATCAAGCCATAAATCATGGAAAGAACTAGTCATCAAAGAACTAGTTAAGTCCATAGATTTATGAGAGAACTAGACATCAAGGATCTAGTCAATACCATAGATCAAGGAAAGAACTAGTCAATACCATAGATCAAGGAAAGAACTATACCTAACAACTAGATAATATCCCCCTAATATCTAAATAAATAAAAAGAAATATCTAGACACATAAGTGGGTGAGGATAAATATAATAAAGGTAAATAAAATATGTAGGTGAACATGAGCCAAGGTAAATACCTACTCTAACATGCACTTGTTAACAAGGTCAAGTAAATCACTCTCTACAATCATTGCGCAACTTTATTTTGGATGACTACCTCATTATCCATCTCAAGACAATGCAAGATTACTTGTGATTTTACTAGATGTGCATGATCCAAGATTTCTTAAAGTTTTTAATGATCATTCAACAGGATATAGACATCATTCCCAAAACAAAAGAATTTCCCAAAATACTACAGGTCTCTCTTTGTATCAACTTGAGTTTTGATCTTGAGTATGCTTATTATTGCTATAAGCCTCCTCTTAGATGTTTCAAGGAATTGGACAAAACTTCTCACTCTCCCCACCTCCGAGGATTGTCACACAACCACACTAACACAAATCAAGACAAATTTTATAGATCCACCATTTTATCTCGGCCTAAATGGGCATCTAAGATTTCATAGGATTACTAAGCATAATAGCCTAGATCTAGAGTTTGAGCCAAATTATGACTTAGGAGGACTTTCAAAAGATTGAAAACCCTTGAAAAACCCTTTCACATGGTGATCTAATAGTTTCAGAGGTCAAATTACCTTCCAAGGTCAAAAGAACACAAAATTGCTTAAAAATAGGCATATATTAGGTCTCTTTTGTACCCTGACACACATAGTCAACCCCAATTTGAGTTGTAAGGACTCAAAACATATGAAAACCCAAAAATATATTAACAAACATTAAAATACACCTCCATGTAAAATTTCATGAATTTTTATTGGTGGAATCTCAAGATATTCAAGTTTTTGTTCAAAAACCGTAGGTAAAGGAAAATTTAGGTTGAGAGGAAGAAAAATCCATATATGGAGAAAATGAGTGTTTCATAACCTGATTCCAACACCAAAATTTCTATTTTCAGATTCATTAACTTTCCTCTTCAGGGATCTAGTGGTGATTTTGCATGGATCTATTTAAACTATAAGGTTTTCTTAAAGCCCCCTACTCTAACCCTGTAACCTTAGAAAACAACTCATACATACACTAAATAGTGATATAAATCATTCAAGTACTAATATATGTATATAAGGAACTGGGAATGGATTCTCAATCCTTCAAACTTCATGGATTTACCAAAACATAAGCTATCGGTTTCTTTCTCCTCAAACAAGTTCTCAACATTCATCAATACAAGATAAAGAAATAACAAAATAATGAAATAAACATTCATACAGGGAGAACACTCTGAAATACTTCATATCAATCTTATTATATTCCTATTATTCTTAAAACACACATTTGACCTTGAAAATCCATACATTCTCCTTTCTTCTCTCCCTATTCTTTCTCCTATAGCTTGGTTTTCTCCTTCTCTGTTCTTATCATATTTATGAGCTTCTTTATGGAAAGCTCAAGCTCTATCTATCTCTAATCGATGTACTTTCTTGTCAAAATCCCAAGGTTTTAGCAACGAATTTGAAATCTTACTAAACATGCCGAATTTATCCTCTTTCCAACGTTGTATATGCTTTTTCATGGTTAATACATGGTTGAGGACCGAGATATTGTTTGCATAATAATTACAATATTGAATTAGACCCTCAATATCCCTTGCACATGATTTTAAAACCCTTCCAACTTTAAAATTCCCTTAAACTATTTAGACAAATTTAAGAATTTGAATTTCCCTTTTTGGAGGGAAAACTTGGAAACATACTAAAATGAGCTAGTACACACATATGGGCCTAGAAATAACTTGAATTGACTCTTAATATCCCCTAATGATCAAGACCATCATTGTCATGCTATGATGTTTGAACTACATCAATAATGTTTATTTTGCATAGAAACACTTGAGCTTACACAAAATGATTGAATTAGAGGGTGGAAAGTTATACAAATTAGAAGATTAATTGGATGATAAGTATTTCGAAAAGTTGTATGATTCATAAACTACATATTTATTAGTTGATTCTTTGGTATCATTAAGGATACCAATATTTTGGTCATCATTATTGTTTCGTTTACTCATGAGGAAGGGGATATTTTCTTTTGAGAAGGTTAGTGGCCTTTGCAATTGATACCTTTAAATTAAAATGAATTACAAGGATAGGCTTGGTGGATTATTAAGATTAAGTGTTGAATTGTTTGTATGATTTAAAAGATTCTTTAATAACCATGTGATATTTATTATTTGTTTTAATAATCAAGGAAATTGTATTAAATAGACTTCTAATAAACTAATTCGATAAAAACTCATTTTTTTGGGTTCAAGCTATAACTATAACCAAGTAGTTATATACTAACATATTTATTGTTTATTAACATAATATGGAAACATTGATGTTATGCAAAATTTTCATATTTGTCATATTCAATAATTTTTGTTATATTCAAATTTAATATAAATTCAAATTGAAAGTTATATATTATTATTGGAATAATATTATTTATATAGTGATTATTTTATTTTAATTGTGCTACAATTTTGAGATTTTAAATATTATTTGTATTTTTATTCAAAATCTCTTAAAATTTAATTTTATTATTCACTAATCTTTGAGAGAAAAATACATCACAATCTTTGTTTAAATGGTACCCTTCAAATGGGCTCAATGTATAATACATGACTCATATGTATCCCTTGACATATGTGTGAAATCCTTTCCCTACATCTATGGGGAACATGGTTGAAACTTGCAATACATATGGTACACTACCATCTATTATACATATGCTTGATAGGCCACTTCAAGTGGTTAGAGTCTATGTATTGCTAAGCCACTTGAACTGGGTAAAATTTCAAATATTGCCATTATTGGTGTCAACAATGCTAATGACAAATTACACTTTGTTGATAAGCGTTAGAGAAATTGTATTTTTCACCCTATTTGTCAATTTAGTTTTTATTGTCATCATATTACATAAATAATATAATATATACTTAGAAAAGACTACTAGAAAAAGATCATTCATATACGATAATATTGATATTTAAATTATTCATCAAAGTTTCTTCTAATCATATTATACTCTTGGCACATCTTATATCTTTTGGTACATTTTAACAATAAAATAATTTTAGTAACAAATAACTATCAACTTTGAAAGTTATAAACATTAATTTAAGAAAATTATTAAATAATATGTTATGAAAAAAATGGAAGGTTTAGTAATAGACAACAATCAACTTTGAGAGTCTTACATAAGAATTTTAGTACCCAAGTATTTAATAACATATTATTATATGTGAAAGAATGGGAAGGTTTGTTTGAGGTGCATTGTGTTGTTACATGGTAATTTTTGCTTGGACAAGACAAACATTATGGGATCAAATGAATTATAAAAACGACTACTTAAGTTTCTCCATACATTTGAGGAGAGATTTTTTAATGAATTAAACATATGGTCCATATTTAATATGCAATCTTCAAGGAGTATATGTAACATTTTCTCGTGCATCTAGGCACTATTTATCATATATACCAAGGGTAAGCTATATATAAAACATTAATTATGTATACAACATATTTCATATTATTTATAGTATCATAATATAATAAAATTTAATTAATACATACCACTTAACAAATTCATTTGTGTTTGTGTAGGATAAAAATTATGAATATAATTATTTTATTTAAATTTCCTCTATCTAAATTTAAGTGATAAACCAATTGAAATTGTATTTTTATATGTTTTTAATTTTTAAAAAAATTATAAAATGATTATCGTAAGAGACAACCATTAAAGTGAAAACCTTTCATTACAGTTCACATTATAGAAATATCAATTGAATAACATGATCTTATAATAAGAGTGGAAACATAAAATGACAAGGTTCCTTTCCTAGGTAATGCTTGGCATGTAAAGAGTATCTTTTGTAATATATGTGACCACCCAGTGTAGTTATCACCCTTTCCCTTAATGAACACATGTCTCTCTCACTTTAATACAATTAATGTAGGTGTGTACAAATTTTCCAATGTGAATGTGTACATCTCCCACTCTAGTGTGAGATGCACAAAATATTTTACCCGAAGGACCACTAAGGATCAACATAAGGACTCCTACCACGATTGGAAAAATTTATATTTTTGTTTGAATTAGTGGGATATACTTCACTTAGTAAAAGTATGGTATAGCACGTGCGTTCGAAGGGTATTAAAGAATACCCTTAATTCTAGTTTCTACCTCTAATTATTGAATTGATAATACCCCTCCTGTTATATTATTAGAATGAAAATACCCCCTATTTTTTCCATGTACCTTACTTACCCATTTTTCAATTACAATTTTATTTACCCCTTTTTATTTATACCCCAATATATTAGACAAAAAAATATTATATTTCTCACTCAAATTTTTTAATATGCATTTCCTTTCGAAAGATAGTTTGAAGCCATTGAATACATATTACAAGTCACCTTATATATGTTAAGCTTGATTCATTTATCAATAGTTCTTCAAATAATTAAGATGGTGAAATAATATCACTTGTGTTGAAAAACATACTCAATCCTAGTTTTCTACCATCTTATTATTTCTTGGTTAAGAATCTAGATTTATTTATTAAAAAGAGATTATAATTTAATTTATGACCACACTCCTTTTCCAATTTTAAGGTATTTACTTTTAAAAACTAGGGTTCAAATGTTTTAGTTTTATATTAAAAGTAAACCTCTATTTCCTTTGGCCCATCTCTCTAACCTACCCCCAATACCTGATTCAAAACATTAATAAATTAAACCCTTTCACCCCCTCATGTCTACCGGTATATTGAATTTAATTTTATTAATTTTAATTACCTCAATATGAACCCACGTGCTAGGATATTGCCTAGCTAATGAACCCCGTGGGATATACTAAATAATTCTAGTATTGGAAAGGAAGATGGTAGCAATTCAACTTGGGAAGTAACACCCAAAAGTCATAGGCATGCTATGCCTACCCCAAACCGCGCACCCCCACCCGCACAAGAAGTTCAAAATACCCCAAATATGAATATATGCACCTCCCACTCAATCATAAGATGTAAAAGGTATTTATTAGTAGGACCACTCAAGTGTGTCAAGTCTACTTAGAAATGTCGACACATTAAGTAAGTCAAGTCTACTCAAAGATGCTAACACACTAACTTAAGGACTTTCATTTGGATTGACAAAGCTAAAATTTTATCTTAAGTATTAGGATACATTAATGAAATGAGGATGGAGATTTTTAGAGTCATCAAAGCAATTCAAATATGTATTGTAAAGGAAAATATAACTTTGGATAAAAAGAAATACATTTAGAGGTGAATGTAAATCTTGGAGAGAGAAAAATGATTCCACATCAACCTAGAACTTGCATCCATAAGTGCCTTATAATATTTTCTTGTTTTACAAGAGTTATTATTAATATACAATAAATATGCATCAATTTTTTAATGAATAGATAATTAAATACTAATAGAAAATGATTATTTTATTATATACATAATGCCATCGATGGAAAAAAATCATGTTACTTCTAATGAGGGAAGGGATAAGAAAAATCAAGCTAGTTTTAATGAGCGAAGGGTCTAATGATTATTTTTACACTTTGGTTACAAAACACTCAAAGATGATGAAGGTAAATGTCAATAAATACTCCAAAATATGGAGTGCTTCGAACTAGAAGTTGTTTATGAAGATGATGGCCGGGATGCAAATAGTCAACATTCAACATAACTAGAAGAGACTTATGCATGTGAACCTAATTGTTAGGAAGAGGATAGTGGGCTTGTCTAGTTAGATAGAAAAGAGGAGTAGATGGCCTCTTTGGGGTTGAATTTGAAGGAGTCACTTCTAGGAGGGTCAAGAGGGGGTGCATATTAGAAAATTTAGGCTTAGATAAGGAGCTAGGGAGTTAGTCAAATCATGAATACTTCATTTCATACTCTCCTCATGGCTATAAGGATTTCGAGTTGTGGATAATCACAAAGAAACCCTCTCAAGGAGGTGTCAAGAAGTTAAAAAAGGGGGAGAAAGAGAAATATTGACGTTGATGTTATGTCAAAAAAGTAGCACCCTACGATCTTCTTGTTACAGGTCCCTACTTTTTGCTAACATGGAACTATCTCTCAAGTTATGGGACTTGCTACTTGAGATGGACCTTTAGAGAAGGCCAACTTCCTCTACCTAATCTAATGTTAACACTACTCCTAAGAAAGGAAATGCAACTAAATAATCCTAAAATAATTATTCCAAGGACCCAGAGAGAGAAAAATGTTAGAAAGAATCATGAAAGGGAAATCCTAAGCTAAAAGGTAGTGATAGCACCGAAAAAGGGTGATTGCTCTCCATAAGGGGAAGGAAAGAGAGAAAACATGGTAGAGAGGGAAGATAAGAGTGCCACATAAAAGAACCATGCAAACTAAGCTTTCGCACACATTGACAACACAGAAAAATGGGACCTGTAAGTAGAAGATACACACAACATGCCAAAAATAAAACAAAGAGGAAGAATACACATAAAATGAGAGAGGGGCGACAAGACGTGCCACAAAACAAATTTAATTTCTTGAAATATGCACAAACTATTACATTCATGGAAGAAGGTGAGAAATACATTGTAGAGACCAAATCAGATGTTTGAAACTTGTGGGAAGTCACCACCATTTTGACATAGTGTCGTTCTGACAAAGAGCCATCCTTACAATATTGAAAGATTTTACATTATTTAGAACAAGGAAAAGAGAGAAGAGGGAAAAAGATCAGATTTGATTTTGATCATTAATGAAGATCTATTTTTCCTTGCAAAATGGCTTGTCAAGTGCGTCCCCAAGTCTCATGCTTTTGGTTGTAGAATAAGAAAGAGCCGCATACTTCATCAAGTATGGTGGTTGAGCTACTGAGTAAATCATTTTTGTGCCCAAGACTCTCCTTGCCCCCTTTAAAGTCGTGATTGCCTTTTTGACCCACTAAATTCCACCAAAATCAGATTTTGATGATGCCAAGTTGAAGGGATCAAGGAGAGATTTCTAATGATATAAATTTTGTCTAATTTTGAGCTCGTAGTCTAAATATATGTCCTTCTAAAGATTTCCTTATCGGGAAGCACAAGAACTTAACATGTGGCAGCCTCCGATTAGCTTGGGGATCGACCTCTACCAACATGTGCAATGCTTCACCTTTGCTATGTGTCAACCTCCCATTGGGTCGTGGTATCGAGCTCTGCTTCCTTTTCTTGCATTATCATTTAACTTTATGAAGGTTCGCCGTATTAAGAAATACATACCAATAAGACAATGCCACGTTTCTTTGCGGTGTCGACTATCCTTTTCTCTTGTCTACTCCTCTAGAAATACGAGCCAATGAGAAGGCTCCACGTTTCTTTGCAATTCACCTTTGGACTATCCTCTGGTGACCATTTTGAAATGCGAGCCAATGAGAAGGCTCCACGCACTTCGCAATGTCATTCCTTTTATTTCTCCTTCTAACATCTACGAAGCACTAGCCAATGAGATCATTACACATACCTCGGGTTTTCAAACTCTTCTTTAGCTCCGATTGACAAATGCGAAGAATGAGCCAATAGGAAAGCTCCCCGTTCCTCGTAGTGTAGGAACTTGTCATAGTTCTTTTGCCTTCAAATTTTTCAAACTGCGAAAGGTGAGCCAGTGAAATAACTTAATGTAGCTTTGGGTTTTGCAAATATCATTCTTTTAATGGCTTCGCGTTGTAACCTTTTACATTGGTAGACTTGTAAACTATTTGGCTTCAAAGAAAGTCGCAATGTAGCCCTGTTAACCTCACCGACTTCCCGCACTCCACACCCTTAAGAAACTTGACTTATTCCGTCTTGAAGTCTCGCTGAATGCGGACAGATACCCCTTATTTGACTTTTGGATTTGTGCCATGTGGCCTTTGTGCCTGCTTTGACTCCGGTTGGTAGCGTAGCTCTTTTGACGACCAAATGAATGTCTATCGCCTTTTGATAGAACCCGCCAATGAATTGACTAAGTCTCTCATGGGTTTTTGAATGCCAACGATCGATGCATTTGGAAAGGGAATTTGACAATAGTTAAACGTCTTAGACCCGTAAAATGGCTAAGTCTATTTTTAATGAGTTATTCAAATCAACCCACTGGGGTAAATTTGGGATAATAGCTGATTTGGGGCATTAGCCCACATTCTTTTGGGTTTTTCTGCTAACTTTTTGCGGTCCTTTGGTTGTTCCTTGTTGGATGAGCTTGCTTTGATCCGGTTTGATGCCTATTGTATCTAATATTTATTGGTTTATCCTTTTACTCTGTTGAATATTTTGGGATCATTTCAAAACCATTTAATAAAAAAATGTTAACAAAGACAACTATAACTCACATTTTTATTATAAAAATTTAAAATAAAATTACATTTTGTACACCATTCTCACATGGGCCATGCTAAAAATTTATTAGCATATAGATTCTTTTTTTTTTTTTTTAAATTTTATTCTTGTTAGAATGGATTCCATTTAAATTTGAAATTGTCTTATTATAACCAATCAAATGAAATTTGTGTTGTCATTTATGTGTTAAATTTTATGTACCAATTGTCCTCTTTTATTTAAAGCACAATATGTTTGATCTATGGTTGTGAATTGATATACTTTGATGTGTTTGATGATGATAGTATGAACAAGATCCATTATGGTGGTTATTCCTCTAAAACATTGTTATAGAAATTGTAATGATTAGAAGAAGCTGCTTTTGTTAATAATTTGAAACTTTTGCCATGGAATTAGTTTCAACCACACTAATAAAGAATTCAACACACATTTAAGCGTAAGAATCAAATGTTTAAACATTTTATGTAGATCCAAAAATGATATTTAAAGAAGGTTATCGTCAAATATTGTAGTTACGACAACACATTCATATTTAATCAAATGATTATGTACAAAATGATTATTTTTGATATTATGGTATTAATTTAATTTATAATTTCATGTATATACTAATGTCCACAAATGAGAATGCCGTATTGAATCGCAAAAAATATATTGTAAAGAAGAAAAAGAAGTTCTATGCAACATCCAAATTAATACCAAAGTGGGACTAAACAAGAGAAAGAGTAAGAACAATGACCCAACATAGATATCATAAAGAGATTCGAAATAGAGGGGACTGTGTAGTGAGTTGAATCTTGTTGCTTTGAAGAGACACTTTTAATATTCGAGTGGTGAAGAAATGTGTAATAGGTATGAGGCCAAGTGAGTCATTGAGTTTGTAGTGCCTCAGTGGTCTAACATGTAAATTTGAAGGATGGTGATGAGGCCTTTTCGTAGTGAATATGTCGATGGACGGAAGTAGGAAGTAATTAACTTGGTGCAAGCCCCCTTGCAGACTTATGTTTGAGAAGTTGTTGGCAAAGATCAAACATTTTTCAAAAGAAAAGGGTCAAACATCTTTGATCCAAAAATATGCAACTCATAACTAGTATGTGGCAAGTCCATGTTACATAGGGCGAGGTTATATGATTATATAATGATATAAGTATTGGAATATTATTAAAAATATTTTAAAGCCAACTATTAATATATGTTATTAGTCAAGATTTTTTTGATAAGACATGTCATGTTCAAAATTCTAGGACAAAATGTGTAAGTCAATAAAATTATATATGTTAATTTTTCTTGAAACCATGAATAAACAACTTATGAGTAGTGTAATGCATATAATCTTTTGCCTAGACAGGTTTGTCACGTGTAAGAAAATTTATATATTAAAAATGTAAAAAAATATAAGAAGTTTTATATATGAAATCATTGGTGTATATATATATATATATATATAATATATATATATATATATATATATATCAAAGATTATATGTGAAATTAATGGTGTCTAACTTAAAAATATTTACTACAAATTTTATAAATAAAAGATTAAATACAAATAAAAATAATTATTCATTAATTTTTAATATGCTAGGAGATTGAAAATTGAAAAGACATTTATGATATCATTTGAACATGCATATTAATTTTTTAAAAATAAAAATCATAATGAAAGTAAGACTTTAAAAGTCTATCATTCTTATAAAATATCTATTGAGACATGTTGTATAGATTTATGTAATATAAAATATATTTTGCTGGTTTTTTTTTGAATTATAGAATATCAATACCTAGGCCTATTAAAGTTGAAGAAGATGACACCATTACCACTATAGTATATATCATGACCATAATCATTTATCAAAGTGATTTATTTAATTGAGACGTGTGAGGCTTGATTATTGATCACTTCTTTCCACGTGGGGTGTTGGGGGATATGTTTTATTTCCTAGTGTATCCATTCTTATGTTTTTATCATGTAGTGCCATAAAAAGACAAGATTGATTACCATTCCCCACTTATAGACCTTTTGACCATGGAGCATCCACAAAGGATTCCAACATAGTTTTTTCCAATATAAATTTGTTTGATACCCCTCATATCATTAAATGATATTGATTTGAAATGAATTACAAAAGTCACATTAATGTCCATAAATATGAAAAGATTGAATGACCTCTTCTAGATTATTCTGAAGGGTCATATTATGGTATGTTGGCAAAACTTTACAATTCTTTTTTTTATTGATTTCAACTTTGTGTAAGTTATAATAAGGGATTTTTAAAAAAGAAGATATTTATTAATTTTGAAAATATTTAAATAATTATTTGGGTGAAGAATTGTGTTAAATCTTTTAACATAATGTTTTGGATCATTATTCATAAATTTTCATAAAAAGAAAATACTATAATATCATTTATATTTTCATTTAATAATAGTTTACAAAAATAACTCGAAACATCAAATTAAAAAAACTTGATAAAATTCTTTACCTAAATCACTATTTCAAATTCATGCACTCTCAAAACAAAAATCTAAAAAAGATATCTTTACTATTGTGAAAAGACACAAACTTTAAATAATTATAGAACACATTATATTCTGTTTTAGATGTGTTATCTTAATGTTTTATATAATTTGTCGGTTATAATAAAGGGTCTCTTAAATGGAACCCACAATGTCTCCTGATTTTGTTGGGTTTAGACCCTTAAACGTGGGCAATTATAACATTTAAATTATTACTTCCCACTCCCAATTCCCAAAAGCTTTCCAAATAATATTTCCTTTTATCTTACATGGGTTCATAATCACCTTTCGAATGATTTAGAATACAATTTACAAAATTAGGACACATACATTTAATTTTGGTACATGACTTATTAATGGGTATTGTGCTCATTCATTATTGGTTTAAGTTGTATTTTTATTGAAGTATTTTGTTTGTGTTGTTATTTTTGTTTTGACAAATTTATTTATTTAATGAAATAATAGTTATATTATTAAAAATAAAATTGTATAACTATTCACGAAAAAATAGTGGAATGAAACTACACCAAAGAAATACCACACTAAGCGATGTTAGAATAAGCTACATAAAAATTATAACAACTAATTACAAAGTAAATATATTAAGCAACTACTATAAAGAAGCCATCTTAAGGAGGGTCTTTATCATCCGGCTTGCCTCGACCACCATTTGGAACATTGGTCCCACCCGGAATGGGCTCCTAGCTAGTGGTCGCATTCTTGACAAATTCATGACTCCTCATTTCGTGACCTTAGTCCTACGCTAATGAGATGCCTAAATAAAAACGAAGAACCTTTTCCCAAGTAGATAAAGGAGCCCAATTGTTGTGGCGTGGTGGTGGCGAGCCCCACCCCCATGTTGAGGAAGTGGACGAGAGTGGCGGTGAGGTGGAGATCCCCACCCAAATTGATAGTGAGACCGATTGTGGCGGTGACCCCTACCTCTTGGAGATGACTCCCAAGAGGTGTGTGGTAGTTGAACCAAAGCCATGATACAAGGAGTGTTGCCTCAATGATCAAGAAGGGTCTAGAGGCACCTTCTGGGATTGCACCTAAATTTTTAAAAAAGACATTGACAACAATCATAGCTTGTTAAAATCCAAGATATTGCAATCAACAAACATATGAGAAAAACTAGCTACATTTCTTTCTCGGAAATGAAAAACAAAATTTCCACTTTAAAAGCATGCTAAATACGGGTAAAATCCATTGGGAGAAAATCCTAATTTGTAATGAGGATATGTTACTGCACAAATTGTTTGGGTCTATACGGTTTGAAAAAACCATGAATCCAAGAATAGTTTGTTTGGGTTATCTAATAGAACTAGAAGAGGTAGACGTGAGTCTCTATATGACCACGAAATGGGCACTACAATTGCGGAACTCCTAAATGAATAATATTTCAATCAAGAGGGAAGCCCATATAAGCAAACACCAAGCAAGGTGAGAAAGCTTGGGCTCAACAATGACATTTCATATTGTTTTGAATGGACGACTCCAACCACATGCAGACAATGGATAAAACATTGAACCTTAAGCTTATCCACCGTAGGAAAATTTGGGGAAAGTAATTCATAACACTTGTTGTGTGACTAATTTTGAAATGGTGTTTTAGGATACAATTTCTAGTCTTTCCAAGATGTGAAAGATGAAAGCACTCCAATGTTATGGAGCATCTCCACGGGGATAACATATGAGATTTCTTGGAAGGATTCTTGGTCATCATTTGTTAATTTGTTTTATCTTTGGTCTCTGGATAAGAAAGTAATCTCTTGGATTCCTTGTAAAACACATCCCGCATTGTGTAAATCCATCATCTAAAAATATCAAGTGTATTAATCCAAGACACCTTAACAAGATGGATGTTCTAAAATTTGATAATTGGAGACCACCAAATTGAATAATAATTGATGGAAATGTCATTTTGGAATCCATCCCCATCCCACATAAGCCATGATTGGATCTTATCGCATGCCTTCCAGATGCAATTGATGAAAAAGGATCCAACTGATTTCATTGGAGTTTTGATAATAAGAAGGTTTTGAAATTCAATCCCTTTCCAAGTTTTACACCTTTGCGGTGTTTCTTTTATGATGTAATTCTATAGAATAATCTTCTAGACTTCTGTCCTTCACTATCCCGAATGATTCATTTTGCACAAATGGTCATGCCTTAACTTACAATGTCTACAATCCAAGTCCTCCAACATCCTTAAGGAGGCAAACCGATTCCCAAGAAACCCTTTTCCAAATTCAAAAGTGGCTCATAAAAGTATCTAACTATCTTTTCAATATTTTTATAAGCATCCTAAGAAGTAAAACAAGATGAATAATAGATGTGGCTGATAACAAATACTTTGGAGAAATTTTGGTATTTACCATCGAGGGAGAGGCACTTAATGATCTAGTAAGATATTTTATTTTCAACTATGTCAACCTCATATTGCTATACGTAGGAGGGGGTTCTTTGGAATGTGAAAGGGATTCCTAAGAATATGAAGATTTCTCTATGTTGAATCCATTTCCATTGAAAGGTATTTAACCAAGGAGGGGATGAAAAAAGGATTTCTTGTAACATTGATATTTTCTCCATTGAATGTTAAAGCCTCAAGATAAGCAATAAATGCTAAGGAAATTCATATCTTGTTGAATATTGTGCATGTCTTCGATTAAAGTAAGGAATGAATCATTAGTAAAGTGTCCATTAACTAGTTATGCATGTATCACTCCTAGGAGGGAGATGCTTTTGACATGACCTTGTTGAGTGGATTTTTCTAGAAGATATCCAAATCCCTCAACAATTAAGACATATACTATGGAGGCAAGGGGACATCCTTGGTGAATAGAGATAAAGAGATCAAACTAATTATATATGACTCCATTGATGGAGAGGTAAGATGAAGAATATGCAAAAATATTTTGCTTAGAGAGAGAAAAGGTAGGCCCAAATCCTAACACCGTAAGCATAAACAAATTAAAGTTCAAATCTACACAAATCATAGGGTTTTTTAACGGTAATTTGTATAAACAATACCTTATATTGAGAGAGATGATCCCACTACATGCCTTCCCAAATTGTAATATTATTGTCAAGAATATACCTTCTTTGAATGAATCTTGTTTGCTCTGGACTAAAAATTACAAGAAAGATGTTGTGGATAAACAAAGATGAATATTTTGCAATGATACTATAGGATACATTCAGCAAAGTAATTTGTCTCTAATTGCAATGAGCTATGTGTCCCCCTTTTTGGTATGAATTTTATATGGCCCTAGTTTATAAATTGACTAAGAGAATTGGTATTAAAAGTCTGTATATACTTGGAAAAGGTTATTGCCAATTGTATCCCACAGTGCTTTACATAATTTGCATGGTAGGCCATCTTGACCAAGAGCCTTATCATTAACCATTATTGAGACTAATTTGTGGATATCATCCATGGTGATAACCTGATCGCATGTAACCCTTCTAGATTATGAAATTTTGTAAGGGAAAACTACAATAAATTGATCAAGAGCCATTTTTCACTTAGGGAAAGGGGGACGAGATTTGAAAACTTTCAGGTAACAACAGAAAAATACTTGCACCATGTCACAAATTTAGTAAGTTTTTATCGTCATCATGAACAACCTTTATCTTCTGATGCAATTTTTGGTATTAGAAGTCGAAATAATTCTTTGGACGCCTTGTTTCCCACTCTGAGCTAGTAGAGTCTAGCTTTACTTTGAGAACCTAGGGAATTGTTAGCATCTATAACTTGCAGGTGTTTCTTGATATCTACCACCTATCTTTGTAAAGGCTCATTGAATGGAATTTGTTCAGGAAAGGTTAATGAGTGAGTTAGTTATTCAGTTGTAGGAGAGTATGATCAATGCTTGATGCGAGAAAGATGATGCCCAAATGTACAGGGGAAGAACGTAAGATGAGTGATGGTGTATTTCCACAATGAAATCTAGATGGTATTTCCGAATGTCCTGGGAACTATATTCTACACCCTCTTAATACGGTGAAAAGTGGGCCCATACAAAGGAAAATCAATATTTAGAAAAATCTATGTTTTCTGTAATTCAAGTATTTAAAAATCCATTCAAATAAGAAGTAGATGGGAAGGTAATTGGAAATAACTATATCTGGTAGCACTTCCACTAATAACTGAAAAATAGATGAAAAATGAAAATTATGGTTATGTGGATAACATTGCACAAAGAAAATTTTAGCCCCTTAGTGCAAATTAGACTAATTGTGTCATATAATTGATTCGAGTGATGTATTGTATTAGGGTCATAAATGTTTTTGCACACATACATATAGGACGCTCTTTCAAAATATCCAATACATGGGTAAGTGACAAAATCTTGTTGATTTCCATCTCAACCATATTGAAGTAACCACACATTACCTAATGTACAACATGAATCTCATATATAATATTGCACCAAAGTGTCATTATTTTAGTCGCATTGTTGGATGCATACATATTAATTAACCCAAAAGTGGTTATCAATGTTGAATGGAACCCAAAGGATGTGATTTTTTGGGTCATATCCATGAATAACATAATTAGGTTTCCATTTAAAAGAAAAAAATTAGCAATTCTTCCACGAATTGGCTCATGATCACAAGCTAGAGCTAAGATATCAATCCATATAACTTTACTGATGGTTAAAAGTATAAAACCTACCACCATAACTTCTTGCAAACAAAGAATTCCCATCTTAATGAAAGTCTCACACTGTGTATTTGTGAGTGGAGTCTCTTAGACCCATAACATTTAATGAGAAGAAATTCATTAGGTAACTACATCAAGGGACATATTTTTGAATTCAAGCAATCAAGGGATTCATAACTATTTTGCAAAACCCATCGCTCGTTAGAATGTAGAAAATAAATAAGATTAAATTGGTGCATAGACTAGAGAATGATCTCACCTTCTTCAAATTAAAAGGAACGTTTCTAGATGATTGATTCCCGAATTGCGAGGTGAAACTATACAATCATTTAAATGAGAATGAGAAATATATTAAAATTTAGTACGAGGAAAAAGGAGAACACTTTCGATCGGGGTGGGATACTACCTTGCATTTGAGAAACATTAATGGAAGTTGAGGCAATAACTTGTGTTTTCTCAAGTGAGATAGATGTCAATGGATTAATAGGGCTCTCTAGAGTATGAGTTAAGATAGTGTGTACTTTATTATTTTTAGAAACATCCACATACGGGTAGTGAAAATGGAATTTTTGTGGTTATTTTTTGACCCATTGTGGTCTAACCATATTTACCATTTATACGAGGAATCTCATAAATGGGATTTGAAGTGATTTAGTTACACACTTATAAAAGTGAACAATCCCTAATCTTGTCTTTAGATGATTTCCACTTGAAGAATGTTTTTGAAATTTTGATATAGATAATCCTTTGGGCAGAATTGAATCACCCACTTGAATTTTAGTATATACCATAATGTATCGGGAAATGTAAAATTCCAAAGAGACATGCTTTTACGATTGTGTACAATAAAACTTAGATGGTTATTTAATATTACATGACCAATTGTGTAGGTTATTTAGTCTAGAGAGTGCCAACTTGACATGGGAAGGTTAGGGAACTATACCCATATTGGGACTTTAAGGGAAATATCTAATGTCCAAAAAGATAACATGAACAATAAGCTCTAGACATACCAGGTCATGGATTTTAGCAATATGTATGCACCATGCATTGAGTTAGAAAAATTGAACAAAAACGAACTTTGGTAATATTCTACCTTGCATTTATATTTATGCCATGTTGGGTCCAGGAAGATTACACCCATGTTTTTAGCATGATTTCAAAGAGAATTGTTTTGAAAAAATAACGTTTTAATCTAAATTATTCAAGCCATTTGCAAGCAACATCAAATTCAAAAACACATAAAATAGCTTCCATAGAAGTGGTATTACCTTTTGGAACACCTTTGAAACAAAATTATGTAATTTCTTCCTTAGATGTGCCATCATAATGCATTATAGTTTCAATAATTGGATTTTTGATGTGGGTAGTCATATAAGAAGGATTCCCAAGGGCGAGGTTTCCTAAAAGGACTCAATAAATGAAAATCATGTGAACAAATTCCTACAACTATGACAAGAAATATGATGATGGATTTAAACCCTACACTATGGTGGCGTAACACAAAACCTTAGTAGAGTGCTCTAACCATTCCCCTCTCACCCTCTTTATGTCATTATTCAACATTTAGTTGAGTTTATTTATTTGAGTTCTTTTCAATCCCTATTTTGTGTTACCTTGGTTTTTATTCTTTCTTTTTAATTTATCCCTCCCCTTTACTTCTAGTTGTCTCTAGTGTATTTTACCATTTCTAATAAGAAGTGACCATTTATGCATCATGAAAAAATAATCATCTTATGGAAAAACAATATCTTTTCTCTTTTGGACCCTTTCATCCTTTGACCTTATTTTGCCCTGTTTTGTGCCTCTTTTGTTTTCCTATCTCACCCATTGTGTGTCATATTTCATGCCAATGAGACCCTTATTTTCAATATGTCTATAAATACATAGGGAAATTGTGCATTTAAAGGAAACACATATACACACCGAATTTTGATTTTCAAGAGTGTTATTGAAGTGATATTGAGGAGTCAAGTATCTTCCATTTCTTAAGCATCCCCATACTAAAATCGAATGGAAAAAATTAGGTAGAGGTTCATTTTAGGCTATACTAAGTGTTGCACGCATGTGAAAAAATAACATTTGGGACACGACACTATTTGATAACATGCATGCATTTAATAATAATTTGGAGGGATAACACAAGTCTCCTTAACATCTTTCATTTATATGGGTTTTGCAAGTACATATTAGGGTGTCTTTTAAAGAAACTAAGTCACCATTTATTCACAAGTGATATAGACATTATGAGACATTGTTTTCCACATTAGGAAACATCAAACATAGTCATCAAGAAAAATTTCATTTTGCACTCACATAGCCATTTTCTCTGGAGACAATCCTTTGCGTGTGGTGCTAAAATGGTCAAGTTTTGATGGAAACAATCAAACATAATATCACAATATAATTTTTTGTACGTCATTCATGGTGATTCTTGGACGTATTTTATCATTCTACTTCTAATAATCACTCAAATTTTTTTTTGAAAATGATTCATATCTTAAAAACCCCTAAAATTTCCCTATTACTCTATTTATTTGTTTATTTTACATGATTCTAGTTCTTCATATATTTACTACATTGTTTATGCTCCACAATTTCCATCACATTTATTTAGTTAGGTTTGTAGTTTTGATTGTTTTCTATTTAGATCTAATTACCATTGTAAGTGTGGTTTGTTTAGTGCATTACTTTACTTTTATACCTACATTTTGGTGAACTCACACTCTTTCAACACCCAACCTACTTAATATTTACTTGTCATGGTGTTTCAATTTGTGTAACCCACATTTGTTTTCCATATTCTAAGGTTTTCTATGACCTCTTATCCTAAGGTTTGTTCTATTTTCAAGTATTTTTAGCCCTACCTCATGTATGTGTAATATTGGTTGTGCGTCATTTATTTACATGATATATGTCCTTTATGCCATATAAATCAATTATATATAAGATTCCAACTAGAAATAGTGCTCTAAGAAATACAAATCCGATTTAACTTATATAAATAATCTCTTTTCTTCCCATGGTTTACATGAAAAAGGTGAATATGGTTCATGTTGATGAAAACCATATTCATCTTGAAATTAATCCAACCTATTTTGAAACCCTTGTGGATGTTTTTTTTTTTGAATGGTATTCAAATTATTATCAAAGGTCAAAATTGTAAGGGAAAGGAAATTAATTCATAAAACTAATCTAGGCTTTAATATATAATGGATTTTATACATCTCTTAGAAAATCCTAGTGAAATGGTTAAAATATTTCCATCTCAAATATGAAACTAAAGGTTAGGCCAATCTTAGTGTGCTAATTATTCAAGAACAAACCTCTAAGGTGATATATGTATATATTAATACTATCAATGATCATATACCTATTGAGCCACTTACTACACCTTCTATAGTGGTTATATCTCAAGGTTCCAAATCGCATCATTTCACCGCGTGTCTCTCATAACATAAAAGTTTCCCTCACTTCTCTTCCTCTTATTATTGCACCTTCACTCACTTTTCATACTACTTATTTTTCTTTAAAAATTTCATGAGTATTTTACTCAGCCAATACATTTTATCATACAAATTATACCACTACTAACATATTTCCTCTTCAAATGGACATTATGATGAATGCTATGCTAGAATTGCAAGGTAAGATCAAGGAATTTTCTCAAATATTCTAAATTCCATGCAACAAGGTCACTTCAAGTGGAATATCACTTGAATCTTAGGCTTATTATATACTATCTTAAACCCCCTCCATTAAGATTCAAAATTACAAAGTTTGAATTATATAATTTGGGAAAGGAGATCCAACTCATGATAATAGGTTCTTTTATGCTTCATGTCTATATTTTGAACATGATGATCAATTATTGACCAAGGTATTTCCTAGCAACCTAAGAGACTATGTTCTTGATTAGTTTTATGCATTACCCTAAGGGTCTATCCATACTTTCACTTCACTACTAGATGATTTTCTAACACAATTTTCTCTAATTATTCACATGAAGGCCACATTTATATTGATTAACCAATTTCGATAAAATGGTAATGAACCTAATAGTGATTATGTAATTTGATTCAAGAATATGGTAACCGAGATGACCCATAAATTTCCTAAACCTAAGCTCATCAATCTATTTTCTCAAAAATTAAATGAACATATCAATGAAAAAATCATGTTCAACATGTATCAATCATTTGAAGACATTTTTCATACAAATAGAAATGTAGAGGTCAATCTTATTGAGGCCAACATACTTAAATACGAATGTGCCTACCTCTAGTGTGATGAGTTTCTATTATTAAATAATATGATTAATTGCATGTTTGTAATACCAGCCACAAGTCTGTAGCTCTTGTATTTGAAAAAATATGTTCTAGGTCATTTTTAGTACTTTTTCAAAAGTCAAAATTTCAATTTTTAGTATTTTGCATGTTAGAATAGTTTTAAGGAATTTTCAATCCTTCCCCATGTCCTAAAAACATGTTCAATATTTTTAAATATATGTCAATTCTATATTTTATGATATGAATCTATTTCTTCTCTTATTTGATAATGTCTATAATTGATGATGTATTATATTTCTATCTCTTGCTACATTTGATTCCATATATTGATGATGATGCACTTATTATATTTTTGTAGGATGATTTCCATGCAAGAGATTATTCAAAACATTTATACATTGTGTTTATAAGGGAAAGATTAGGGTATCCTAGATGCCACATGTTTAGGGAGGATTGGTGTCACATATCATTTGATGTACACATTCTTTTGAAATGGTTGAGATATGAAACCCTAACACATGATAACGAAGTTTGAAACAACCATTACTTTGGAGGATATATGTCATGTATCTAGGTGTTTACACCCTAATTATATTTAACATGAAACCTAATTGATTTTAGTGAATCATGAACACTAAAGGATGTAGGGATTAGAAACATGTGATTTTTCTCGATTAATTAAATTCCAAAATTAACTATCAAAATAATGAACACTTTTATAATTGTAAATCGATATGCTATATAAGAGAAAAGAGCACAAATGAATGAGTACACTTATCTTATTATTAATGATTCTTGAAAGTTATGGGAGGATGCACTTTGTCGGAACATGGAGATACAAACTTGATGATGCTTCATTTTCGAGACAAAATTAGAAATAAACATGGGATATGAACACAAAAATCTACAAAGGTCTGTACCATATGGTCCTGACCCTTCTATATGGTCTTAGATTTGGTCACATAAGAACTTTGTAACTTAAGCACACTTTTGCCCGATTGCTTGGAATTTTCTATCATTTGTTAAACCATAACTTGAGATCATGTTGTGGAGATATTTGAATACTCGATTATGATCTCAAACCCTAGATGTGGATGATAAGTATTGAAAAATAAACATTATTTGGGTTGTGGGCACCATTATGCATTTCCAAAATTGGCACTACTATGAAGAGGCATCAAACCAAACTTAGTTCTCTACCTAACATGTGATATCTGAATGAATGCAACTAGATTTGAAAACCATATTTGACCATGCTTGAATTGTTTTCTCTTGTTAAGATACCTAAGGAAGGGTTTTTGAGTTCTTGTAGATGAGATAGATTGTTGTCTTGACTTGGTAAGAAGTTTCATGATTATAGATATTGCGACCTTAATGAATGTAGATGTGCTATTATAATATTTAAAGAGCCTTGGGTACCTTTTGCAAGTGTAGGAAGTGAGTGTATTAATGTAGTTCCATAATATTTATAGGTTATCAAATGAGGTAGTGTTTACTTTCTTATATAGGGTTTCGTAGACGATTCATCAAGGAAATGCCGACTCGAGAGATTAGAACACCTAAATAGATATGAATTTTGAAGTAAAGTTGGAGGATATATCAATCCAAGAATGTAAAAGTCGGTCATGAAAAAATATACTATCCTGACCAAACTATACAACCTTGAACATGGAAGGAAAACACATAACTTGAAGTTTGGAAGTTGTTTCATCATGTTTTTCTATGGATTTTTTTTCATTTTTTCTCATAATTTGATGTCATGTCAGTGTGCAAGGATAAACAAGCTAAAAAGACCTCAAAATGTGCTAAGTGGGAATGGGAAGATTATACTTACCTTAGAAAGAGTGCATTGTCAAAACTAGTAGTGTTAAAGAGTGAATTAACAAATTTAAGTGTCTACATTTTCCCACTTTAAGTATGAAATGAAATTACATGATTAAAGGAAAAGATAATTGAGTGTGCGAAACACTTTGTATTTTCTTGAATGTTTTTCGTGCAGAATCCTATTGTACTTGGTATTGACATGCTCCATGATGAAACCTGCAACATAGAGTGTAGTCAATGTCCATGATAAAGAATTTAACTTTAACTCAAATGTAAAGTGTAATACGAAAATTTTACATTTGCATAAGAATGAAATGAAAGAGATGTAAATAAGTATTGAATATACCTATTTTTTTAGGAGGGAGAAACTACCATGCTTTGCTTTTGCTTGAAGATATGCTCTGTTGTATTTTCTCGAAGGATTGGGGGTGATTAATCCTTCACATTGCTGAGGAGAAACCAAAGTGTTAGGTGTATGCAACCCAACATGTAATGATGAGTAGAGAAGAAGAAAAATGAATTGCTTAAACACCATGCTAAGGAAGAATATTAAATTGCTTAAACACCCTACTAAGGAAGAAGAATGGGTATCAAAGTTTTTAACAACTATGATATCTTCCCATTTGAGTATAAGAGGAGAATTTTTTTCTTACGATTAAATTAGCCACTTCAATACCTTCCATAACTGCATGGACCACATTGCTTCTGAGATGAATCCAAGCCCAAATTTGTAAATTAAGACACACAATAAAAAATAGAATGGATGCCCCCATGCCCTTCGATATGCCACATAACCGAATAAAAACTAAAATGTTTGAAATGATGATAAAGAAAGTAGACTCATGCCCCTCATATCTTTAAATATATAGTATAAAATGAATTCCATGAGACACCCACAATGTTGCATAACAATCAAGACCATACGGTATGGCCTTAACCATACCAAAAAGTGTCAAGATACAAACAAGGGCCACCATACTATATTTTACAAGTTGAAAACTTGATAATTACTTTGTAATGAATTGGATTTTATTGTGCTTGAGTTAATTTTGTGGGATATTGATTTGTGAATCTTGAATCTTTGAATTGGTTTAGAGAATGTTATACATGTGTAGGGGATAATAATAAGGTTTATTGTTTATTTAGGGAATATTATGAGATATTTGCTTGTATTTTTAGTGATTTGTAAATTACAATACAAGGTGAGTTTCAAGTGAGTAAATGAGTGTCTTTGAATTGATTATATATGTTTCTATAAATATTATTTGCATTAAGTCAAACACATTTAAACTCATAATTAAATTTAGGTCAATTTTATTAGGTGTAAGATATATTAGAGTTAAATCTAACAAAGATAATTCAATACAAGCACTAATTGAGGTTTGCAACACAAACTAGATAATAATAATTTCCATACACCAATTAAACTATCATGTAATCAAAAGAAAAAAATGAACTATATAATCACTTAGATAAATTCTACCGGTTTCTTGTAAGATATGGGATTATGCGATAGAGAAACTGGGAGAAATGAATACGAGAAACCCTTGTAAACTAGTATGGAACTATCACTTTGCACATGTGTCGGGACCATACCATCAAGTTAGGATTGTAACATACGGTCCAAAGAATTTTTATGCTCTTGGAACTTCTCTAAACCTAACTTTGTAACTTTCTAGGTTCTTTGCCTTCCTAATTTTTCCATAGCTATCAAACCTTAGTTTTCACACATGTAGTGAAAGCTCTTCGAATGGATTGAACATCACCTCAAACCCTCACCATGAGTGAAGAGTCATGTAAAATAAATATTAGAAGTGTTGTGGTCACCCCCACACATGCTCGTGTTGGCCTTTACTACGAAAAGGCCTCAAATAACATGTCATTCTCCACCTATCATGTGATATCTAAATAGTTTAATCAGATTTGGACATTACTTTGACCAGGATTCATTTTAAGAGGCCTTTGGAAAATTGGAGGTGGAATATCCTGGTGAATATGCTTGGAACCAATTTCTTGGAAAGGAAATTTTTCTAGGGTTTTTGAGTAAAAGTTTCACTTGGCAGAATCTAAAGTGTTACATGACAACGACGTTCTTGTGGGTATCATATGTCAAAAATTTTTGTTGGCGTTTATAGGAAATTTAGTGTCGCATGACTATAAAAATTTATGTCACAAAAAAAAAAATCTTTTTTTCGCACGATATAAAATTTTTCTTTTCGCGACATTAAATTTTGTTGTCGCATGAAAGAAAATTTATTGACGCGTGGCATTAAATTTTTATATCGCGTGAAAAAAATTTCCTATCATGCAAAAACAAAAAATAATGTCCTACATCTAAAAATTTAATGTTGTGCGTCTCTTAATCCTTGCTATCATGCATATTTTAATTCTTATCGTCACGTGTCCTTAAATCTTTGTTGTCACACATCTTTGCCTTCTATGGTCACACATCCCAATACCAAAACACTAATCGTATCGTGCATAAATACCCCTTCCAACCCTCATTTCTCAAACTTCTCAAAATTTATTGCGTCATTCTCACAATGCTCATAGGTGTCCTTTTCAACTCATTGTTGAGATCTCATTTTCAACTCGGTGCTCGGTGCTCACAGTTACGTTTTCAACTCCTGGGGCTCATAGGTTTCTTATTTAACTCAATTACTCAATGCTCATAGGGACCTACTATTTTCCTATTCAACTATCAACACTCACAGGTCACAACCTACATATTTCCTTTCCAAATCATTTAAAACAAAAGCCATGTGTCGATTCAACTATTTCAGGTCTCGATTCTCAAATGCGGTCTTCATTGTTGGGGAAATGATGGGAATGTACAATTAACGAATTATAAATCCATAGAGTAAATTACTGATGATTATATACTATGATGTGCAGTTAAATTAACCATAGATTTAGATGTTTATATATTGCAAATTACATAATGTAATGACAAGAGCTGAAATTAAATAACACTAAAGTAAAAGAAACAAAAGACAACAAATTTATAGTGAGGAAACCCGAAGGAAAAACCCCATTGAAATAAAGCACTCTCGTATTAAGAATTTCACAATAGCGTTAACCCAACACTTCCACTTCACTCCTTGGTCTTCCTATAAATAATTGCAGCATAAGTGTCTTGTATATACAAAAATAGCTTGAGCATATATCATGTCTTGTTGTTATTGATCCTATGAGGGATCATCCAGAGGGATATATATATATATATATATATATATATATATATATATATATATATATATATATATATATATATATAAAGGTAATCGGTAATACCGTTTCATTCTTAAAGCTATGAAATACCGATATAATAAACTTTATTAAATAAACTTTAAAATAACATGGGGTAGGAAATGGTGGTCCACCTAAATGGTATCCCCACATTAAATTATCACCCCAACACTCCCCCTGAATGTTAAGTGGGAAGAAAAACAAAAACATGCCAAATTGAATTTTTCTACAAAAGGATTTATAGATACATAAATCATCAACAATGATTCAAGCTAACATGTAAATGAGGGAAATCATACAGATATTCCCATACTTGAAATTCTTAGGATTATATATGAAGAATTATATTAGATTATGTAGCCTTTTTTTTAAACAAGGCATTCCCATAACTAATGATTCACTAGGATTTATAAGTGTTGAGTTGTGGAGCTTAATTTCTTCACAAATAGCATGTTTTACAACTTGCATGTTTACATAGTAATCGACATTGATCGATCGACCGACGCTGTCGGTCGGCTAGTAGAACCGACATTGGTTGGGGTAACCGCGTCGGTCTCCTGTGCGTGAAATATTTTTATTTAAGTCACAGGATTAGATCTAACCTTTGATTAAAAGGTGATCTAATGGTTGTAATTGCATAGCTATGTTGCCCTAAGTTTGTATATGCTTATATAAGCTTGAAAGCTAGGGTTAGAAAGGTTAGATTGTGAAAGATTGATCATAATTGTAAGAAGGAATTCTTGGAGAAGCTGAGAGAAGGAAAAGTACTATACATCTAAAGAAGGTGTGGAAGATTACAGATCTTCATTGTATTTCCTCTGTAAAGCAAATATTAATAGATTGGTTGTTTCTTGGTGGACGTAGCCCACATTGGGTGAACCACGTTATATCTTGTGTATTATTTCTTATGATTTATTTATGTATTTATTGTTTGTATGCTTAGATATAAATATATATTTGTACAACTGGTGTGATTAACCCCAAAAAATGGTATCAAAGATGCCTTTTTTGAGGGTGTGTATTGAAAGATTTACTCACGAGAGGGATTTGATTGAGTGAGAGCTATAACAATGGCAGAAGATGGCAAATACAAAGTCGAGAAATTTGATGGCCATAATTATCAATTATAGAAGATGCAGGTGGAAGATTATCTATATCGAGAGATCTATTCTTAGCATTGGATGAGAAGGAAATACTGCAAAGATGACTAATGAAGAATAAAAATTATTGACAGAAAGGCTCTGAGATCTATAAGATTGAGCTTGAAAGCATATGTGGCTTTGAATATTATTGAAACAATAACCATGGTAGATTTGATGAAATATTTAACTAATTTATATGAAAAACCAAGTTCTTCGAATAAAGTTTATTTGGTTAAGAAATTATTTAATTCTAAAATGCAAGAAGGTGGATTTGTATCAAACTATTTAAATGATTTCTGATCTATTGTAAATCAATTAAAATCAGTTAATATTCCATTTGAGGATGAAGTGAAAGCACTTTTATTCTTATGATCTTTTCTAGATAGTTGGGATAAATTATTTATGGCTATTAGTAATACATTGTTTACTACTAATATTTTTAAGTTTGATGATGTGGTTAGGATAATCCCGATTGAATAAATACGCAATAAACATATAGGATAATCCTCATATGGAAATGATTTGAATGAAGAAAGCGGGGAAGGTAGAAGGAGCGATCTAAGAGAAAAAATAATGGGAAATCAAAGTCAAAGAATGGCAGATCTAAATCTCGAGGTAGAGGAATAAATTGCTTTGGAATTGTGGAAAGAAAGGACATGCGAAAGAAGGATTGTTGGTTCAAGGAAAACAAAGCGAATGTACCGATAAAGGTAAAGAGGAAAATGTTGCATCTTCTCGAGGTAATGCAAGATGCCCCTTTTATTTCCTTGGATAATAAAATAGAATCATGGATTTTATATTCAAGAGTTTCTTTCCATGCTACCCTAATAAGTGGTTATTTCGAAATTATGTCTAGGGTAATTTTTTGGCATGTTTATTTAAGAGATGATGAACCATGAAATATTATTGGTAAAGGGAAGTTCATCTTAAATTGTAGAATGAAAATACATGGATATTGAAATATGTGAGGCATGTGCCAAGCCTTAGGAGAAATCTAATTTTTGTAGGTCATCTAGTGAATGCTCAGTATGGCTACATTCACAAATTGACTCTTGGAAAGTTACCAAGGAGATTTTATTTTGACAAGAGTCAAGAAGGTAGGAACATTGTATTTGTCTACCTATATTACTAATTCCTTTTTTGTGCTATCTATTTTAGATTCAGATGTAAGCATGTGGCATAATCATCTCGGGCCATATGAGTCAAAAAAGAATGTAGATCTTAAAGGCAAAGGTTAAGTTATCATGTTTGAAAAATGTAGATCTTGATTTATGTGAGCATTATATATTTGGAAAGAAAAAGAGAGTGAGATTTCTCAAGGTTGGGGCAACAAAGAAGGAGAAAAAATTAGAGCTTGTGCATTCAGATGTGTGGGGACCAGCGCAATTGGTAGCTTCTCATGGAGGATCCCAATATTATGTGACTTTCATTGATGAAGCCAAAAGAAAGGTATGAGTTTATTATATAAAACGTAAATATGATGCTTTTGAGACTTTTAAAATATGGAAATCCCTTGTTGAAAATGCATCCAATTTAAAATTAAAATGCCTTAGATTTGAAAATGGTGGTGAGTAATGCAACAAGGCTTTAAATGATTATTGTTCAGTGAATGAAATGAAATAAAAGAGAAAGAACGGTTCCTAAAACACCACACGAGAATGGTGTTGTAGAAAGAATGAACATGACCATTATGGAATGTGCAAGAAGCATGAGAATATATATTGGATTACCCTTGCGCTTTGGGTAGAAGCGAGAGATATAGCGATTTATTTGATCAACCATGGGCCTTTAAGTGCACTGGATGGTGGAATAACAGAAGAAGCTTAGAATGGAAAATAGGTAGATATTTCTTTTCTTAGAGTATTTGGTTCAAAATCCTTTGTGCATGTTGATAAAGAAATTTGGATGTTAAATACAAGAGATGCACTTTTATTGGTTATGGCTCCGTGATTTTAGATTCCGTTATTAGAATTTAGAAGATTCTAAGATTTTTAGGAGTCGCAACATTGAATGGAATGAAAAGATAATGTACAGGGATAAAATTTTGATACCCAAAGATGAACTGATGGAAGAGTTTGTGGAATAAAATGCATTCTCGAGATTTAAAATAGTCATCTATAGGTACCGACATCGGTGAGGGAAACCGGTGTCGACAGACACAAGACCAACATTGGCTACTGAAGACCCAAACTAGTGTCGGTCACCTAGACCGGTGTCACCTCTACAAGTGACCAACATCACACTATTAGAGGTGGATACTAATGTACATGACGTACAAATTGAGCCTTCGACACCCCAAATCTTAGTAAGAAGGTCACAAAGGGTAAGTGGATCTCTAGAAAGATTTAAACCTTCCTTATTTTATATATTATTGATTGAAAGTGGTGAACCAGAAATTTTTGAAGAATCAATGCAAGATAAGGACCACAAGCAATGGGAGCATGACATGGATGAGGAAATGGAATCCTTTGAAACAGAACCATACATGGGATTTGGTCAAGTTGCCAGTAGGTAAAATGACATTGCAAAAAAAATTGTTTATAGGATCAAGGAAGAAGATGGTGGACAAAATAGGTACAAGACAAGGCTTGTGGTAAAAGGATTTGCATGAAAAGATGGTATTGAATTTGGTTAGATTTTTTTCTCCTATAGTCAAAATGACTTCCATATGTACTATTTTGAGTTTAGTTGTAATAGAATATTTGCACTTAGAACAACTTGATGTTAAGACAAATTTCCTTCACGGTGATTTGGAGGAAGAGATATATATGCAACAACCGCTTGGTTATGAAGTCAAGGGTAAGGAGAAACTTGTGTGCAAGTTGAAAAAGAGCTTGTATGGGCTCAAGAAAGCCCCAAGGAAATGGTATATGAGGTTTGACAGTTTTATGCATGAGCATGGTTATATGATATGTGAATATGACCATTGTGTTTATTTCAAGAAGCTTGAAAATGGAAGCTATATTATTTTGTTACTATATGTAGATGATATGTTTATTGTAGGATCTAGTATGTAGGACATTGTTGAGCTTAAAGAAAATTTAGCTCATATATTTGCAATGAAGGATTTATGAGCAACAAAGAAAATCCTTGGCATGCAAATTCACGAGACATGTAGAACATGAAATTTAATTTATCTCAGAACATTATATTAATAAGGTGTTGGAAAGGTTTAAAATGCAAAATTCAAAACCTCTAATTACACCTATGAATGGACACTTTAAATTGAGCAAAGATAAGTTTCTTACATCACATGAGGATGTCAAGTACATGGAACAAGTTCCATATGCTTAAGTAATTGGAAGTCTTATGTATGCTATGGTTTGTACCAGACTAGACATTGTAGCGGTGGGAGTTGTCGGCAGGTTTATGGCCAATCCATGTAAAGAGCATTGGAAATAAGTCCAACGGATTCTCGAGATATTTGAGAGGGACATCCAACATGAATTTATGCTATAGATTGCTAGATATTTCTTTATGTGACTATGTTGATTTAGATATGGCTAGAGATTTGGATGGTAGGAGAAGCACCACTAGAGATGTATTCACGAGTGGTGGCATGATAGATGAATTTTGAGATTGCAAAAGGTTGTGGGCTTGTCTACTACAGAGGCCAAGTATGTTGCAGCTATAGAGGCTAGTAAAGAGATGATATGGATGAGAAAGTTCATGGAAGAGTTTGTAAAGGAGAAAGAGGATTATAGATTGTATGAATCATAGTTAAAGTATGATTCATCTGAAAATAACTCGTGTTTCATTCAAGAATGAAACACATTCAGTTGAGATATCACTTCATATGGCAGGTGTTGGAGGATGGACAACTAAAATTGGAGAAAATTCATACAAATAAGAATCCTGCAGATATGCTAATGAAGCCATTGGCAAAGGAGAAGTTGGAGCTACACTCCACTTCTGTTGGTCTTCGAGTTTGAGACTTGAAGAGGGAGAAACAAGCTAAGGAAAGGATCCAAGGATGGAGTTGTACAATACAATGTAACAATTTATCTTTAAGTGGGAGATTATTGAGTTGTGGAGCTTAATTACTTCACAAATAGCATGTTTTACAACTTGCGGAGTTTACGGTAACCGACATTGGTCGACCGACCACGCGTCGGTCACCTAGTAGGAATTGACATCAGTTGGGGTAATCGACGTCGGTATCTTGTGCGTGATTTTTTTTTTTAATTCACGATATTAGATCTAATTTTTGATTAAAAGGTGATCTAATTGTTTTAATTTCATAACTACGTTACCCTAAGTTTGTATATGCTTATATAAGCTTGAAAGCTAGGGTTAGAAATGTTAGATTGTGAAAGATTGATCATAATTGTAAGAAGGAATTATTGGAGAAGCTAAGAGAAGGAAAAATATTGTACATCCGTAGAGGTGTGGAAAATTACAGATATTCATAGTATTTTCTCTATAAAGAAAAGATTAATAGATTAGATGTTTCTTGGTGGATGTATCCGACACCGAGTGAACCATGTTATATCTTGTGTATTATTTCTTCTAGTTTATTTCCATATTTATTATTTGCATGCTTATATATGCATATATATTTGTACAACTAGTGTGATTAACCCCAAAATAATTAAACTCACATATTGCTATTATTTAATAATTACAAAATGGAGGAAGTATTGGAAGTTTACATCAACCATTAAGAGGTGGAATTGTTATGTACAATCCCCATCAATGGAAACTCTGATAGGCCCAAAAAGGCACGAAACTTGTAAAACTTCACAACACAAAGTTGCTTGGTGAAGATATCTATAACTTGATCTTCAGTCGTACAAAACTTGAGATCAATATCACCCTTCAAGACTTTCTCTTGAATAAAGTGCATATGAAATTATATATGCTTGGTCCTTTGATGCTGAAATAAATTGTTTGAAAGAGAAATGCAACTCTAGCTATCATATAGAAGAGAATTTCTCCCTTTAACTCCCATATGCAGTTCATCCAACAAAGTTTTTTCAGCCATAGAGCTTTTTTTGTAGCTTTTATAACACTTCTATACTCGATTCGAGAGAATAGATAAACACCGTTGGTTGCTTCTTGATACTTGTAGTGATGAAACCCGCACCCAACTTGAAAACATATCCAAAAGTATATTTTCTATCTATAGCATCACCAACATGGTCAGAATCACAATATCCAAATAACTTTGCATCATCACAAGAAGAATAAAACATACCATAACTAGTTGTTCTTTTAAAATATTTCAGAATTATTTAAGCCATTTTCCAATGATCCTCATAAGGTTCTTGCACAAATATAAAAACAACTCCTACTATATATTAAATATCAGGCCTAGTAATAGTTAAATAAATTAGATCACCAACTAGCAAATTGTCTATACAGAGTAAGATCAAATTTAGCACATGCGAGTTTAGGATCTAATGTAACACCAAATTTAATAGTAATGGAAACATGCTTATAGTCAAGAATATTAAATATTCTAAGTAAATTCATACCATACTAATATTGGGATGTAACAATATATTTATGATCTTGAAATATAACCATGCATAGAAAATGATTTGCAAACCTAAATCATTCATTTCAAAACGTTGTTTTAATATTTCTTTGATCTTAGCAATTTAATTTTTATCACTTGCTAGTAATAAAAAAATCATCAACATACATGAAAACAATGATAATATGATTATTTTCAAACTTAAAAAAAAATCATTATCAAAACAATAGTTAGAGAAACCAAGATCTGAAAGAAACTATTAATTTTAGCATACCAAGCTCTAGGAGCTTGCTTAAGACCATACAAAGACTTTTTTAGCTTACAAACATATAGTTCCTTACCAGGTTATTCAAAACATTTAGACTGAAACATGCAAATTTCTTCTTTCAGGTCACCATTTAGAAATGTATTTTTAACATCCATTTGGTGAATCTTCCAACCATATTGGGCAACCAAAGCAAGAATAATTCTGATAGTGCTCATCTTAGCTACATGAGTAAAATTATCAACATAGTCAACACCATGTTTCTTAGTGAAACCATGAGCTACCAGCCTTGCCTTGAATTTTTCAATTTCTCCTATAGAGTTATACTTGATCTTATACAACCACTTGGATCCTATAATGCTTTTCTTAGAAGGAGGAGGGATTAGTTCCCAAGTTATTTTTAATCAAAGCATTGTATTCATCTCTTGTATTCTAAATCCATCTATCATCTTGACAGGATTCTTCAAAAGATTGTGGTTCAACATCATATAGGGTCATCAAGGCATGATAAGTATGCTGACTACGAGTTACCTTTCTAAGACTAACATGATTATAATTCTTAACAATATTTTGAGCCCATTTAGGAATCTTGGGATGCAACACATTTTGAGATGAATCCCCCTCAATCTCCATCATATCTAGATCAGGATAATCATCCTCTTGAACTTTTGTTTCCATATTGTTAGGAGAAGGATTATCAGGATCTATTTTAGGAGAAATAGAGGAGGGTCTACAAGAAGTATCACAAAATTTCTTTTCCAAGACATGAACATTTCTATTTTCAACTATGTCACGGTTGAGAGGATCATAGACTCTTCACCCTTTAGTTCTAAAATCGTAGCCAAAAAAATACAAGAGTGAGAGGTTGGGTCAAGATTTTTCCTTTCGACTTTTGGAATGAAGATAGAAGTAGGAATACCGAATATTATTAAGTGAGAAATATCTGGTTTTTACTTTTTCCATACTTCATGAGGAGTAGTTTGATGAAGATATTTTGTAGGAACTCTATTTAGGATATAGGCTCCAGTGTTCATAGCTTCAGTCCATAAAAAATTAGGCACATTTGAAGCATGAATCATAGTCTTAGCCATTTCAAAGATAGTTCTATTTTTCCTTTCTGCAATGCCATTTTGTTGTGGGGAATATGGAGTAGTCAAATCTCTTTGAATTCCACATGACACACAAAACTCATCAATTTTTTTGCTAACATAATCACCTCCTTTATCACTCCTAATTATTTTTATTTTCAGATTAGAAGCATTTTCAACTAAAGCTTTAAATTCTTGAAACTTAGACAAGGCATTAAACTTTTTCTTAATAAAATAAGACCAATCCATCCTAGAGAAATTATTAATGAAGAAAACAACATAAAATTTCCATTGAGAGAAGGAACTTCAAGTGGACCTCTCACATCAGTGTGAATCGACTCTAATGATTGAGAAGAATTTGGATCATGATGTTTGTGAAATGGTTCAACATGTTTCTTACCACGTAGGAAAATTTCACATGTTTCATGAGCAGATCTCATCTTAGGGAGATCAATTACAAGATTTAGGCGAGACATTTCATACAAATTTTTGAAATTCACATGACCTAATCTTTCATGCCAAAGTGAATCTTATTCCTAGAAGAGGAAGAAAAGAAAGATTCAGACACAAATCTACCAAAAATATATAAGCCATTTTTCTAAATACCATAAACAATAACATTACTGAGTTTATATTTTACATACCATTTATCTTGTAGCAAAACAAATTTTATAATTTTCTTTAGTTAGCTAAGAGCAAGATAAAAAGTTTTTTCAACTGAGGAACATACAATACATTCATAATTATTCCATTTGACAGTTTAACATTCCCACAACCTTCAGATCTAATGATGGAATTATCTCATAGATATATGTTTTCCTCACATTTAACAACATTTGAGAGGATACCATAAATACAGGTTATGTTCTTAGAGGAACCACTATCTAGGATCCATTCATTGTCATTTGAATGAGAGAGCAATATACAAGGCAAAAGTGTGCTCAACAATGTTTGCATGATTTTTCTTCTGATATTTTTTTGGCTATTAGTTTTACTATTTCTAGTATTCTTAACAGATTTGTTATTTTTACATGACAATCAAACTCTTTATGACCTAATTTTCCACACTTATTACATGTTCTATTAAATCTGACTTTAATTACTGTTTTTAGTAGAATTAGACTTAGAATTGGATTTAGATCTTGATATGATATTATAATTTGATTAGGATTACTATTATTCCTATTTTGAGTAGACTTATGATTATGAGAGAATAATTTCTGAGAGACATACTCTTTTGAATCAAAATTCTCCATAACTCGTTCTTCTTTAATTAACAGAGAAGACATAGTATCTAGACCGGAAGACCATTATCATTATGATATTTAGAGCTAAGAATGAAGATATAGTTCCTAATTTATTCATGAATATTTATCTGAATAATGAAATATTAAAGTTTATCTTAAAAAAATTCACAATTAAATCCATCCAACCGAGCTTTAATGTTCTTAATTTTAGCAGTAATTAACTATTTTCCCACCCCCTTCATGGGAGTTGTAAACATTTCTAAAATCAGCTTAATTATTTTGGACAGATGATTACCTTCATTCATAGTTTCTAATTTTTTCCATGCATCAATAGGTGAATCCATATGACCTATATGTATTAAAAATCCATCTCTTGTGCTTTGCATTAGGATTGATAGAGCTTCCGGGTCAAAGCATACAAGTGTGTCCCACTTTGTGGCCATAAATATTTTAAAATCTGACTAGTAAATAAATAATTAAAAATACTATAAAACTTTAAAAAATCAGGTAAATTCTGGATGCCCTGCACCTTGGTATTTATAGCCTCTTAAAAATGCATGTTTGGTTATTTTATATGTGTTTGGTCATGTTTTGGTTGTCATACATAGTTTGCTGAAAGTACAAAAACTACAAAAAAGTGGGACACAGTTATATGCTTTGACCCTCCCCTGCAACCTTTGAGAGAAGCCAATATTTTCGTGGATTTGCAAGTGATCGATGGGTTGTTTTTCCACACCAGTTACAAGATCCCATAGCTTTCTAGCCATGAAATAAGATTTTAACCTTACTCTATAAATACTATAATTTTTTCCATTTAATAACTGATATTTATCTATTGAAAAACTAACATTACTGACATTTTCATTTTTAAAATAAAAATGCACAAAAACAACTTAGAAAACATATTAAATTAATAAAAATGAGTAGAGGAATAGGCAGTTTCCACTTGGCACAAATACAACTACTAAGAGAGACATGTGTCATTATTCTAACATTCTCCCAATAAGATTTCCTGATGGGACTTTAATCACCCAGAAAAAACCATAGTTAATAAACTTACGGATTTGGAGTGAGGGTTAAAAATTCAGCCAAATATACAACAAAGAATAAAAATATAAAAATATGACACTACAAAAAACAAAAGACATGCGTAGATTTGCTATTAGATCACACTTCGCAAAGTCAACAAATAATTCCAAAGACAATAATAGTAAAAACTAAGCTGTTAAACTGTGCACACATGTTGACAACTTATTGGATCATTTTTTCGCACTCTGACACGGTTATAACAAAGGACAATAAAATGTAAAAGACACGTTCTATTGGTTTCCAACTGAAAAAGTCTTAAAAACGTGAAAAATGGTGGCTTAATCTTATTGGTTAGCCACTAACACGATTAAAAAAAGACTGACAATGTGAAATGTAAAAATACTTGGAGCTTTTCTATTGGATCGTATTTCACATTTGTGAAAACAAGAAAACAAAAGATCGACGACGACACGAAATAAGAAAAGACTTGGAGCTTTTCTATTGGATCATATTTTGCATGAGTCAGAAACAAAATTAAATACTAAATTTACGAAGAATGTGGAAAAATATTATTGGTTCGTACTTTACTACTAACAAAAAATTTAATAAATTGACATGGCAAAGCTATATGGAGCTTAATGATCGACTCAAACTTCGAAAATATGGAAATAACTAATAAAAAAATGACACATCAAAGCTACATAGACAAATATTATTGGTATAAGCTTCGTAATAATATAACTTACAAAAATAAAGCTTTTTAATGTCGGGGGATTTAGAACTATGGAATTAACCATATTACAAAGAAAACTTTCAGTCTGCTCCTCAATAAAATAAAATGAAATCACGTGGCACAAAGTCCATGAGTAAGTGAGGACATGTGTCTCAATTCTATCCCTCTTCCAAGGAAACGCAAACTACGGACCTAAAAATCTGAAATAAGCCAAAAAAACACGAAATTTCAAGTCCTTCCCGAAAAGAAATAAGCCCAAAAAATAAAAGAACTTATTTAAAAAAGATGCAAAGCTATAAAAACTATATAAAATAAGTGTGAAATATTTGAAATAGATGCAGATGACTGCAAAGAGCAAGAACAAAGAACTAGGGTCGTAGAAACATAGATCTATACACACAAAATGCACAAACAAGATCTATACAACAAATTAACCAATATTTAGACAGGAATTGGAAATTTTCACCTGATTAGCTTGAAGTTGTCTGCAGAACAAATACGGTTTTGTAAATCTAAAAAACTTCAAGTTATTTAATCTTGCAAACCAAAAAACACCCAAATCTTACTCTGCACAAGCATATTAACCAACTTTGATACCATGTTAGGGAAATGACAGGAATGTATAATTAACGAATTATAAATCCACAGAGTAAATTGTCAATGATTATAGACTATGATGTGCAGTTAAATTAACCATAGATTTAGATGTTTATACATTGCATAGATTACATACTATAATGACTTGAGATGAAAGCAAATAACAATAAGGTAAAAGAGATAGAAGACACTGGATTTATAGTGGGGAAACCTGAACGAAAAAACCCCACTGAAATAAAACATTTTCTCGTATTAAGAATTTCACAATAGCTTTAACCCAACACTTCCACTTCGCTCCTCGATCTTCACAGAAATAATTGCAGTAATGAATTTGGATTAGTTTTACACAAGAATAACACAAATATTCAGCTATATTTCTTCAACAATTCAATACAATAGATTTGCAAATATATAGGATTGTTTTCTCCTAAATTATAGGAGAACTTATTAACAACCTAGGCTAAATACATGAGTATTTTCAACCACTATTATTAACATATTCAACAACTAACAACTTTCTACTAATGAATAATTACTCAAGTAATTATTCATATTACTAACATACTAAATCATATTTACCATACCGGTAAATAACCCATAGCCATGTGAGTGCTAGATTCCTAACATTACCCCCTTAGTGTTTACATGGTAACAAAAGAACTTTCACACTTCCTTTGAAACCTACCCACCTCTGCTTGCTCATGATCTTGGCACACAACGCGAATTGAAGGTAGAAGAAGGAACACATCAACTTATTATTGACCAAACACTTTTAGGAACACATATAACCAAAATATTGTGGGAACACGTATATGAACCATATTCTTATCAACCAATCTCTATCGGGAACACGTATAACCTACTCAGTGTGGTAACTCAACCAGGAACCATATGCAAAACCTTCAATGGTTTTACAGAGGTTTACCACAAACCTAGGTATGAACAGAACACATCTAACTGTTCAACCTCTTCAAGTATTATGATGCTACATTTCATTGTGCTATCTATTTTTCACTATGTTATTACATTAGGTAATTATGTAGGAATAACCACATATACATGTGAATAAGAATGAACATATTCTCTTATTTTTCATACCACACTGATAATCTAAACAACTAAAATCTACACCACACAACTAAAATGAAGCACATTGCATAACTAAAAATTACATACTCACACCACAAAAATGTACCACCATGATTGATATGTGGCCACATCATTGGTGACTAACGAGAGGTCCTTGATTAACCTCCAACCTTCCGTTCCTCCATCATCTAGTGCCATGTTGCTAGCTCAACTTGATTTGGATATGAAGCTCAACAATTTCCACATTGGGTTTATTTGTATAACTCCCCCCATGATGTGAAATATTTTATTTCCCGATGTCGGGTAACACCGAAAATACGTCTGTGAGGAAATTTTGTTTATTTTTAGACATTTACAATGACTCAAAGACTTGACTATTTGAGAACAAAATTACGATACAAAACATTGACACTTAAAGACTAAAAAAATACTTTCAACGAAATCAAAAATTTGACTATAACTTAATTATTTGATGATACACGACTAAAAAATAATATAAAATTTTATAAACTTAAAACTCCATGTGATAAGACAAACTTGAATTTACTTTTAAAGACAATGAACATTACTCTTTTAATTAGATTTGTAATGCGAGACCAATTAAAGATCTATCTAGACCAAACACAAAATAACCTAAAACAAACATAAGACTAGACTAAGTGGTACCAAAGTACTAATGAGAAATGGAAATTTTAAAGAATTTACTTTTATGTGGAACCAAATACTAAATAAGAAAAGTGGAAATCTATTTTAGATGGAACAAATCACCTATATAAAGAAACTGAGGAATGAATTATAAAAATCATTCAAAATAGTCGGGTTGCGTAGAGTTGTGTAATTTAATACAATTTTTATCATAGGTAAAGAAAAATATTACCTCCAAAACTAGTGCATGGATCGCTAACCCAAGTGGCAATGCATCAACATCTCGCTTTGATATAGTTGCATTGGTAAATTCAAAGGAACTTCATTGCCGATCAATGAGGCTAAATTGTATGAAATGAGAATTGCATTTGGAAAGACTGCGTATGGTAATATAAAACACGGTGATATCAAATACAAAAGAGAAAAAATAAAGATGCGATTCTGAAGAGGACCGATGTACAATATTCAAAATAGAAACCACAACAATGACTCCTATGTCAAGGTCAAGCCCAATGTTAGATCCTTTTTCTTAGTCCTTATGTATCCATATTATGTATCTCCTTCTTATCCGACCCACATCCATAGGTATGAATGTTTATTTCTAATTTGATACGCCTGTTGGGAATGTGGATATGTAAACATGATGAATTGTCAATGAATCCATATGTGAAGGGATCGGTTGCACACACCGTTGAATGGAAAATACTATGGTTATACATGGAGTATGAGATCTATACAAAACATTTTTGAAGCCAATAACACAATGAATTAGGTGAGTAACTATTTCCCAAAGTCAGTAAAAGCTACAAAATCTAAATCAGCACCACAAAAAAACTACAAGGCTAATCTAGAGATATTTATTCAAATATGAATTCTATGCCACATTGAAAAGCTCACTGCAACTGCCCCTCACAAATTCTTAGAATCCCTTTATCTCTCTGATACCAAATAATGAATTTGGATCAGTTTTACATAGGAATAATAAAAATATTAGGCTTTATTTCTTCACCAATTCAATACAATACATTTGCAAATATATAGGATTATTTTCTCCTAAATTATAGGATAAATTATAAAAACCAAGGCTAAATACGTGAGTAATTTCAACCACTATTATTCACATATTCAACAACTAACAAATTTATACTAATGAATAATTACTCAAGTAATTAAACATATTACTAACATACCAAATCATATTTACCATACTAGTAAATAACCCATAACCATGTGAACACTAGATTCTTGACATGCGGACCGGTGTTTCACATATACAAACATAACTTGAGCATATATCTCTCTTGTTGTTATTGATCCCGTGAGGGATCACCCTATATATATATAGGATGGGTGATTGGTCATACTGTTTCACTCTTAAAGTTGTGGAAGACCGACATAATAAAGTTTATTAAATAAACTTTAAAATAACATGGGACAAGAAGTGGTGGTCCACCTAAATGGTATAAAAATTGACATTATCACCCCAACATTCATAACTATGTCATGAAAGTTCAAACTATCCATGCCACCGCCTTACCCAAGATTCAATATAGGAACTTAATGTTCCCACATATTAATGTAGTATTGCAATTGAATGAAACATACAAGGAATGTGTACATGATTGTGGGTTCAAAGGACTAATTAACATGCCATAGTTTGAGACAAATGTTTCCGTTCTGGACTACCTCCTTTCATCATTCAATCCAATAGATGGAAAATTCATTTTTACTTTTCAAGATGAACGAAAATTCAGATTCAGTGTTAATCCTGTAGATATTCATTAATTGACAGGCCTTCCTTTCAAACTTTACAACATTATTACAACCAAATCCACTTTGACAGAAGATGATAAGATTTTCCTCGAATCTTATTACATTTTCCATGTTGATGGTACATGTTTTAATTTATCTAAATTTCAGTTTTATTTTATATGTAAATTGTGCTTGATTCTTATTTAATGAATTTTTGTAGCAAATATCAACAAATCAAGACGAGGAGTCGATGTGTAAGGAGTTACACACAATTTTCTTCAAGCCTTGAAGAAATTTTTCAAGCGAGTTTTTTTTTTTTTTTGCATGGAAGGTGGGAAGATATTCCCCATTGGGCTATTTCCTACATTCTTGCAATGATCCGAAAGCAAAAATTTGATTGGTGCACATACTTATCAAATAGAATAAAAGCTAATATTGCCAATATTTGAGTTGCTAAAAACCAATAGTAAAAATATGACATGGATGTTCACTCATCACCTTAGCCTCAATTTTTTCAATTATTAAAAATATGGAGACATAATACCCTTAACATTCATTATTGGTTTTTACATTTTACCATTTACCATTTACCATTTTCCATTTAACATTTTGTAGGGACTTTGGACTACCCTCCACATTTACTACTACAATTATCACCTACTCAATCAATTCAGTTGTAGGAATATATTCAATCGCTATAAGTGCAACCTCCTACACCACCACTTCAATCACCCACACAATAATTGTAGAGCGGCCACTAGAGGTTCCCATTCAACAAGGTATAAAATTGTTGTTTTTTTGTAATTTTAACTTTTTTATATAAGTTAATAATGTTTTTGTTATGCACAGTGCATTCATTGCCATCTATTAAAATGATACCACATCCTCCACCTGTACCATCATTCCAACTCCAAGTTCCAACAAGAGGAAGAAATACCACTGGTAAATGCATGAAATTTTTGGCCCCTAGTGGGACATTAAACATTTCTTCCGAATTTATGAATCTCTCTTTTAGTGGCGTGGCTAGTACAACGAGAAAATCACTTTTAAATAAAATTAATCTAGGTGTGAAGATTATTTGTGCATTGATAAGAATGACCCAATATGTTTTTGATACACATGATATGATTTAGGGAACGCAAGAATGTTTCCGTTTCAATTTATTTATTTTAACATTGATACATATCAATTTCTTGTCAATTTTTTTTTAAAAATCGCTTCTACTTTTAATATTTAAAATTATTTTAACACATAAATATGATCACATAACATAACAAAAACAAGAGGCGACAAAGACACACGAGCTTGAAATGTTGATCCTTCAACCCCTATCCTATCCATCCTCTCTAGAAAGTGACCAATTAACTAGTTTTCTTTGGATAGCTTAATTCCTAATGTGTGTGAAGCCCATGTGAAAGAATTTTTATGCCTGGTATTAGTCAACTCAAACAGTGGGAACTAAGGGCTAAAGTGTTAATTAAGGAGATAAATAATCATTTTTATATTCATAGCCAAAGGTATAGTTTATATGCTACATAGCTTCAAAATCATACAACTAAGATAAATATCTTATTGAACCAAGTACAAGGTGGGACTGTAAAATATAGTAATAGTTACCAAGACAATGTTTTAGATAAAATTTTGAATTGATTAGAGAATATTAATGCTAAAGCCTAGGCATATTACAAAAATGGTCAAAGGATACAAATATGGTGGAATTTTCCAATGGTGAAAGAGAGTAAACTCTTGTAAGTATTATGAATTACAAGTTACAACATTCAATTTTAAATCATATTTTTATTACTTTCAATTTTTAATAATATGTTTTAATTGAGCTCAATTTTTTTGTTGCAGTCGAAATATGAAAATTTAAAAAGTCAAGCAAAGGTTCTCCAAGTTCACCGGGAAACAACTCGAAAATTTTCTTCATGACATTCAACTTAAGAAGTCTATTGTTTTTATTAACAAGAAAAACAATACTCTGAAGCTGATTATCAAAGAGAATGGCATGGATGTGGATATTTTGTTTAATACAAAGGTAGATGGAGATCCTTCTTTGTTATCCCCGGAGATGCTTCAAAGGAAGATGAAGCAATTGTTAAGAACTTAAATATTGCTATGAAGGATCTTGTAAATTATGGAATTCTCAAAGCAAGAAATATAACAACAATTGGGAAAAGTGAAAAATAAGTCACAAAAGAAACAAAAAGGAAGTCGGGAGTGGGGAAGCTTGTTTGAGCATATACTACATGTGTAATTGTATTTGTTGAAAAATGTTTACAAAACTTTAAACTTGAAAAATGTTGAAGTTTGAAACTTGAAATTTGAATCTTTGTTTAAATTGAAGAATATTGTCATTGTCTACTTCTATTATCTATAAGAATTTCGATAGTTTTTCAACAAGATATGCTTGCACATTGTAATGGTTTTCATGGAATATCATTTTTTTACACGTATTATCTTGCAATCTGAATTTATATTTTGTTATATATAGAAATTATAGATTGTGAATTGTAATGATATCAAAATATGTATGGAATGCATTTTCTTTAATGTTGAAAGTTTAATTATTTACAATGCAAAATATGTAAGATGGATACCCTAAATTGTGTTTAAGTATGTAAAATGCAAAATATGTAAGATGGATAACTCAAATTATGTTTGATTCATTACACTTTATTTATTATTATCTTATGTCTAATTACGATATTTGAAAAATAGTGTTCCAAAATGCACGTCACAACAAACAAAATCAAAGCATTTTGAAAATACCAAAATACCAATTAAATAAAACACGATTTTTATGAATAATTGTATTTGAATAAATGTAAGTTGATACATGTAACATTTTAAATGATAACTAGAGTTGAAACAATCCATTTTCAATAGCTTCCTCATAGTCAATATTTGCATCTGCAGAGTTAGAGGACGCACCAAACCTAGTCTCATCATTGAGATCATTTGTATTTGCAGTTGTATTATTAACACCTCTTCTTTCAGCAAGGGAATTCCAATGTGTAATTTCTATGTCAAAAGGAAATGTGTCCAAGGAGTAGTGTGAAACATACAACCTCATACAAATTTCTATATTTTTATCCAACTTGTTTCATAGTTTTGATTTTACAAAAGATAAAGCACGAAAACCCTTTCGTCCTCCACGAGATCCCAAAATCATTGTTTGGCACAACTCATATAATTGAAAATATTCATTGATGTCTTCCTGTAACACACTACTTTGGTAGATTTTTCTCCAGAGCCTTGTAATTGCACCATTCTCTTGAGGTTCATTTAAAAACAATATTGGTTAACCATTGTCGTTGCAAAATGAGATGATCGAGACTTTATTTATTCCTTATTTAGAATAATTTTTATTTCAAAACCATTGACCTCTGATGTATTTGTAAAATGATCCATTACAAGTACCCATAGATTTATGAAATAGATTACTGACAAAATCTACACGATCACCTGTAGTATTCCAAAAAATTGGATTCATCACTCCCATATATTCAAGAATGTTATCTTTACTGAAATGTTCTCTTATTTCAGAATCTAAGGATTGTGCAATTTTTAAAGCTTTATTCGTGTATCAACTGTAATAGAATCAAGCAGAACATGAGTCACAAGAACTTCTTCTCTTTATGATCTTGGAATATCTTGTTGTTTTTGTAAACTATGTAATTGGTATCTCCCTCCCATTAACATTTATACAGAGGTGATCATGGATATTAAATCTCAAATAATTATTGGGATTCTTAACATCCAATAAAACTTTCCAGCTATCGAAAACAAGTGTATCAAAAATTTGTTTTGACAAGTACAAGATATCAAGAGATTGACATACCCACTTTCTCAGCCGTATAAAATCAACAATATAAATGGATCTCTCTTGTACATTCTTCGAAATGTATTGATCTCCTTCAACATTGGTAGAATGTAAACCAATGTAAGAAATGTTTATAGATCCATTAAATAAAATAAAAATCCTTAGCTTTGTCAACTTCATTATGATATTTGTGCATGAAACCAGCCAACGATGGATACTCCTCAAAATTCTACATGCAAGATCATACAAAGAAATCCACCTTGTATCAACATCCTTTAGAATATTTTTACCATCTATAATTCCAATTTAAATTTTTTAAAACTCAAGAAATCACTTTGGATTTCTTGACATATATTAATGCAGTTCTCTTATAAGGTCTTCGACTATTGCAACATTTTCAAAGTTGTTAACTATTTTATATTCTAGATTCATTCTGTGAGCCGTAAAATGAATTGCAATCATATAAGGGGCTACTATTGTTTGTAATAAAAACACTACCCAATTCGATGACCCTACATAAATAATTCGCAATCTACACCAACACATACCAATTTCACAAAAATTTCATATTCATTTATGCCAACAATATATTTCAAATTGGAAATAACAATATATAGGTTTTCAACATTACAATTATCAACCATTTTCTATACAGCCAACAAATGTGGTTACCTTATATGATTTTCAAAAGTATAAACATGGATGCATTTCCATGAGGTGTTGTCAACTGTTGTTACTTCATCAATTGATAGAGATATAGACTTTGAATTTTTTACCCTATCTTTCAAATCTTCCTTTTCAATAATTGTAAGGAATTTAGGCATTTCCCATGCACTGCTGTCTGACCAATGACATTGAGGAACATTATGATTTCCATTATATTGAATTTTTTTTTGAAATCAATGAAACCAAAAATAGGCATTTCCCTATCAATGAATTTTTTACCCTATCTTTCAAATCTTCCTTTTCAATCATTGCAAGGCATTTAGGCATTTCCCATGCACTGTTGTCTGACCAATGACATTGAGGAACATTATGAATTCCATTATATTGATTTTTTTTTTGAAATCAATGAAACCAAAAATAGGTCTTCCCCTCTTAAGGATGTGGAATATGGTAGAGAAATGTATGCTTTTAACATGCAAATTTGATTGAATCACCTTACTAATTTGTGATGTGATTGTTCCACCCTTTTCCACGAGAGGTTTGTGTATTTTCTTCTCAGCTTCATAATTTGCTACGTATTTAACATGGATAAATTATTTTTTGATTTTACATTTGTGCTTTTTTATTTTCTAGACATCCTCCTGCTATACAATCACATATTATTTTCCACAATGTTTTTCAATTGTGTCTAACTTCAGTTGCATTTTTGTTGCTTTCCCAGTTTCTAGGTACATATTGTACATGTACATTTAGTTGGGATATCTTCAGAATTAGCTGGATCTATAGGTTCGATAAAAGGAAATTTTACAGCCCACTCAAACTTATATGTCCTACCAAGTGTCCACATATTCTTGTTTGCTTTCAAAGTTTTACTTTTGCGACTAAAATTTTTAGGAATATCTCGATCATCTTGTTTCCTCTTTCATGAACCAAAATTTTCATTTGATTTTGGTGTTACATTTTGTTGAGTATTTGAGATATCTTGATCCTCTCCTGGTTGCATCTCAACATGAATATATTCAAGCTCTGACATCTCAATAAGAATATCTTCAAGCTCTGACATCTCAAAAGAATATCTTCAAGCTCTGACATCTCAACAAGAATATCTTCAAGCTCTGACATGTTGTCATCATAGGTATCATTTGGTTGATATTGTGCTAAAGCCATGTCCACTTTAATAATACCTTCCACATAGTCTGTATTTTGATTGATTCGAGTGGTAGTTGTATGGTTACTAGTGGTAGTTGTATCTGTAGTTGCAGAGTTTCCAAAATACTTGAATAGTGTTGAATTTTGAGATATTTTTGTTACCTTTTGGGTCTTCTAAGCACTAGAAGCTTCCATTGAGTACTTGATTTGGGAACTAGTCGTGCAATGCACACATTTTTTGGACATATGGAATCTTGTCGAGCATCCACACCCTTATCACACATCTTCACCCTTATCATGCGTCTTTACCACGGTCACGTGTCGAACCCTTGTCACGCGTATATACCCTTATTATACATTTGAACCTTTTCCGTGTGTCGGATAACCTTAGTTATGGCACGTCTTCACCCTGTGTTATATCTACACCCTTTTCATGCATCTACACCCTTGTAACACTTCTAAAACCTTATCACACATATGCACCCTTATCAAGCATCTCGTAAACCTTGCTTGCCACTCGTCAATGAAAGCCTTACTTGTCATGCATCTCAGTAAACCTTACTTGTCGCTCATCCGATCTCCTTGTCATGAGTTTGTAAAACCTTAATTTTTCTCATCTAAACTCCTTGTCTCACATCTACACCTTTGTCACGCATCTGTGAATCTGATTTATACTTCTTGTCATGCGTCTGATGGTGCTTCGATAGTTCACACGGTACTTGGTTATACTTCAAATGATACATTACTAGTAAGTTACTAGTATAGTACCCGATGAATTCCCTATGTTTATATAGGATTAGTTTTCAATAGTAGGTGAAGACGACCACTAAAAAAATTTATCTTTGGAAAATTTAGGTGAACTGCTTAATCTTACTCTAAAAAAATTTCCTTTTGATTCTCCAAACATGGAATATTCACCAAATTATGAATATTCACCACCTAATTTTTCCTTGACTTTGACCATACTTACTTTGACTTGGATTTTGCTAAAAAATCTAGAGATAGGATGTTTATATGCTTGTAGATGAAATATATTTTTGTTTTGACCTCGTTTGGATCTTTAGAAATGATGTGGGCGATTCCCTAATGACTATAGATGTGCGATTATGAAATTTAGGAGATTTGGATGCCATTTTTTCAAGTTTATAAAGTGATTTCTATAATATATTATCTTAGAAGTTTTAGGTTAGAAAATGAGGTAGCATTTACTTTCTTATACATGGTTCTATAGATGATTTTCATAAGAAAGGAAAATCCATATGAAGTATAAGACCCAAGAAAATATTTGAATTTGAAATTTTAGTTGGAAGGCATGTTGGTTTAAGACCGTAAAAAGAGGTCATAACCATATGGTACAAACTTGACCAAATTGTATGGCCCTAACTAGGGGAAGGGCTTTTCTTGAATGAAGTTTGGTGCTAGTAAAGGATGCCTCACTATATATTTTGGGCATTGAATTAAGGGATGTCTTGACATGTCGGTGTGCGAGGATAAAAAGTTAAACAATGAACCTTATAAAGTTCTAAGTGGGAATTGAGAAGTATCATTTATCATAGCAGTAGTGCATAGTCAAATCAAGGGTTTCCAAAGTGTAAATTACCAAATTTGAATGTCTACATTTCCCCCCCTTTAAGTATGAAATTAAAAATTGCATGCTTAAAGGAAATTGTACTCCGAGTGTGTAAAAAAACTTTACCTTTGCTTGAATGTTTTTTTGCAGATGTGTTGTTGTGCTTGGTGTTGACATGCTCCATGATGAAACCTGCAACATAGAGTGTAGTCAATTTCCATGATAGATAATTGATCGTAACTCAAATAGAACTTGTAACAAAAAATATTTACATTTGCATATATGTAAAGTGAAAATATGTAAACAAGGAAAGAATACACCTATTTTATCATTATTTTCTTGTTCTCAAATATTTTTAATTTTTGAACTTCACTTTGGAGGATTGGGGGCAATCAATCCCCAATCAGTGTTAATGAGAAATTGAAGTGTTAGGTGCATGTAACCCAACATAGAAATGTGCAAGTGAAAGAATAATTAAGAGCTACAAATGTACCCCTAAAAATTAAGAAGACAAAGTGTTGGTTGAAAAATTTTAAAGGAGGAAAATGTCAATAGTTCAAGGGATGATAATCCCTCCTTTAATGTGAAGGTTCCCTTATTTGAAGTAAAACTGATTCTAAGATATTTACATAATATATAGTTATTCTATGAAATTTATTTTCACGATTATGGTTTAATTGGGTAAGCATATAGGATTGAATACAAATAAAAATAGGTTAGAATAGAGACAAATTTGAAGAAGTAGTGATGGAAAGGAATAAAAACAATATTTTCAAATAAGAAGAAATCAGATCTTACTTTACTCTTGCATGTTGATAAAATTTTCAAAATACACACATTCACATATTATGGAAATTATTTTCCTTAAAAAAATTGAATCCAAGTTCATTAACTCTTGATAAATTTTTTTCACAATCCAAGGATATGGCATATGACTAGGAGATATAAGAAAAGATAGTAGCGAGAGGAAAGAGAAGTTCTCTTATGTATTCAACAATTATTTGTTATTTTTTACATCAATTCACTAGCATCTAAACCATTTACAAATGAAAAGAAGGTGATGTAGAGAACCAATCAAACTCAAGCCAATATACAAGTTAGAATGATCAAGATCTCTAAAATAGTCCCTTAGTAGGTAAATTACTCACTTTTCACAAGCTAATAAATTCCTCAAACTGGAAATTTTTGGATTTATAGCCCAAATTAGATTATGCAATCAATGTACCACATCCATTGGTTTTATTCCATGCACAATTAATTTTTTTTTGAAGAAAAACAAAAGAACCATCAAATAATCTTACTTTATCAAAACTGTCCTCAAGCTTCTTAAGAGCAATGTTGACGGTTGGCGGTTGGAGAAACTCAAAAATCCCCAATGGAAAATAGAACCTAATTTGGGTACCCATTTGGCCCCATTTACTTTGTACCAAATATTATTTCTCAACTCTAAGGGAAAGTGACTTTTACACCCTAATTATATTTAACATGAAACCTAATTGATTTTAGTGAATTAAGGACACTAAAGGATGTAGGGGTTTGTGACATGTGGTTGTTTTGATTAATTAACTTTCAAAATTAACTATCAAAATCAAAATAACACTTTTATAATTGCAACTATAGACACAAAATCACACACTTGGGTACATTTCAAGGTCCTAAATACATACTAGCATTCATATGATTCTTAAGCAAGAAAACTAGTAATTGACGATTGTATTTGGACTTTTCCTTTACTTCTTGTTTTATATTTGGTCTTCTACACCCTACAACCTAGTTGGTATTTCACTTATTTATATTTTATGGTTCCGAAACTAGCGCCTGTGCACCCCTGTCCCTCTGGGTGCCCCTAAACCTTTCCACCTTACTCACTACATTGGGTCTATTTTATATTTTGGGCATATTTTATACTTATGGGTCATCCTTCCAATTGTCAATTATGAAGTTCAAACAAGGGAATCATATAAATACATAGCTACGTGTTCAAAATAAAGGATCAATATCTAATGATCTACTATCATCTCCTATGCTTGCATTGGAAGGCACTTGAGTATTAAAGGCATCCATCTAACATCCATTCAAGGTACAAGTGGCTGCATTTTCTACATACACAACATAGGAACTGGAAGTTTGGTAATCCATAGACACATCTATCTACATTATTACATCTAGTGTGAAACCCAAACATTTACAAATGTAAAATAATAAAATATGAGTAAACTCAAATTCGGGCACCCCATGTCGATACAACATATACAATGAGTCACATGATGAAAAATATAATATGGAAGGAAATATCTATCTAAATAGTGTCCTAGGGAATTGGGAACTACATCTAGTTACAACTTGCTAACAAGTGCACTTGCACAAGGGCATCCTAGGACATGATTCTTACACAACCTCACCAATACTACATGGAGTCCGAGATGTAATGCAATGCTTGGTTGTAAGTTCACTTTGTTGGGTGACTTTCGGGGTCAGTCTAACTCCCCATATTGCATATTTCTTTTTTGGATTTGATGTGGTATTGTGAATTTCGTAGGTGAATCTTTATTTTGAAGGTAAAAATACATCGACGATCATATTGCGATATACGACGATCACCGTGGAGCTACTTGTGACACTTGTGTGACAAAGTAAAAATTGGGTTATGACCATTTTCATGGTCATAGGTGCCCGATAGTAGAATTTGGCACCAAGGCACCCCTAACCTAGTCCAGTGCCCATGTCCATCTGTTTCGTGACCTAAAATTTATTTTGAGAATTGATGACACAAAAATCCTCCTGTTTAGTAGTTTTCCCAAATTCGGACTAGTCCCAGACAACACATAAATCAACTAAGTCCATTCCTCTCTCTATTGCACTTAGGGTTTCATATTTTATTATCTTATTTCTTATGTCATATTATATCTAGCAGTTTAATATCATAGTTTACATTAAGTTACTTTGTAATTAGGATTTAGCATAAATTCTATTTTTGTTAAATCATTTGGTGAAATCATCATTCAAACACAACCTTTCTTTTAGCCATTTTGTCATCTTTTTACTATGGTGAAACCTATGCACCATTTACTGGTGAAGACCTTGGTGGTCTCAATGCTCATATTGCCGAGCATTACCAAGACCTAGATATTCCTTTATTCACTCCTCACGAGGAGGCTACCAATCTTGTTGAACTTAACCCTCCCACTTCTAATGCTACTTTTATTCCTATTGTAACACAACCTCCTTCTTCTACTCTCCCACCTACTTCTATTGTTCCTATATCTGTTCCTACTCCTACCAACCATTTCATTCTCGACTCTTATTTCTCAAACTCTCCAAGTTTCTTTTTCTATAACACAAGAGCTAGCTTCATTCTATCTAAGTTACAAGTTTAAATACGTCGGTTGCAGCAAGATACTTCACGCTCCTCTCCATTTCTTGATTCCTCATCACTTCTTCACACTCCTTTTACACCTGCAATTTATTTTTATTCACATCCTCTAAACTTCGTCACTCCTAAGTTTCCCACTTCACTATCCATGGTGAACCTCAAGAGCATCTCCAAGATTTTCATGTGGCATGTCTAGATTATGTAGATGATCACACATTATTAGCTAAGCTATTTCCTTAGAGTTTTCAAGACTATGCTATGTGTTGGTTATATGATCTACCTGTACATTTAGTAACTTCTTTCATGCATCTATCCGATGTTTTTCTTTCTCATTTTTCAATCAATATCGGCACTAAGATATCTTACTCACAACTTTCTCAAATCAAACAATGATCTAATGAACATCTAGTGGACTATGTATTATGTTATAAGAATAACTTAGCTAAGATGACCAATGTACTTGCTGATTTTGAATTACAAGATATTTTTGTGCAAATTCTCTTACCACCACTTCAGGAGAGTGTTATATTTGAAACCTCTCCTTCCTTCGATCAATTATGTCATATGCTCAAAATGCATGAAGTCAAATTACTATCTATGGGAAAAATTAAATATCAAGATACTTATTCATCATATTCTAATAGATTTCAATCAAAATCAATATTCAAGCCATCTCTTAAGCCCACTTGAGGTAAAGGAAACTATCGATGTCATCTCTCCTCCTAAAAGCTTTAATGAAACCTTCCTAAACGCACTTTTACCAAATTACCATATGTACCTCATCTTATATTTCCTCAACTTCGAAAGCTATCTAATTACTCTTCTACCACCATTTAATCTTGATCCGTCTTACCCTTTTGGTAGAAACTATGATGAAAATGATAAATGTGACTATAATCAAAGCTTTGGGCATTCTAACGATTGTTGTTTTAAATCGGGCATCTTATTCGGATATTATTGACAATAATTCACTTAAGATTCCTACACCATATATTTTTCATCCGGTAAATGATTAAAAAGATCAAATCTTCAATGACCCTTTTCCTAAGCACGAAACACAAGTTTTGACTCTTCGAGATAATCATGCATATAATTATGTGCCCCCTTCTTCATCGAGGACCCTTGATCTCCTTGTCACTTATGCTGATACATCACTACCTCTTGTTTCATTTTATGATCATGATTATCATGCAACATTTTCTTTTGATTCATTACACATTAATGCTTCCATTGGGTCATATACTATTAATAACACTATGATCTATCCAATGACTCCTATCGACCTATGCTCTATTACACTTCTCACGACTATCAAATGTCCAATATTGACTATCACATATCTAGTTCCTAATTCTTTTGGCTACATCGATTCCCATTACAATTAGGCCTCTTATAATTCTAGTACCATTCACCGTGGCATCATTAATCAAAGGATGTGTCATGTTATTATGTCTTCCTTGGCTCCGCTCTGCTCAAGATATTCCATCTTTGAATAATTTGTCTTAAGTTTATACATAATAAGAAAGTTGTCACTATTAAAGGTGTTCTACCATGATCACTATTGCCTCTACCTGATTTTGACAACATTCTTCCACCAGCATCAACATTTAAGTCTCATAGACCTCTCAAATCTAAGGCACATTATGCACATTATTCTCCTACTCACACTTGACCTACTTCACGACCTTGTCGTTCACATCGGCCCACTAGTCCATCTTTACGACCTAATTCCCCCACTAGGGTGACCAATTCACATAGGTGTTCACTACCTCCTTCACCTCATAGGTCTACATCACATAGGTATTCAATACCTCTTGCACCGTATAGGATTCCTTCACACATATAATGTCATTCTCATACATAATTGATCTTAGAGAATTATCACACTCCTTCAACTCCTCGAACATCGATGTAAGATCCTTTCCCTTCACTCTCATTGTATAACTTACTTTTCATCACACACTTCGGGGCATCATGATTTCTCCCCCTTTGATCATCATCACTTATTTCTAATTTCTACGCAAACACGTTGTGCTCCATGCTTTCAATCTAGTCACTCTTACACATCTTGATACATATGTTTTAACATCATTACCCTATGACACACTCTAGTTACATGATTCATACTCATTGTTGAGTGTCTAAATATGAAATGAACCTCACCACCTTCACACTTAATGTTCTGTATTTCATGATACATCTTTCTAGCATGTCACTTTCAAACCACTTCTTGATGACGTACTCTTGTTCTATGGTTCATTCTTGATTATTGAGGGGTATTTTATAAATGAATGTCATCTCATACTAATACACATTTTCTAGGGGCATGCTGCTCTATTAAATTCATTGCATACCATTCCATTCCAATCATCCACAACATATTACATATCTTGGTTGCACTTATTCTTGCTTGTTTATATTTACATGATGCACTTTGCTTACTATGCTAGTCAAATATTCTATATGTCATTATATTTTCTATATACAAATGCACGTTCACTTGGTATTTAGTTGTGAATGTAGAATTCTTACAGATCCTTACACACTTTATGATGATGCTTGGAAATGTACTTCTTACCAGTCCCACCGAGGCTCCTGGGGGAATGTAATTTCTCACACATTACAGGTTTTATTATTTCATTATTTACTACTTTTTACTTCATAACACACTACATTCCATTGATACATACATGCTTTGACATAATTTTAATCTTTCTAACATGCTAATGGGTGCTTCATGTGCATCATTTGCTTTTGAACTACATTCCACCATGGTTGTTCGTTACATCTATCACTTGTTATTATATGTCATTGTTTGTGTGCTATGCCCTATATCTTGTTTGATTACTACTTGTATGCTTTTGGACACTTCGGACCTGATTTTCTTGTAACATTGTAAGTGATGTCCCTTATTTTAAACAAAATTCTCATGGTCTATCTTGTATGAACACTTTCTTGTCACACTATTTTTATATGAAATGCTTACTACTTTTGATACTAACACATGTATCTAGCCACTTTGTTTACATGTGCCTTGGTTTCTACCATGCCCATCCCCTAATCCATGTGGGTATCAGTTCAAGTTTAGCATCAGGTCCTTGTTTTGGTCCGTATTCTCCTATCAATGTCGCATGCACCCAAAATGAGGGGGGCATACATTGGGTGAAAAAATCACCCCACACATCAACTCAGATCTACAACATAATACAGTAAAGCAAAAAATTGGCACATATTACAATTACAACACTAGATCAGAAGTATACTTGGGTCGAATCACAACACAAACTAAATTAGAGACAAGTATATGTTCAAATTAAAGGAAAAAGTTCTAAACATATATTATCATCACCTAGGATTGCATCCGAAGGAACTAAAGAGCATTAAAGGGACCCATCTAACATCCATTCAAGGGACAAGAGATCGCATTTTTTTGCATAAAATGCATAGGAAGGGGAAGTTCATTATTCCATTCACACATCTATCTACATTTTTATCTCTAGATATAACCCACTATCAAGTGCACTTGCACAAGGGCATCCTAGGGAAGGATTCTTACACACCCTCACCAAAACTACATGAATTCTAAGATGTAGTGTTGTAGTCCTTAATTTCACTCAAGTGCTATGCACATCGACACCTCATTCAGTCGAATCGAATGCTCACCAAGCACATGTAACTACTATGTCCTTTCTTTGAGTTGCTTGATAGGAAGTTGGTATGCACTTTGTCATGATAATTAACTAGGAAATCACTCATTCATAATTAATCATTACATTCACATCATTGTGGAAACACATATAATAAGGAGAGATAACCATTTAAACAATAACCAAGATCAACTAAATTATTAAATCACCATACTCGATATGACAAAAATCAAGATCCATCCACAATTATCCATTATAATTCAACGAATTACAAAACATGAAGATGATTACAAACCCAATCAATACAAAATTACAGAGATCTATGTGCACAAAGATCAAACCCTAGCATGACATCTCTTACATAATCATAGATATCACTAACCAAGCATAAAATATATAGCTATAGGAGTGGGGACTATCCCTTCACTACCCATGCACCCTCCTAATAATATGCATGCTCACCAAAAAAACTACATACTTTCTTTCCTAAAAATAGCCATGCGTAAAAGCTTGCACGTTGTTTCAATTTTTGATAAAAATAGAATAATCCTAAATATAAGTATTTCTTTAATACTATTAATAGCTTCCATGCATGTGATTTAATCATATTTTTGCATATGTTTTATTTGATTTGCACTCCAAGTCTGCTGTTCTATTTTTAGCTCGTGATAAAAAAATTGACTAAGTCTGAATGGTTTCGTATGCATGTGCGGTCCTCTGCACTAATTTATTGAATATTGACGTGCACCCTTCTGCATGCTATCCTTATAATTTTGCACATTCATTCCTATGCATAAGTCTCTTGTACTTCTTAGGCACTTAGTCAATTATTCTTACCAACATTACCATACACTAGGTATGTTGTCCTGTCCTCGACAAAACTAAACAAAGAATGAGTGAATGATGATCAAAGAATAAGGGTATAACATAAAGAATGAAATAATGTATGGAACATAATGATTTATACTCCTCACTTGGCCGTAGAAGCTCGGGAATTCCTTATTAAGGACACTCTCCAACTCATCCCACTCGACTAGTTCCTTAGTTTCTATTTCCGAACCATCCCACTACCTCCATCATCTTCTCGGGGTCATATCTTCTCCCTTTTACTTCAGCTTTCTTATAACCCCAGCTAGTCCTGAGACCAATCTTTCCACTCCATCCATTTTCCCCGTCACCTAGGTTCCTAAACTCCTTCTCAATTATCTTTTCTCAATAGATGATCCATTCTCTTTACCTACACTTACTCCTTGGTCTTCTTCAAATAAACTCATTACCTAATTCCAAATATGTATTCCTATAGTCCGAAGAACTCTACAAACCCTACTTCACAACCCTCCATGCATTTTCCATTCTTATGTTTTTCTCAACATCATATACTATCCATTTATATACATTCATCATCATAATCAAATCCAAAGTAAACATGTAGTCACCATCATCATATTTATCAAACATCATCCTTAAAGAAAACATACCATCCTATAATTTTACCATCATCATCAACTATAAGTAAAGTATGTGATCGCATCCAATAATCAAAAAAATATAATATACACATGATAAACCATGACAAAATCATATATCATATATATGTCACCAAAATAAAGTGTATTAGTACATCATTGACCTCTAAGGGTCCTCTCTCAAAGAAGAGAAGTGTTTAAAACCAATGAATTTTACATCGAAAGCCTAAACTCTTGCCCTGCAAGACAAGTCCCTCTACCTATCTATCAACCTTTTCACCTCTACCCTGGTCCTCTCCTCAGTGTGGCTGAGCCACACTCACTATGCTCCCAGATGGCCCACTCCATCCACCACTCACCTAAGTAGATACTCCCATATCATAGTGTTTGCGGCAACTTGTTGATCACAATCCCCTCATAATACTTAACCTTTATGGATAAGGCTTTGTATCGATCCATAGAAATCATGTTAGGTTGTGCCATCTCTCCTCCTTCCTGCGATGTTTCTTGTCCACCACTCATAGCCTCGATAGCTAGAATGGTAGCAAGATATCCAAAATGAGTCATGTAGGCCTCCCTCTTCCTACAAGATACCGATCCTTGTCACGAGTGTCTCGGTCCCTCTCTGTGTCACTACATTTCTCTCGCTTTATATTGCGTGTCTCTCTCAACCTGCATTTGATCTATCTCTACATGTAATCATGCCACCTCTCGTAGGCTCCCTCTATCCCCATCTTCGCTTTCTCCTAGAGATCCCCTACCTCAACCTCAATCTCCATCTCCTCCTCCTCATCTCCTCTCTCCCCAACAACCCGAGCTTCCCAAGCTATGGTCATCTAATAAGTAAATCCCACTCCAACTCCTATATCATCGTCATCATCCCAAGGCATTATTTCCTCCTCTAATGGATCTATCATGTCGGGACTTTACATATCCCTATAATTCTCCTCTCACCTATATGAGATGGGATCCCGAGGAATCATCTTTACGACACCAAACTGTCATTGCCCTCTATCAAACTAAATGGCTTTGATCATATTTGGACGTCTACCCTACACCTATTTATTCCTCCTCATACCCACTAACTTTACATCCACCCTAGACCATGCAGGGAAGGCTTGATATGACTGTCATCTGATTTCATCCACATCAAGCTCTCCAAACTTTTCCACATACCAATCCACACCGCTCTCTCCCTATCTCCATGAGCCTGATCAACTCGTCATCTCAAGAACCCCACTACGAGCTCTGTGTGGTCCCCGATGACTAAAATATGCTTATAGGCCCAACAATGTAGTAGGAGACCTACATCCAACCCTATTATTTGTCCTTCTCTATACATAGATAGCTCATGGTACACCTATGCTATAAAAGTAGTGCCAAATGAAAAAATCATCGATGCTCAAATATATACTCTTTATGACACATGCTAGAGCCCATAAAAACTTGGATCCTCCCAAGTCGGAAATTGATAACACGAAATCACCATCATAACTAGAAAAATAAATTGGCTATGTGGTATCCCAGTCTCATACCTCAACTCATAATAAAAATCCCCTGAAGATAATTTGATATGGGATGCACTGGCTCCAAATATCCATGTCAATAATGCCAATCTCCTATCAGCTATGATGGGGACTATCTTCTCCCCTAAATAGGAAATCTTAGGATGTAATATACATCCTCTAGGGTGATATTCATCTCACCCTTCTTGAACCAGAAAGTGTCTGTCTATCTTTCCCATCTCTCAATCAAAGCTATCATCAACCCTACATTCTGTGGGATCCATTGATAATGTGTAAATCCTCCTAACCCCACGACTTCCAAGTGATCCCAATCGAAATTGGTCACATCTCCTCTCATCTACTCATACAACGTCAGGACTCGGTCTCTCAGATATAAAGTCTCCCTGGCATGCAATCATCCAAACAACATGTAAACATTAGTTTTCCCATCATCATCTCATCTATCTATTAAAACTGTCCAATCTAGCCCAGTGGACACCGAACCAGAACTCACGGTCAACATGTGTAGGGGTTTATCAACATGCCTTAGGGATAGGTAGACAATGACCCATTAGAGTTACCACCGACCTCCCTTGGCATCATCCATTTTTCTAAAAAATGCAAAAAATAAATAAAACATAAAATAAATTAAAACACAAGTGTGGGTTTTATTACTCACCATCTTACACACTCTCTGGTGTTTCTTAGCTTCTCATCAGGCCTCCATCTCTCAATCTTATTTTTTAGCTCTTTTCTCTTGATCACCAATCACACGCATGAAAATGAGAATTGTCGACCGACCCTTGGGATTATATAATCAAGACACCAAGTTGTCATCCAACCTCTTAGATCATCGTCGATCCACCAAAATCACTATCGACTCACCTCAATGCCCTTGTTTTGGATTTCCCTCCTCCTTTTTTGTGTCCTTTGTTAAGGCCTCATTCATTGTGCTCTCAAAGTCCACCTTTTTGGTCATACTTAATCCCCCTTGGGCTATTTTATATCATCACTTTTTCATATTTTACCTTTTCAGCCATTTTTGTTCCCTTTACTAGAGGCACCATTATTTCCATCTTCATCCTTTGTAGATGTATGATTTCTGATCGATTCCTCATGTACGAAGGTTTTTTTCATTATTTTTTCATTTGGTTGAGCATAGTTTGATTTCGGCATATGACCCATTGGTCCTCACTATTTTCATCCATTTGAGAGGTTTCCCATTGGATTCCCTCCATTTTGCAGTGATTTTCACCCACTCATTGGTCTGTAGAACATTACCACCATCTTCATTAAGACCGTCCTTTGTTCCCTACTGATGTGATATTAGAATCACCACCATAGGTTTTGTTGTTTTTAAAATCCTTCTTGTTTGGGGAAAATTTCCTCATCTTATCACTTTACCCATCTTTATTCTCCCACCCACCTTTCACCATCTTCATCTTTCAAAATTGTCATCAATTCCCCTTTGCGTTATCCATCCCTCGTTTGAGTTTGAGCTCATCATTAATCTTTAGTTAGTCTTAATCCTACTCTTTATCTCTCATAATTTTTATCTCATGGCTTGCTAGTGCAAACCACTCGACAAAAAGGGAAAATGTAGACACCAAAATTTGGTTTCGCTACCCTTGATTTCCCGCGTGTGTATTTTTCACCATGGTCCTAACTAGACCCCCTTAATTTGATTCATTTATTTAAATGACCATCTATTATCCCATCACCTTTAATTCTTAATTAATTCTTGTTAATTAACCTAAATTAGCTAATTACCCCTAATTAGCTTTCATCTCTCCTAATTATCTAATTACCCCTAATTAGCTTTCATCTCTCCTAATTAGCTAATTACCTCTAATTGGATTTCTTTGGGATGATTTTATCCCTAACCACCTAAATCCACATCCCTACGTTTTTTCTAGATTTTATCTTACCCATATTTATCTCCTATCTACCCATGACACTTCCCTAAACAACCCTTACCCACCTACATGATTTCAACCCTATAAGACTAATTTCACCCCCCTTTCAAAATGAGACACAACCTGATATTTCTTGCCTTTGTGCAAACTTATCTTCGAATTTGAGCATCCTTGCAGTTGTGTCAACCCTCTTGGAGTCCATTAAATCTTTCATTTCATCACTTGTGGATTTTTGGGAGGTTTAATTTGATTTTGTTCTTATCTATGCTATCATATGTTATTGTTGTTATTATCTTTTAGAATCTAACTTCTTGTAGGTTCATCTACCATCAAAATTCCACTCTCACTTGTTCGTCGGTTTTCTACTTGCGGGTTTCTCATCTAGTTCATCCACCTTGGGCTTTGTTTTACATTTTCTAGGTCATCGTCACTCCACCCGGTCATCATCGACCCATCCCTATGTCATCATACTTTATGTTTCTAGATTCCTTCCAATGTTTATTTCTCATTATGTTATTGTTCCTAATTCTTAGATCTATCTTCCGCTTCTCTATTGCACTAAAAAGCGTTATGTGTGCACTCCATTCGCCACCAACCCGACCTAGTCACCATCAACCCAAGTCCTATTTTCCATCCAATCTATCCTAATTTCTGTTTTCTTCCATCTTGTATTCTTTTTTTGTCTTAGATATCCTTATGCGGGTTATTTCCAGGTGTTCTCGGAATTTTGTGATCACTGCAATTACACTCAAATCCTTGCATATATGAATTTTCAAATTGTTGTTCAACTTCATCTTCTCGAGTCACCATCGACTGTCCCTTTATAGCCTTGGGTCACTGTCGACCCACTAGGTACAATTTATTTCAAGTATATTTAGATCGATTAGTGCTTTTCATCTACTTCGTTATTTTGATTCTTTTCTTTATTAGTTTCTACATGCTATCCAGTTATCCATCATATACTTCACTTTCATTTATGAAATGAGGGTTGACATCCATGTAAGGAAGTTAACACTTCTAGGATCGACTTCACCGTCCAACCCCCACATATACCATCTAATGTATTTTCTTATTAGTCATTCTTATTTTACATGTTTATCATGTTTGCAATGAGTTCATTCACTCTGCACCCACCCATTTTCATCCTTCATACTTCGAGGTACCTTAAACCCTCACATTTTAGAGTTATCTAATTTTCTTTAGTACTAGTTCATTAACTTGAAAAGGAAAGAAAAAATTGGATCAACACACCCATTCCCAAAATTGATAAGCACCTACTTAGTCTTCACTAGTTTTGATCACCTTCATTCTTCTAGTTTCTTACTACAACAAATTGGTGATCTCTAAATTTAATCACACATTATCATACTCACTATTCTCACATCTTCATTCACCTATTTTCACTATTTCTCCTTTATTATCAACTCGTCTTCATCATCATATTTTCATGTACAATAAGGTGTTTATATCTTCAAGGAGACATACTCAAACAATTTTTTCACTTCATTAACCTTTCACATACTTGGATCTACAAATCGTATAAGGAAGAGAAGAATACATTCATACAAAATCACGGCATGTAATCATTACATTTGATATAGGGTTACTTATATGCATAGTCTTTACAGGAATTGTTTATATGCTCTTGATACAAATGATGATCGAGGGAAGCTTCTAAATTTCCTAACCTTCTTATTTGACTTGCAAACATTCCTTCCTAAGCCCTACACCTAATGAATTGTAATGGGTATGCAAGTTGTCTTATTCTTAAACGTAGGGATTTTGTCTTGTAGCTAAAGAAAGAATGCACCAAGTTTTATAATCATTTTAGAACATTACAAAAACTCCTTCTTTCTCTCTAACCTCTTAAACTGAGTCATTCCTCGCCATTTTATCTTCAAGACATCATTTGGACTCATATGAAACACTAGTACAATTACTTGTAAACATGGTCTTTAAATTTGGTGCATGAACAATATTATGATCTCATATCTTTCCTTACATTAAGAAGAAATGCATCTTCAAGAGATCTACTTCTTCACCATGGGCTTGGAGATCCATAGGACAAAGCATGGAGCCTTCTTTTCAACCCTTCTTCACACCTTTGTATGCACAGTCATGGAGCACTTAGATACCAATCATGGATGTGCTTGAACAACCATAAAGAATGAGGTCTCAAAACTTTTCAAAGCTTAGAAATTATGATGATTGATCTCTATATTACCTTTAGATGCAATAATTAATCCAAATACTCTCATTCAAGTAGGAAGATACTAATTTGAGCAAGTACCAAACAAACTTTAAAACTCAGACATTTTTTCTTCACAAAGTGAGATTGATCATGCACTTAAACACTCCTTCATGGCTCTAAAGAAACATTTATGGAAGGATATATGTCTTGATAAACTTACCAGGTCCATACATTGCTTCATCTTAAGACAAAGGGATCAAACAAGTTTGTTTTTCAAGGACCACTCAAGATGAGTTTTAAGCTCCAAGAATCGTCTTGCTTCACCTAACATATAACATATTAAAACTCATTTTCATAATAAAACATTGTATATACACTTCAAAAGTATCCTCTACTCCATGAAAAACACTCTTTGCATAGGTGGTATGAAGAAAACCAAGTTTTCAAGTCTATTTCATAGGCCTTCTTGATTGTCCCAAAATGGCAGTTTTGGGCCATTAGTACTAGTACATAAAGACCATTAGCACTAGTACATAAAGACACTTCATCTCATAATTTCATAAGATTTAAAAAGTTTTATAGAACTTATACCACTTTTACATGCTAATGTACCTGTACTTGTACACTTCATCTCATCATGTCATCAAGAATCACTCTAACACAACTGACTGGTTTTTGACATGTTTAGCCCTTAGCATAGGTGACCTTGATTGACAAATATCACTCAAAATTTACACTAAAAACACCTAGATATTTTTAGGAGCACCAAGGAAACTTCCCACACATGCTTCCATATAAATATTTTCATCTCAGTAACTACCAATTGATGACTGTACTACTAATTTTATTTGAAATTGGGGTAAAAATGTACTTGACTAGCTGACTTGGAGCATGCCACCAATGCAAAAATAAAATAGGAGTCCTTTAAAATCCTAGATGATCACTTTGTATTTTCCAAGAATTTTGAGTATTAAAAACTTCATTTGTTGTCTATCACATTAGAATGAGGGTTTTAGGAGGGATTGAAGCAATTTATCTTGTTAGAGTTCATTCATAAAAGCTAGGATTTCATTCTTTCTCATTCTAACTCTAAAATACACTTCACTCCATGCCCTAACTGTGGTAAAAATCTAGGTCACCATGCAAATGTTTTATGTACCAATAATATCTTCAAAGATGACCCTTGAGCTAGAAGAGAGCATTCTGAGGAGCTTGGTATAAACAAAAACCTTATAACTTGAAAACTCCTCTTCACTTTTGCATGAAACTTGGTCCACAACACTAAAGTACCCTTGTTCACATGTCCCAAACCTTTTTTTCTCATAAATGGGTTTTTATAATCTTTTCCAACATCATTTGTACATGTAATTTTTGATTATTCTCAAGGAAAGTCATGAAAATAGCCCCAACCATGTCTTCAAAAGACTCTATACAAGGTACCTAAACACTTATCATTCTTGCATTTTCCTGTCATTGTTTGATTTCTTCATACTCTCATCTAACCTTGCATTAGGTCCTTGAACAAGGCATAAATGACTTAGTCAACATGATGACCCATAATAATTTACTTGATGATCATCCTAGAATCCCTTGCACACTCTTGAAACATCATTACAAACTTGCAGAAATATTATGAAATTCACACCATACACATCCATGGACCAAGTTTCTTGTTAAGGTATCAATCATGCACCTATACCTTATACACATAGCATGAATTCTCAATAACCTTCACCAAATCACTCCAAAAATCATTTGAGGCCAGAAGAAGGCACTACCAATTAAATTTCATTCTTCTAAAGAATTGAAACCTCATCACTCACTCTTTTCCATCAACACATCATCTCATCATTACAACACCAATAAGACAGGGTTAAAAAAGGTAAAAATTCTTAATCCTATTAGATCAGATTTTTCATCTTATTTGACAAGGAAAAAAATATGACTCCTTTTGGATCATAATTTTCACCTTGTTTAATAAGGTGAAAATCCCAAATCCTTTTGATTAAATTTTTCACCTTGTCTGAAAAAATGAAATTCCCAACTCCTTTTGGATTGGACTTTTAACCTTGTTCGACAAGGTGAAAATATCAATGCATATTGAGTTGGAATTTCTAGAAATCCCAAATTTCCCACTCTGCATGTTAAATGTGAAGATTGATCTAACTTTCCAAGCATGCTTAAATTTATGGGTTTTAAAATTAGTAAAAATGTCATTTTTCACGGGTTATTTTTATTATCTTTTGAATTTTCTCATGTCTTTTCTGTTTCCCATTTGTAGATTTGAAGATTCTTGTCTCATTTATGATTGAACCCCAAAATTTATCCTAACAACCTCTAGAATTATCAAAGGTTTCTCTACATGGGAAAAGGTAGCTTTGACTCAATGGGGATAACTCTCATACAAGGTTTTGAAATTTCCAAAACTATAAGTTTTGGATAACCTTGATCATTGAAAACACGGGTTGATTGATGGGTGAAAGAAGAGATTTTGAATTATTTCAAACCTCAAAAATTTAATAAAAATAAGACAATTTTTTCAAATTTCTCCACACCTTTAAAATCCTAATGGAAGGTCAATCAAGGTCTTTTTCCTATCAAACATCTATAAAAGTCCGACTAGAAACCTATTAGACTTTGTGACAAGTTGGACATCTCAAAAATATGACTAAAGGTCAATTAGATGTTCCATCTTAAAAATACTTACTTTGTTACCAATTGAATTTTTTTACCTTTATGTGCACTCCAAAATCCCAACTAAAGGAAATCATACTTTTCAACAAGTTAGACATCAAAAATTTTGACTTAGGAAAATCGGGGTTTCAAGCCTATTTTGAATTTTCAAAAGCTTGAATTCTTCCGAAGGCCATTTTCAACTATTTTTCTCTGAATTATTTAGATGTCTAATGGATAAGGAGGTAAAAGGACACAGAGTACCAGTTTCATGGGGTCACTCCCATCTAATTTAGAGTCTACTGTGGATAAAATCATAGACACTTATCTCAAGCACATTGAATTACATGATTTCTTGTCCCACATAACAACCAATTACAAGATAAATTAGATACAAGGAATATAAAATAGTGGAATTTACGTAATAGATGTCATCTTCATACCATCCCAATGCTCATATTTTTTTCTTGATTTGTTAAGGCATTATGATAGGAACATTAGGTCGATGAATAATACGATAAAGAGTACCTTCGAGAATAGATGTAGGATACATAGAGGAGATGTTGAAGATTCCATATTTTGAGGATTGCATTGATATCACCACTAAATGCACTTAATGTTTCTAGAATGATAAGGGTACATCATGTGCCAAAATAGTGAACAAGTATTTTTGGAGAAAACTAAAGGCTCATCCCAAAAACACTGCCCAATTTTTATTTTAAATAATAAATGAACAACCTCATCACTTTACTCAACAGGGAAGTGGGAAATTCTACTGCAATTATTTTTATGAATGGATGTTTCAATACATTCATATTATTCTAAAGAACAAACAATATATTAATTAGTTGAATTATTAGTGACACAATTCATAAGTATCTTATCGAGGTACAAAACATAAAATTGTTCTATATGACTTCATACCATGTATATGCTTTGCATCCAAATATGGGAATTTTGTGAGTTTCACTAAGGTGGGATAGCTAAGCTTTAAAAAGGTGTGTGAATTCTATCCATAACTAATCTTGGAACCCAATGTTCAAAATTTTCACTATGTCAATGACACTTTCTTCTACCATGTCATCGGTATGTTGGATCATATTTTTTCCTCCTCACATTTTTCAATTGAAGCATCCAAAACCATAGCTAGATGGGGAGGATTGTTCATCTATTTCCCTACCTTACAATGCATAAGGGTGGATGGCCTCACATGTGTTCCCTTTATGCTGCCCAAATTTATAAGTGACAAAGTAGTATTACTAGAGCTTGTGCGGAAATTTGTAGAGGTACATGAATATATTTTAGATAAGCACAAGGCAGGGGTACATTTTTTCAATCACAATAGGAAGATATTATTTTCCTTAATTTTTTAGAGGGAAGAACATGGATGCAAAAATCACCAAATTCATCATGTGATATTTTCATCTTGGGAAATCTTCGATCTTCGTGGAATAATAAACCATGCCTTTGGAATCATCCCATTCTCACATTCCTTATTATGAGGACTTTTGGGTTGAAAGTTATGATGAAGAATATTTCCATAAAAGGGATCGGTCTCATATGTATCTTTACCAAATGAAAGTATTTGATATGGCTAATATCATTACAAATTATATTGATGATGCAAATGTGGTTGACTCTGCATTTAAAAATAATAGATCAAGCTTCATCCACTTTGTCATGGGTTGATTGGTCAAAGTATGAATTGACCTCTCAAATAATGGACTAATGTGTTAATTGCAAGGACAATAAAGTGGCTCCATACAAAATGTGTTAGCATGTAATTGCAATTAATTAAGGCTAACAAATACTAAGGGATATACAAGTGAACCCTATAAAACATTTGAAAAAGAATTCAAAGGATAAAAATAAGTCTTCTTTAGGGCCCAGTCCACACCATAATTTAATTTTATGCATAAATGAGAAAAATATGGAGAGAATGGTACTTATTAACCTATAAAGGGCTCAATAGATACAATACTTTTTATTCACAAACCTCATCACTCATTCCGAACATATCATAACAATTTTTCTCTAGTGATACCTCTATTTTGTCTATTCCTACCACTCAAAATCAACTTCCTCTGTCTTCACCCAATGTTTCTTCTCCTCCTCTTGGATTCCCACTCCTCTATATTCCCCTCCAAGATTAAGTATCTTATCCATTTCTCCTTCTTTCTCTTCTTTAGGAATGATTGGAATTCCTCCTAGTCTATCTTCTCCTCCACGGTCTATTATCATCCCCATCCTCCATCTTTGCCTCCTAGGTTATATACTATAACTTCCATTCTTGTTCCAAGATAACCTCCAATTACTCCTTCCTTTTGACTCCCTCAATGATAAAGAACCCGTTCTATGGAAGCCCCAACTATTGATTTTTCCACTATGGTACAAATACCTATTCATGTTATCACAAAATTACAACACCCCTGATAGCTTGTGATTTGTGTGTGATAAAATCAATGTAACCTACATAACATGGGATTATTCTGCAGTGTGGCACCTTGTAAGTAGAATAATCCTCTGGAGAAATATGACTTCTTCTCCTAAACTAGTGCCAACTTCTCCAAAGTGCAGAGAATGGAGAACTAAACTAATCCTACCCAAATGATTTCCAGGGAGACAAGGATAGAAGAATGCATAAAAATGTGATGCACTAAGAAAGGGAAAGATAATATAAGTGAGTGAAAAATAGGAAGAAAACAAGGTAAGAAAGGGTAGGTGGAGGTGCCATAGTCTAAGACAGTATTTAATTCCCTATATTCATAAAGCACAAAAAATTAAAAGGTCCTGCAAAGAGATATAAACATGCACAATATACCTGCAAACATAATGGAAGGAAAAAGATGCAATAAAAATTGAATTAGGGAAAGAAAAGCCACAAAATACCAATTTTATTACTTAGAAACATGCACAATCCATTACAATATAGGCACAAGGAAAATATTTTACAATAAGCCCAAATTCGAGGCTTTTAGCTCACAATAGCTCTAGAACAATTTTGATAGAGTTCCTTTGCATTACAGAAAGTCTCCCTCAAAATGAGGTAGATTTTACAATATATAGGCCATTTGGGTCACCAACCGGTAGATTTTAATAAAGAGGTATGGGAGGTCATACAATTTGGTACTTTACTTTCATGGGAGGCCATGAACACCATACCTCATTAAACTGGTAGTTGAATAAATTATGTATCACTTCCATTAATATGTGGTTCATTCTGTGATCAGCTAGTTGCATCATTTTATCTAATGTTGGGTGGTTACACAATTTTCTATGATGTCGATCGATTGCATAAATGTAACCGCTTAGTAACATGCTTTCTCTACTACTGCGCGGTAGCTTAAAATCCATTGCCGCTTGGTAGCATCCATACAACTACTACTACGATGCTTCTACTCGTGGATTTTTCTCATTGATCATCCTAGACCTTGGCATTTGTAGCTCGCTAGCTCACTACGAGCTACCCTATTTGTAAACCGTTCTCCATTAACTACCAATTCCTAGACATGCTGGTTAGTTCATTTTACATGGGTTCAAAAATGGATAACAATTGGTGACTTGCGGGGTGATCTACCTGCTAGATTTGAAAGATCAATGACTTTGGATTATCCATTGGGCATGGAGTCACTTTTATTGTTGAAATTAGTCTAACATTTTAGATATCATATTTTAATCTTTTGAAACACTGCTAAGGCTTGTCACTATTTAAAATCCTAGGCTAAGGATTGGTTGTTTCTTCACCAAACTTTTCCTGAAACTGGAAAGTGTAAGAGCAATGAAGGAACAACTTGTATAAATATACAAAATCATACACAACCTAAATGGAACATGCAGAGAGTGCACAAGAACTTATTACAAATAAAACCTAAAATAAAACAATGCAATGTCCTAAAAGCAATTAGAGGAATTCAAAACCTAAACTAGTATGTACAAGGGTGAGAATCGCCTTCAATAATAGCTCTTGAGATAGATTATGTTGACCAGAATCTGTAATTCTTCTTTGTCTAACTTGGACAATTGGAAAGCATTGCTATTTTTACATTTTGTGACCATGTAGGGGCCACTCCATATGGCATCAAACTTGGAGTTCCTTCTTGGTTTTCCCTATCTACATCCCATTTTAGGACCAAGTCTCCCTCTTGGAAGTCTCTAGCCTTTGCCTTCTTATCAAATTTCACCTTAATTTGGGCCTGGTCCTTCTCCATTGCTTGCATAGCTTGATTTCTGAGCTCCTCAAGCTCCATAAGCTCTGCATACCTTACTTCCATGGGCTCAAATTCTAATAGTTCCATATTCTTCAATAGTTCCAATACGAGAAACTCAAGGGAATATAAGAATCCTTTCCTCCCTTCCATAGACTAACCTGTAAGGAGAGTTCCTGTTGACCTCTTGGGAGTAATCCTATCATCCCACAAGGCTGATTTCAACTTGGTGTGCCAAGTCCTTTGATTTTCATCTAGAGTCCTCTTGATGATTCTCAACAAATTCTTATTTATGGACTCTACTTGCCCATTAACCTGGGGTAATAATTCAATGAGGTGATGAGGTATACTCCATTCCTAACATCCCATTCTGTGATCTTGGAATAAGAAATGCCAAAGCATTGTTTGATATAATGGTGGTGGTAGCTCCGAATCTTGTCGCTATCCCTTCATAAAATTCCAGTATGCTAGACTCATTTGCTTCCTTAAGTATCACTACCTCATTTCACTTGGTGAAATAATCTATGGCTGTGAGGATCCACTTATGGCCCAAGCTAGAATTTGGATTAATCACCCCAATGAAATCCATCCCCATTACATAAATGGTTCATTTATAAAAATGGGGTGGAGTGGAAGGGCTACTAACCTCTCTTTTCCTGTGAAGAAGGAACACTTTTTACACTTCTAATCCATGCATAACAATCATTAAAAAGGTTAGGCCAATAATATCCTACCTTCATAATTCTAAGAGTTGTCACCCTTGGGGAAAAATGGCCACCTATTTCTCCATCATGGAACTCATGTAGCACCTTCTCTATCTGATCTATCTTGATGCACCTTAGGAGGACACCATTGACATATTTCTTGAACAAGATACCATCAACCAATGCAAAGGGAATACAATGAAACCTGAAATACCTTATTTTGGCCTTGCTCAACCCTTGAGGACATTGACCTATTTGAAGGAAATGGACTATATCCTGAGTCCAACAAGGATCGGGTGAAGCATCGATTGATTTCTCTTGATCATCTTGTAATACCAAAACAACCTCTTCTCTACCATCGACTCATCATGTTTTCCGAAGTGATTTGTTCACATAATTCCCTTCCTATGAATTGCTTGGTTACCTTAATATCAATGTCATATTCCATGACCTTGGTTACCCAACCAACTCTTTTTTCATTGAGGTCCTTGTTTAAAAGAAATTATTTTATACCAACATGTGTGACTAGTAGATGAATTCTATTATTTGACACTAAATGCCTGAATTTATTCAAACTTCTAATCACAACAAGGATATGTTTCTTAATGAATGAATATCTTACCTCATAGTCCACAAGGCCTTAGCTGAAGAATGCTATAGGTCTGTTCAGTCTTTATTTATTCTATTACACCAAGATTACGAGAGATGGTGTCGAACCATTTGAAGGCATAGAGAAATAAGTCTTTGGAGAATTCCGAATTAATGAGGGCTAGGGCTTAAGATATGGCACTTTTAATAGCTTCAAAATCATTTTCCCATCTACTGTCCATTTGAATTTAAAATTATTTTTCAACATCATCGTTAATGGATTTACAAGAGTAGAAAAATATGGCATGAACCTTCGTACAAAGTTTATCCTCCCGAGAAGCTTTGGAGAGCCTTCTTATGGCTTGGCAATGGTAGAACACGGATGGCTTTGAATATTTTGGGATATATAGTCGACCTCTCTTTAGAAACGATATGGCCTAATAAATTTCCTTCATGAGCCAAGCATATGCATTTTTTGGGATTCAAAGATATTCCAAATCTCCTATACCTCTGGAAGACTTGCATGATATGAAAGAGGTGGCTTTCTGCATTCTTGGAAAACACAGTGATGTCATCAAGATAGACAAGCACTATTTTTTTCAACAATCCCTTGAATGCCATATATATAGCCCTCTGAAATGTTTCTCCAGACATTTGACAACCCGATCGACATTTTCCTATAGGCATAAGTGCCCCATTTTATGGTGAAGGCTATTTTGAACTGGTCCTCCTCTTTCACTATGACTTGATTATAGCTCAAATATCCATCCAAAAGGGAGAATCTTTCTGAAGTGTCCACTACCTACAATATTTGCTCCATGGAAGGAAGTGGGTAGTGGTCTTTGAGGGATGTCTGTTTAAATCTTGAAAATCCACACACAACTTTGATTTCCCGTTCTTTTTTCGAATGGCACCCAGATTCGCAACCCAACTTGAGTTTTTGATTTGGAAAATGATGTTCACCTCTATTAGCTTATTCAACTATTTCTTTATGAGAGGCTCAATATGGGGGTTGACTGGTATTTGATTTTTCCTGACGAGTTTAGCTCTCGGATCTAGTTCAATCATGTGTTGTGCCAACTTAGGATTAAATCCTTTCAAATCCTCATAGCTCCAAGTGAAGATATCCTGAACTCTTGGAAAAGTTGTATGAATTCATATTTTTCTTGATCCATGCTCACCTTTCCAATTTGGAGCATTTTACCCTCTCCAACTGAAATGGGCTCTAAATCTTCCCTTTTTACCTAAATGTTGGCCTTCTCTTTTCGAATTGATCATTTGGGTTGAATATTGAATCTAGAGTCACTAAACCCTTTAGCAATTTGTTTGTCTATAGCTACACCACTTGATCCTTATACTACTGCTCTAATTTATCCTAATTTTTAGCTAAGAACTCAGCCTCCTCCTATAAAAAATTAATGATTTGTTGATCATTCTCAAACACCTGCCAACTTGTGTTATTGTCTAGTATAGCTGGCCTCACAATTACATGAATATGTGGTTGCATTATGTCTCTCTTGATACTATCCACCACATCAAATGTTACTCCAATTTCAAAGCCTATATGCAACCTCATTCTTCTTCCTTGGTATGGCCTGAATATTAAATGCTTCAAGGTATTCAATTTGATCCCATACCCGATGCTTGTAGGATTTGAGAAGATCATTCTTAACAACATGTTTTCCTCTAACCTGGTTGAAAATTAACTCACTATCCCCAAACACTTACAAGTTTTGATACCACTCTTCCTTGCCTAATGTAATCCATGTATCAAATATTCATACTCATTCGTATTGTTTGAACAAGAAAACTAAAAAAGCAAAGATGAGTAGTACTTGATACCTTGTGGTGAGAAAAGTATTGCACGTCCTCCAAAGACCCTTCTTGCTCCTCAAACCATCAAAAAACAACTACCACACCTCAATAACATCCTCATTTTTGGCTTTATGAGGCTTGGGGGTGGGTAGGTTATCCTCATGTAGACAATAAACACCTAACTTAGCTTCTTCCATCTCCTTGTATGGGTCATAGCCATGCCTTTTGTGAGCCCACTCATCAAGTTTTAGATCAAGAATAGTCCCAACCTTGGTGTCTAGTTCATAGGCATCTAAACAATCCTCTCATTTAAATACTACAAAATTAACATTTATTGGGCTTGGCATATGGGTCTCAATGTTAAAGTGTGTAATTTACTTTGACTCGATAGTGACCTTAGATCCATACCTATTCCTAAACAACATGTGTGACTAATGATAAGTATCCACTGATCTTGGTTGTAAATTCCTTGAAAGGCACAAAAAAATAGTGGTGGCAAGTCAATCACTTGATACATCTTGTAAAAATGTGACATTTGGGCAAGCATGGAGTGTAAGGCTTAGTTCCTTGATCACTCCAACTATCCCTACTATTTTTCCATCTAATTGCACTACTCCCCTCAATACTAGCTCATATTTCAAGCCCAATTTATCTGTGATTTGCTTCGACATTACTAAGTTGCTTGCCCCTAAGTTGATCATGTAATTGTGCACTAATTTATCCCCAACAATTAATGAGACATAAAATGGTGGAGGTTTCACATTCTTACCTGAATGACCTTATCCTTATTACACAGTGTTAGTAAGAACCCTCTCTTGATTTTTGGATGGCTCATTAGAAGGGGACCAATTTTCCATAGCTACTTGCAATAAATCTTGTTTCCTAGAATTGTCAATGATTCCCACATGGAAATGCTGACATTGGTCTTCTTCATCTGATCGATGATATTGAAAGGGGATGGGTTTTATTTTTATTTTCCCTTAATGGGAATGATATTTTCTGATTTTTGGAATGGTCCATGAGCTACTACAACTGATATTCTAGACCGATTATGCACATTGGGGGCTGCTATAACAACTGCATCTTACGCTGGTTTTGTGCACTAGGAGTAGCATTTGGCTTGATAAATCCTTGTTGTGGAGAGTGGGCTAAGAAATAGCTGGGTTAAATAATTTCCCCTCATCTATGTTAATTTTATTAGATCTTATGTTATCTACTACCCCCTGAAAAGGAGATCGATTTATACCACAAAATCCTCATCATCTCCAATTGACCGGTGTGGTTTTAGCTGAGACGAGTCTCTTCTTTGAGTTTCTTGTTGATTTTCTTCCTCGCTTGGCTCTTGGGCCACCCCAATGGTCTGCACCATCAAGGCTTGATTCAAAGTGATGTTGAAGCACATTGATTTATTATGAGGTAGATTATAGGGGTAACACCATTCATACTCTTGTGCAATGTTATTTTGGACTAGAACCAAGGCTTAGGATGTTGAAGGTGCATTAGGATTATATGGCTGAAATGGCCTAGTAGTTTGAGACTGCCCTTGAATTTTGTTTGTAACTTGAACATGAGGTCTATTAGGCTGATATGGAGGCCTATTCGCTTGAGTGTGGGGCTAGTATGGTCTAGAGATTTGAGCTTGCTTGCCTTTTGATCATCACCAACTCATTCCCCAAATTCTGCAGTTGCTTCATGACTTCCTAGAGTTCCTTGGAAGTACTATAAGAAGTGAAGGCCTCACTATTGCTCTGATTTCTAGGAGCTGGAATGGGGGCTATTTTAGGTGCTTAACTAGTAGAGGGGTTTCCCAATTCAGGATATAGGGGCATAGGTGGCCTAGGTGCTAGTTTATCAACTTGGATTAGAAAATTATCATCTCTAATAGCCATGGCATAAGCATCTGGTAAGGTTATCCCTCCCATAGATTGTATCATAACAGATATATCAAAATTTAAAGCTTTAAGGAAATAGAGAAATGCACCTTTAGCAATCGGCCTTACGAGAATTGAGATCCGATCCCACGTCTCGCTGAAATCAAAAATTGAAATCAGCCATTTGTTCATTGGGAGCCCTCTTGATTGTAGTCAGCTACTCCAATAGGGACATATTATCTCCTCTTTCTCCAAATTGGTTACAGAGGGTTATGCATATTTGATCCCAATTTGTAATGGACCTCGCTACTAAGCTCTTGAACCACTTTGCAAGGCCTTTCCTTTGAAAGAGGAAGCCAACAATTTAACTGCAACATCCACTTCATTGATCTCATGAATGGTACAAATATTCACAATATCTTGAATATGGTTAGCGAGTCGTGTGGTTCTTGTGGTGGTGGTGGCGATGCACCATCCTAATTAGCTTGAGAAACCTGGTTAATTGAAGGAAGAGTCAACCAGATAGAGGTGTGGATAATGTTATGTTTGGTGGAGATGGATACATTTGTACTGTTCTTCCTCTCCTTCCTCTACATGGTGATAACTGCAAGTATTCATAGACTCCTTATTCTCTTTCTCCGACCAAGTTTGAATCCTTCTCATGTACTTGGGCCACTATTACTACCGAAATCAATGAGACTCAGGCGCTAGGACTCGCTAGATGTAATGTTACAAATCCTACAAAGGCTAAACATTCACCAATATGCACATCCAATATTTGGTAAACCCGAAAATATTGACTTCTCGTCCCACTGGGCATGCCAAAATTATTATCACAAAATTACAACACCCCTGATTGCTTGTGATTTGTGTGTGAGACAATTAGTGTAACCTGCATAACATGGGATTATCCTGTAGTGTGGGACGTTGCAAGTAGGATAATCCTCCAGAGAAAGATGGATTCTTCTCCTAACCTAGTGCTAACTTATCCAAAGTGTAGAGAATGGAAAACTAAACTAATCCTACCTTAATGCTTTCCAAGGAGACATGGATAGAAGAATGCATAAAAAAACCTACTCTAAAGGAAGGTGATGCACCAAGAAAGGGTGAGACAATCTAAGTGAGTGAAAAATAGGGAGTAAACAAGGTAAGAGAGGGAAGGTGGAGGCACCACAGTCTAAGACAATATTTAATTCCCTATATTCATAAAGCACAAAAATTAAAAGGTCTTGCAAAGAGATATAAACATGCACAATATACCTACAAACATAATGGAAGGAAAAATATGTAATACAACTCAAATTAGGGAAAGAAAAGCCACAAAATACCAATTTTATTGCTCAGAAACATGCACAATCCATTACAATATAGGCACAAGGAAAAATCCTTTACAATAAGCCCAAATTCGAGGCCTTTAGCTCACAATAGCTCTGGAACAATTTTGAAAAAGTTATTTTGTATTAGAGAAAGTCTCCCTCAAAATAAGGAGGATCTTACAATATATAGGCCATTTGGGTCACCAATCAAGTAAATTTCATTAAACAGGTATGGGAGGCCATACAATTTGGTACTTTGCTTGCATGAGCAGCCATAGGTGCTATACCTCATTAAACCAAAGAGTTGAATCAACTACGTACCACTTCCATTAATGCATGGTTCGCTCCTCTACTCATTTGGTTGCATCATTTTATTTGATGTCGAGGCGTTGCATAATTTTCTCTAATGTCGGTTAGTTGCATAAATGTAATCGGCCGGTAACATGATTTCTCTTCTATCGGTCAAGTATCTTAAAATCCGTTGTTAGCCATTAGTATTCAGTACAACCGCTACCAATGCTTTTATTGTAACTTTTTATCATCCATCGGCTGGACCTTCACCTTGGTGAGGAGATACCCTTTTGCTAACCATTCTCCATTAACGCCAATTCCTCGAATCGTGGTTAGTCCATTTTGAATGGGTGCAAAAAATGGATAACAGCTTCCATCCTCTAAAAATATCAACAACAAAAACTAGCACATACCTAAGGGAGTCCCATAGTCCCCGAATGGTTGGGTATGAATAAGAAATTAAGGTGATAAGAAAACATGAAGCTATCAATTTCAATAGCTTAGATCTTGTTTTCATGTAAATGTGCAACAAGAAAGTTTCAAAATTTCAAGCATGATAAAAAACCATTGTGTCGATTTTTTTGAATTCATTCCTCTCCAAGACACCCCGGTCAATCTATCCCAATCACCAGTCCTATCCTATCATTCAAATGATCCCTATGTGAATTTCAAGTGTCCCCTAGGTGATTTAGGAAAGCAAATTCAGTCCCCTAGGTGATTTAGGGTCACCGATGAGGCCAAAATATGTCTGATTAATGTATAATATATGATCTCATCTTACTCTCCTTTTTATTAAGTTTGATTGCATTTTGTGACTTTTAGTTGATCTGATATGAGTTGGGATGTAATTGTCTATCTTTTGATTGATTGTGTTTCTAATGTTTAAAAGATCTGAAATTCCTAACAAAGTGTGTGTTTGAAATTTAGTTTTGTAATAAAGTAGGTCTAATCAGTCAAGGAAATGAAGCAGGAAGCGTTCAATATGTTTTTGGTAACATCTGTTCCCACACAACTTAGTTTTGGAACTTCCAAGCTAGTTCTAGAACTCCATCACATAGTCATCATCTAGTTCCGAACTCCATTATTTAGTTCTAGAATTTTCGGACTTAGTTCGGAACTCCTGGTATAGCTTCGGAACTCTCACGGTTTTGATCCTTAACGATTTCCTATGGTTCTGGAACTTCTCTGAAGTTCGGAACCAATGGGAGTTATCTATTCTAACCAAATCCAGAGATTTTGCATCTACGACCCTTTCAATCAGAAAGGATGAGAAGATTTCTGAACGCAGATCCAGGGATAGTTATCTTACACTGCCCGATCAGCCATAATCGACTCAACATCTATTCTCAGGCACAATTCAATTTTACCCGATCGTTGAGACAATTGTGATTGTAAAATGTATATAAAAGCAAACCTGTAGTAGATAGATATATAGATAGAATATGATATGAAATATATATATATATATATATATATATATATATATATATATAAAGAAAAGAAATATAAACTAAGTACTCGGATCCAAGATGTTTTGTAATACCGAATGTTTATCAATAAAATAACCATTCTTATTCGAGAGAATTTTGAGTTGTTAAATCTGATTCGAGGAGGAGCAAGTGCCCACTCCCCATGGATAAGGATATTCATTTATTTGGTATTTATATTTCTTCAGCAAAAATAGCTTAGATCTGTTAATTTTGTATTGTTTTAATTTTCCAGTTAAACTTTGTTGTATACTTATTCCTGCAGGTGTTTAGATAGATTCTTATATTTCTTGCAATCATTTTTAAGCATTCTAAATTGAGTGTGTTTATTTCCAAAAGCAAGTGTGTTTCCTTTCAGCAAAGCTTTTAGTGTGTTTACTTTCAGCAAGTTTTCATAGTATGATTTAAATAAGGTTTTACCAAGAAGTCCTTAAGACATTGAAAAGATCCCCTAGAAAATACAAAAATAACTACAGTCAACTACTAGATCGATAAGATTACTCTTGTTGCATATAGCTTTAGAAACACCCCTAGTTTGATATGACATCAACAAGAAGTTGATTAAATGAAGGGAATAACGAAACCCATCAATCACTTGGAGCATGCAAGCTTTCAAGCCAGAGTTTAGGAGGGGATATCATTAGCCTTCCTAAGACTAGTGCACCACCCCCAGAGTATATTAATAATAATTGTGGAGGAGTATTCAAGTGAAAGGAACATCAAGGATATGATTTTGAAAGATTTAGGGAAGATTCAGAGGTGTTGGAAATAATTAAGTGAAAGTGGGTTTTGGGTCTAAATGAGCACACATCGTGAACGAGGACCTAAGCTTCAAAGATAGATTCTTGGAGCCCTATGATTATTTTAAAGCCAAAAATATGTGAATGGAAATCATTTTCAAATTCCTCATGGTGGAAACAATGAGACTTCTTGAAACATCATGCATTGGTCTAGGCAGCTTATTCTTTGAGTGCACAATAAACGATCCCGAAAAAGAAGGGACCATTTGGAGGTGTTATAGTAAAATTTTATTTTGGGACCATAAATATTGGATTAAATGGGTTATTTTTAGGTAGAATGATATAAAATTTTACCAAAAAATTCATTCGGGAGCTCGAGATATCGCCTTCGCATGTCGGCTCCCAAGGTATGCTTTCCAACACTTAGTCAAAAATTTATAAGAACACGTGGCAGCCTCTGGTGAATGCACATTTTCATGTCCTCTTTTTCCCTTTACAAAGGGAAATAAGGGACATAAAATTACACCCAACCCTTTTTAGCCTCATGGATCCCCATATGACTCCGATGACTCATGTTAAGCCCCCAGGTGCTCCAGTTTAGCCCCCTCTACTAATTTGCTCATCGAATTAAAAGGTGCCAAGTGTCGAGCCTAGGATCGGGAATAATTTTACCTCCCTTTAATCTCTTTATAAAAGTGATGAAAGGGGCACAAAAATGTGCCCCATCCCCTCCCTTCTGTTTTCACGCTATAAATACTCATACTTAGTCATTTTTTCACATTCCCCCGCACTCCATACCCTACCGAGAATGTTGTCGAATTTTCTCCAGAACAAAAAACCAATTTTTTTCTTTTCGAATCACTCACACAATCCCTATTTATCTAGAAACAAAAAAATAAAAAATTAATGGATTAAAATGGTGAGAAAAAGAAGAAAAAGAAGATTTTCATGAGAAAACCCTTGTAGTAAAAAAAAAGGAAAAATGGTTGTTTCTATCGATCTAGAGCATGGATCGAGATGCAGTGTTTTTGCAAACTTCTGAATTTTACAAGATGATAAAGATGCAAAAAATGGGAGATTGAATGGTGCCTTGAATCATTTTTTCCAATAAAAAACCACTTTTCATGCCCTAGCTCACATTCATCGATTTCCCATCAATCCGGAAATGGAATCAAGATAGAAATTTTCCCATTGACTCCAAGTGAAAAACCTATCCCAATGGAGTCAATTTCATCATAATCAAAGGTGAAAATAAGACCTGCAAAAATTCTTCATGACTCCATTAATGGCTGTCACGGTAGCTCCATGCTCGAAGCTCTTGTCAAGTAATTTTTTTAATTTTCAAGCTTTCAAGCGGGAAAAATCAAGTGAAATTTCGAGGATAAGGTTGCGATGATGAGCCAAGTATTAAAATATGTGTTCCGTTGCAAATAGAGCACTGGAAATTCCTTTTCAAAAAATAGTAAGATTTCCTATACAAGATTGCTATGTTTGGAAAGTTGTCATCAAAAGTGGTTATGGTGAAGGCAGTGTGCACTAAAGATCATTAGGAAGTAAGAATGATTGTCCAAAGTAGAAAAAAACAAAAGCGAATAGGTACTAAAAATAGTAATTTCCCTATATGGGTGCTTACTAAAAATATTAAGTCACCCCAAGAAGTGGTCGAGGAAAAGGCAGTGTGTATAGGAGTGAATGAAGAAGCACATCACATCAAGAAGGTCAAGAAGAGGAAAAATTACTCTTACTAAAAATAGTAAGTCTCCCATATGGGAACTTGCTATTAATGGTAAGTCACACTCAAAGGGAAGTTTTGGAACAATGGGACATAAAGGGATGATCATTCAGTCAACATCACCATTTGAGATCATCATAGGCATTTCTCACATATCATTCATAATCCATATCAAGGGACTTGGACAATGTATTTAGACACTCACTTTGTAGCTTGAGTTGGAAGGAATATAATGTGTAAGGTGGAGGTTACAATTCAACTTGGCAGGGTTAGTTTTGAGTTCCTATCTCTTTTGAGGGGATCTTCATGAGTCATGTTCATGGTCACCAAAAACATTCAACAGTGAGCTTTTTTAAACACTCAATCCAAGGTTTTCGTGAGCCATCTGAAGGAGTTTCTCGGGTGCAAAGATTTCAAAGATTCAAAGTTTCATTGCATTGGAGCATTCCATTGACAAGGATCAATTAAATTCATCATGAGAGACATCTACTTCCTCAACATGATCCTTCCTTATCTCTATCTCTCTCTCTTTTCTCACCCCCAAATTTCTCTTTCTTCGATGTTCTAATTTCACGTTGGGGTTATACTTTTTCATCTCTAATGTAATAAAATTAAATTTAGTTTTCTAATTTATTAAACTCACATTTATGTTATAAAAAGGGACTTAAATGTTTTTCGAGGAAGATGAAAATTTGAAGTTATTTCAAGACATATGAAGAGTCGTTGGGGGCATATGAGGAGTCACTCCTCTTATAAAATTTAAAGGACTTCATCTTTCAAATGGCTGGTCATTTTGTGAATTCAAGAGAAAGAGATCCTTGTGAAAAGACAAATAGATTGTAAATTCTTCCATTCCCCCCACTCTCTAATATCCTCCATTTTCATACTATGTACAACTCTGGAATTTCAATGCTAATTAAGGAAGAATTTTATTTTTTCCATGGCATATGAGTATGTGCATATTTGTATGTATGGATTCCTCTAACCAAGAGCATTAAAATATGTTAGAGTAGGTATTTACCTTATCTCATGTCCACCTAGGTACTTTATTTACCTTTATTCTATTTACCCTCACCCACTCATGTGTGTGGATATTTCTTTTTATTTATTTAGATATTAGTGGGATATTATCTAGTTGTTAGGTATAGTTATTATTGGTGTGTATGATCTTACACGTCCTCCACTCACATATGGAGGGTAATCTCACATGGGTTAGGTTTAGGGTTTGCTTGTGTGTCATGCACTAGGGTTACTCAACACCCTATATGTATCCCTTCATTTGACATTTATAAGCATGCCAAGACACTCCGCTATCTTTCTCTATGTGCAAGCTTTGTTCATTATGCAAGTTCTTCCATTGATTGATCGATTCCTCTTTGTGATTATGCTGGAGCTATTATGTTTACTTTAGAGTGCAACTTCATCATGGTGCACAGTTTTCAATATGATTCTCACCAACTCTTTCATGGTATCAGAGCTGAGATCAGGTAAACGTGCATTCATCATCTGAGTTGTGATTACTCTTGGTTTCATTATTTTTACTCGTGTAAGTTTTTTGATCATCAGATTCTAGAAATTTATTGCTAACATTCTTAACAAGTTGCTCTTGGAAAGTTTTTGGTTTTGCTATGTTCTTCGTGCATGTGTAGATCTCCTCGAGTTTTCAGGGGTTTTGTAGCTACATTTAGCTAGCTACAGCTAAATTTAGTAGATCAGCTAAAAATAGAGGTTCTTTATTCTGGTTTTTAATCATTTATTAAACTGGAAATTATTTTTTAGAACTCTGTTTTCTAGTTTTTTTTTTTTTTTTTTTTTTGCAGATTCAGGTCAAAAATCAGTGATTGGTGTTTTTTGGTGCACTGCTCTCCACCAAGCTCCTGCCTGCGAGCTCCTGCAACCTTACCAAGTTCCTCCTCGAGCTCTCCTGGCTCATGCATAACTTACATTTGGTTAAGTGCTCACCCGATCTGCAGTTTTCTCATGCCTCTACATTGACTAACCACTAATTGCCTTGCTTGGACTCGGGCTCGTTCGTAGTCTAAATGTGGTAGTTTTTTTGTGATTGCTTCTACTCATGAGCTCATTTTTCATTGTCATGGTTTACCTTCCTGCACTCTTGGTGTTGGTTTCACACATATGTGGGCTCGAGTTTACATTGTTTCCTTTTGCATTGTCTGTGATTTTACAAGGACGTTTTTTGCATTAGCTCATCTTCATTTGCATTGGTTGGACTCGACTCTACCATTGTGCATCCACCTTCAGCTCAAGCTCGTGGCACTGGTTTCATTCCATTTGGCTCGGATTAAAAGCTGAGTTTGCAGGAGCTTCCCTCGACGTGTCTCAAACCTGTGTGCTTGTGCTCGATGCCTTTCCTCTGGTTGCATTGGATTGGATTCCCATTGCTGTGAACGTGTAGTGGAACTGTGGGCTCAAATTTATGCTCAACCATTATTCACTTGGATTCCACCTACAACTCGTGTTGTTCGGGATCTCTGTTTGCTGTGTGCCCATCTGCCAGCGTTTACACCACAAACCTTCCTATAAACCATCTCAGGATCCTTCCCCCCAATGTCTCACCGAGACCCACGCCGAGCTCTGTTCACCTGCTTTCCCGCCTCCAACCACCTCCAACTCAGATTTTTTGGTAAGTTTATTTCATTCCATTTCGTGGGTGCTTTTTAAAATATAGGTACGTGATGAGACCAAAATATGTCTCATTATATCACCAAATAACATTCTTATTCTCTCTCTCAAAATAAAGCTTTCAAGTGAATTTATATGTAGTTTTAATAACGGATATCATATTTAAGGTAGAATATAGGATTTATCTTATCATCTCTTTAGAAATCTATTTGCAATCTAATTGTTGTTATTTCTTGATATTTCTTCTAAAGTTGGAATGTAATAGTGTGTAGAAAACAGGTCATAAACAATCTGTACTCCAAGTTCGTAGATTGCAGCTACTGAAAGTCTTCTTATAACTACGTAAATGCCTAGCTATGAAAATTCTTCACATGGCGACGGAAATGCCCAACTACGGAAATTCTTCACGTAGCTATGGAAATGCCCAGCTAGTGAAAGTATTTTGGTTTTTTCCAAAATAATGTGAAGGAGCACCGAACTATTCAAATTTACTCTTTGCTTCCACATCATCAACCAAGAATATAGATCCAAACATGTGGCAATCCAAAGTCATGAATGCATGTGGCATTCCAAGAAGAATTCAAAGTCATGGACTTAGCACTCCTCCTTTTTCTCTCCATGTTTCAAGGATGAGAAAATGGTGGAATAATATTAGGAATGTTGAATAAGTACTCTCCCACTTTGTGTTCCTAGATTAAAGGGATGAATTGTAGAAATATTCTCCATGATAAGTGGGTTGTTGTAGTTAAGTTTTTTTAGTATTTATTGTTTTGAATAAATCCGCCCAAGAATAGGTAGTTAGTTCTTGGAGTGTGGACCAAGTAAACTAGGAGTAATGTCTATAAATACCTCTTCCATATATTTGGAAAATGGGGCATATTTTGTAAATTAGTTTTGAATCAATACAAGTGCAGTTTTAAAAGTTAATTGTAGTTTCTCCAAATCCAAAGGGAAGAGAATGGCCAAAATCCGCTCTTCCCCAAGGAGGAGGATTTTTCTATTATTTATTAGCATAGTTTATTTACTGTAGATTTATTTCAGTAGTTTAGTTGTGTGTTTCTTTTTCATGCATGTTTAATTTCTGTATGTTTTCTTAGGAAGAAGTATTGTTGAATAAGATTTTCCTTTCTCCTTTTGCATACAACTTTAGACACCACCTTGGTTATAATGACACTAACTTGTCTATGAGTTTCTTAAATGACTGGTAATACAACAACCCGTCAAAGAAGCTTTTAAAATCTATTTCTATTAATAGATATTAATAGAAATTAGTTTCTTTTAAATTTAATAGATTTTAATAGATCTTAGTAAGTTTCCTTTAATAGATCTTAATAGATCTTAACCAAAAAATTCTAAATTGTAAGTGGAAACAATTTAAAATTTGATTTCTTTTAAAAAGGAAAGTATTTAAATATTTAATTAGGATTTAATTTTTAATTAGATCTTAATTAGTTGAAATTAATTAGATTTAATTATATTAAATCTAGTTTTATTAATTTCAAATTGACCTCATTTACGATTAGATAAAATATTTAAAATCATCCTTTGCTTTAACATTAATTATCATTTTTTAACTCCCATAGCTTTAAAATTAGCTAAATTAGGTGTTTCCAAATGATAATTTTTAAGCGTTATTGTCATTTTTTTACTAATCGTGCGCTCAAGTGTGCAGTAACACTTTAAGCTCCTATTTTTCTTTCGCATGCTTTTCTGGCATTCTGAAGATCTCTCAGACTCATCTTGAGTTCATTTAAAACATTATATTTTACCCTTATTATTGCTTGCGACTAGTGAGCGCATCTGCCATAGTTTGTAGCAAGGGGGTATCCTTTGCGACGTGAGACACTTTTTCTCACAACTAGGATTTGATTTCACCTCCTTCCTAGTTTTTTACAATTGTGCTTGTGTATGGTGTCACTTTGTTGTGCTCCACGAAACATGATTGTGGTCTCCTCTCTTGCGTGTTATTATGCTGATTACAAGGTGAGTTACCAAGTGTTTCAAGACGCATGCTCGGACCCGATTGTATTCAACACACTAAACTATAAAGTTCCAAAAGTAGGGGGTTATTATATTGTCCTGGGTGGTTGTGATTCTTGTGTTTCTTTTCTACATTCTTTCTCTCTCTTCACTATGGATGCACTTTCAATTCCTTTGCTTACGCCGTTCAAATTATTTGAATGGAGATCGAAAATAATTATGAAACTAAGGGGTAAAGGGTTATTCTCGCATCACCATGGGAACTGAGACTAAACCAAATGACGACCCTAAAAATCTAAGTGGTTAAACCGTAGTGATGAAGCTTTAGGTCTTCTTTGCATGTCTGTTTCTCCTTACTTGCTCTTCCACATTGAGTCATCTGAAACACCTAATTTTGTGTGGAAAACGTTAGATAGAATGTTTGGACAACAAGGTGACATGAGAGCGCATGAGTTAGAAAACCAACTACTAGGATTAAATCCTAGTGATTTTGAAAACATACGAGCATTCTTCTCTAAGTTTTTCCACACTAGATTGTTGTTAAAATAATGTCAAGTAAAGAAGAAAGATTCTCAACTAATCTTGTCGATTCTCTCTAAGTTAGGTCTTGAATATTCTATCTTTGTGTCAACTTTTTATGCTACAAAAGTTACCTTGGGCAAGGATTGGAATATGCCCTCCTTTGACTATTTTTCATCCCAACTCATTCGAGAATAGGACAAACTCATTCAAATAGGGTCTCTCAAGTCCAAGTCACATGCCCTTGTACAAGTACTAGTAAGGAAAATAAGACTAAAAAGAAGAAAGAAAAAAGGACAACCTAAGAAGGAAACCAAGACCAAAACTAAATTTAACACAAACACTTTGACTTCTGAGCCTAGAGCACAAAAAGACAAGTATTTGTGTTCCTATTACAAGAAGACTAGTCATAAAGAGCATATGTGTATGAGAAAACAAATTTATCACCTTACTCATTTACTTGAGAAAAATCAAATAGGTGTTCTTGAGTCTATAAAAAAATGCTCTGAAGGCTGAGTCTTCTATTGCAAAAGGTTCTAAATCTGATAACAAGAAAGGAAAGGACCTTGTAGCCAAAGTTGTTTCTTCATTGACATGAATTATAGATTTCGGTGCCTCGCACCACATGGATTCTTCACATGTTGAGTTCTCCAACATTGAGCCTTGTGGTATGTCCCAAATCATGATGGGTAATGACACGACAATGTCGGTTTCTAGTAGTGGATCAGAGAGATGAATGGGGAACATTTAACCAAGTGTTGAGTGTTCCCGATTTCTCTACCAATCTCCTATCGGTTTACCAAATTACTCACCTTAGTGAAGGAATGTGAGTGGAATTTGGTCTTGAAGGCGGATCACCGTTCACAGTTGTATACCTTTTCCCACTTTACTTCGATTCTATTCCAACCGCCTTGCTCACTCATGCAAATGAGGTTAGTAAGCTATGGAATGAGTATTTCAGACATCTAAATTATCACTACCTTGAATAATTGAGCCAAAACAAAATGGTCAATGGGTTACCTTGCATTAATTTTTCTAAGGGTCTTTGTGAGGGTTGTATCCTTGGAAAGCATCCTGAAAAAAACTTTGACAAAGGAAAATCATGGAGAGCTACTCGTCCTTTAGATCTTGTTCACAACAATATTTTTGGTCCATTTACATCGCTTTCGTTTACTAGAGTTCTTTAAGTGCTGACCTTCATTGATGACTATTCACGATATACTTGGGTATATTTTCTTAAGCTTAAGTCTGAAGTCTTTGAACATTTTTAGGACTTTAAGGCTCTTGTTGAGAAACAACTATTAAGGTTCTTAGAACCAACAATGGAGGTGTATATGTAAACAATAGGTCTATGGATTTATGTACTTCAAGGGATCTCCTCAGAATACATTTTTTTTATAGCCCTTCACAAAACAGAGTCAGCAGAAAGAAAGAACCCATACTCTTAAGGAGATGTCCACTTGTATGATTCATTTGAAGTCTCTTCCTCCGCAGTATTAGGTGAAGAAGTGAATTGTGCTAATTACATTTAGAACCATGTTCCACACAAGGCAAGTAAGAGGGATGACACCCTTTGAAGCCTAGTTTGGATGTAAACTTGATGTTGAGCACTTTCGAGTCTTTAGATCCAAGGCTATGGCTCGATTCCCAAGAAGAAACGCAAGGCATTAGAACCACAATCCAAACCTTGTATCTTTGTAGGGTATCTTGATAGTGTGAAGGGATATCGATTGTTGAATCCTACTTCTCATGAGCTTTATATTGAGATAAGTGTTAAGTTCGATGAGTCTTCTTCAACTTCTACTTCTCTACCTATTGAGGTTCTTCAGCTCATTGATTCAGATTTTGACTCATCAGATGATGATGTTGTTGAGCGTGCTCCTCTTCCTGATCCTCTCACCATCAAAGCCTTGAGTCTTCTTATTCTCGACAACATTAATGATGACGAGGGCTATGTCCCTTCTCACTCGAGTGAAAATATTCTTACTCGAGCTTGATCCTCCTGGCCCTCTTTGGGCTAGGAAAAATTTACAAAGTGCTGGAGATTTAGTTGGAGATACTTTGGATATGAGACCTACTCACTCATTTTTTTAGACCCCACTCTTTCTTCACCTCTTGCCTCTAATCCATAGTATTTCTAGGAGGCTTATGGTATTCCTGAGTGGGATTTTGCCATGGATGAGGAGTATTCCTCTCTCATGAATAACGATACTTGGGATCTCACCCCTCTTTTGAAAGGAAAAAAACTCGTTCACTGTAAGTGGGTGTTCCGAAAAAAGTATGGAGTATATGGAGATGTCAAAAATTTAAAAGCACGATTAGTAGCTAAGGGTTTCTCCCAGATAGTTGGGGTTGATTATATTGAATCCTTTTCTCCGGGTTGTAAAGATTACTTATATTCAAATGACCCTAGCCATTTCCACAACAAACAGATGGAAAGTCCATCAAATGGACGTTAAGAGTGCCTTCCTTCATGGTGACCTAGAGGAAGAGATCTACATGGAATAACCTCCAGGTTATGTCCATGATCCCTCCCTCGTTTGTAAGTTAAAAAGTCTCTTAATGGCCTTAAACAAGCCCCTCGGGCTTGGTATGCAAGATGGACTCCTTTTACTTACATCGGGGTTTACTAGGTGTCACTCGATCCAAATGTTTATATTCTACGGCAAGGTATTTCCATACTCATTCTTATTCTCTATGTTGATAACTTATTGATCACGACATCTCTTCCTCTATCATTGATTCTCGTGAAGATCACCTTGGCCAACAGTTTTCCATGACCGACTTCGTTTGCTTCATTACTTTCTTGGGATCCATATTTCACAATCTGACTGAGGAATTTTGATTTTACAACCTAAGTATGCTCTTGACTTGCTTGTTCATTTTTAGATGTCCAATTGCAAGTCTTCTCCTACTCCTTTTCTTTTCGGGTTAAGTTGGTTTCTGATTTCTCTACTCCCTTGGTTGATGGTACCCTTTATCAATAATTAGTGGGGAGCTTGATTTACTTGACTCACACTCGACTAGATTTATCTTATGTTGTTGGGATCATGTCCAGATTCATGCAGAACCACATGAGCTGCATTGGAAAGCAGCTAAGTGGATCCTTCATTATGTTCGTGGCACCTATACTGATGGCATTCACTATTTTGGAGGGGTGGATATTGACTTGATTGGGTTCACAGATTCTAATTGGGTGGTGACTTAGATCATCGGAAATCTACCTCTGGCTATAGTTTCTCTCTTGGTTTGGGTCCTATAAGTTGGTCTAGAAAGAAGTAGAATGCAATTGCGATATCTTCTATAGAGGTAGAATACAAAGGAGCAGTTAATGATGCCACAGAGGCTATTTGGCTACAAGGGTAATCCGGCGAGCTTGACATCCACTTTCGGTAGCCTACCATTATCTATTGTGACAACATGAGCACTATCTCAATTTTCAGAAATCTAGTTCAACATCAGCGGATGAAGCACATTGAGATCCATATGCACTTCATATGAGAGCTTATTCATGATGGTATCATCGACATTCAGTACATTCAGATAACTAATCAGATTACAGATATATTCACCAAGCCCTTCACTGAGGTGAAGTTTCTTCACTTGCAGTCTCTTCTTGGGGTGAGGTCTTATGCATTTTCTCATCTTCTTCGGGCTATATAGTCCTTCTCTTCTTCTTCTTCTTCTAGGAATATTTTGTTTGTATATGGGCACCTTATCAGGATTTTAGTTGTTGGGCCTCATTGACACATCTTTTTAGTTGTTTAGGAGTGTCTTCTTGTTCTGTCTGAATCATCATAGCCACTACCCCAACTTTTATGAAGAGTGAGTGTTGGTGTGTGGGATCTTATATGTCCTCCACTCACATATGGAGGGTCATCTCACATGGGTTAGGTTTAGGGTTTACTTGTGTGTCATGCACTAGGGTTACTTAGCACCCTATATCTATCCCTTCATTTGACATTTATGAGTATGCCAAGACACTCTGTTGTATTTCTCTATGTGCAAGCTTTGTTTTGTTATGCAAGTTATTCCATTGATTGATTGATTTCTCCTTGTGATTATGCTGGAGCTATTACATTTCCTTTAGAGTGTAACTTCATCGTGGTGCACAGTTTTCGATACGATTCTTGCCAAATCTTTCGCTTATTTCCTTGATCTATGGTATTGAATAGTTCTTTTCTTGATCTATGGTATTGACTAGATCCTTGATGTCTAGTTCTCTCCTAAATCTATGGACTTGACTAGTTCTTTGATGACTAGTTCTTTCATTGATTTATGGATTGATCTATGACCTTGACTATTTCTTAGATTGTTATTTCTTTCCTATATAAGCAAAGGCCCATTCTCATTGTATTTCATTGAGTTCCATAATAATATATGATATTGCTGCTCATTTGTTTGCAAAGATTTATGTAAAGTGATTCTAGAAAATTAATTTCATCTTATTGATTGTGGTTTTGATTAACATCTGTGTTCTTGGCTTGTTTTGATCTCAAGTTATCATCCCTTTTATGGTATCGGAGCGGGATATTGCTATTGAAATCCATCCGTAAGTTTTGTTTTGTAAGAATTCTTTGTATATTTATATATTCACGATTTTATCGTATTTTTTTGTTGCGTGTGTTTTTATGCAAAAAGAGTCTTCCATTGGATCCAAAAAGTGGCAAAACCTTAAGATTGATCAGTAAACTCGACCATCCGGAGGCAAACATTTTTTTCGGTGTTTTTGTGGTGCGAGATAAATGTGTTTATTTGCCTCAAGATTTGTGATAAAAAGGAAGAAAAATCAGAAAATAATTTTTGATTTTTAAGATCCAATTTGGGTTTTTTTTTTTCTATGGGTGCAACATTCTTAGTTGGCGTACAACAAGTGGTTTCGGAAAGACGTTTCTTTCCTTTTTTGGCAAGGGTCCACGGGTGGTTGTGCATGATTTACTATTTCAGAATTTCCACAGGACTACTATCTTTGAGTGGCGAAGGTCATTTTCAAACAGTCTAGAAATACTATTTCTTACCGGAAGAAACAATTGGATGTGACTTATTTGAAAACAAATGACACCCTCCAGAATAGTAAGTTGCACACACCTATTGAAATCCTTAGCCCCTGGTCATATGTAGGCTTAAAGCTTGTGATTCCTACTAGTAAGTGCTTAATTCCCACCCCCTTTAATTTTATGTGTGGTGAAGGAAAGATAATTTTATTCTGTTTTAGTAGCAACTAAAATAAATAGTAGAGCATAATATTGAAAATCTTGTAACTTTTGATCGGTAACTCGGTTTTAAGTGCCATTTTTTTGTGAAAAAGTACTTTTTTTTTGTGCTCTTTCCATTGGAATATTTATTTTGAGAATTGCACTATAATTATAAAGTGCCATATTGTAATACACTCATTATAAAGTGCCAAAATTTGGGGTGGCTCTTGTTGCATTGCTTGGTTCTTGCATTTCTTTTAGTGATTTTTTGACAAATTCTAAAATTCTCGCATTAGATCATGTTGAGCCATTAACAACACATAATTACCACACATGGAAACTAAGAATGGAAACAATAATTAAGTGGAAAGGATTATGGGCTTTAAATTCTTTAGAACAACCAATGTTCACTAGAGAATATGAGAAATTTCAGTACCAATGCAAATTTTATGAGTGTATGGGTTTGATAGGAACTTATGTAAGTGACAGTCTTTTGTTTCATTTGGAAAAATGTGACTCTCCTTTCAAAATATGGGAGAAATTGGAGGATTTATTTAGTAAGGTGGATCATATGAGAGCCATGAAACTTGAAATTGAGATCACCTCTCTTAATCCTGAATATTTTCCAACAATTATAGACTATCTTACCAAGTTCAAGCATTTTTTGACATAGTTGAAGGGGAGTGGAAGAGATAAGAAAGATAAAGAGTGTGTTTACTTGATTCTATCCAAGTTGAGAGGACCATTTCAAATATTTTCTTCTACCTTTTCTCTAGCATGGATGCCTTAGGTGACACATTCAAAATGCCTAAATTAGAAACATTTTGTGAAAGACTTACTAGGGAAGAATCCAAATTGTCTCACCTTGAGTCTTCCACCTCTCAAAAGGCATTAGTTGCATCTAATCCTAAGGGAAAGGGAAAACTAAAAATTAAAACCAAATCCACCCCTTCTCCATCTCAAAGTGATCCTAAACCCAAAGAAAACAACTCTAAACCCAAAGAGTCTTCTAAATCCAAGAATAAGTCTAGCCTTTCATGCTTTTTTTTTTTTGTGGGGTAGTGGTCATGAAGAACATAGGTGTTATAAGCGAATGCAATCCTTAGAGGATGCAGTCAAGAAACACAAAAATTCTATCTCCACTCCATCTCCTTCTAATCAACATGGCAAAGCAATTAATGTTGTTTAGAGATCTCAATCACCACTTGTAGAGAGTTGGGTTATAAATCCTGGTGCTTCTCATCACATGTATTCTTCCGAGGAGTCTTTTGTTTCACTAGGTTTGATTTCTACTTCCAAAATTGAGGTTGGATATTCTTCCTTTCTTTCTGTTGAGGGAAAAGGCGATATAAAACTTAATGGTGGTAGTATCCAAGATGCAATATATGTTCCTAACATCACTACAAATTTACTTTCGTATATCAAAATTTGTCATTCTGGTCAAGGGAAAAGAATGACTTAACTCCACATGGGGTAGAAGTAAGAACTTTGTTGGATCCTTATTCACTTGTTTCTCGTGATATTGTTGATCATAGTTCTAGACTATATTACTTTGAGGGTTTTGATGAAACTTCTTCTATAGGGATAGGATTTGTTTGTCATGTAGATTTAGAGAGTAATATTTGAACATCATAATTATAGATATTTGAAGGAGTTGAGCACTCATAGTATGGTAGATGGTCTTCCTAGAGTTTCTTGTCTTGAGGGATTTTTCTCTAGTTGTGCATTAGGGAAATAACACCAAGATCGATTTCCTAAGAATTTTTCTAAGAGATCTTCTTCACCACTTGAGGTTGTGCATAGTGACTTGATGGTTTTTCCTACCCCCTCTTTCAATGGAGCTAAGTATGCACTTACCTTTATTGATAATTTCTCGAGGCGTACTTGAGTTTATTTTCTTAAGTACAAAAGTGATGTTTTTTCACACTTTAAAGTCTTCAAGGATTTGGTCAAGAAACAATATTTTAGTTGCATAAAGAACCTTCATATTGATAATGGGGGAGTACTTCAACAAAGAGTTTTTGGACTTTTTGGAAACTCAAGGAATTATTCACCAATATTATGTTCCTCATATTACACAACAGAATGGCTTAGTAGAATGGAAGAATAGAAATTTGAAGGAAATGGCTAACTGTATGATGTATTCTATATATTTACGTCTTATCTATTGGGTAGAAGCGATTAATTTTGCTAACTACATTCGAATCTCACACCACACAGAGCACTTGAGCATTTGACTCCAGAGGAATCTTGGTCCAACACTAAGCCAAATGTGCCAAAGAAGAAAAGGAAAGCTTTGGATAAGAAGAGTAAAACCTTGATATTTGTAGGGTATTTTGAGGACATGAGAGATTATCGAATTTTATATCCCGATACACGTAATGTTTTGTTTCGAACACATGTTCGGTTTGATAAGTGCTTCACTCATGATTCTTCATCTTATTATATGTCTCCTCCTTCTTCTTCATCTCATCTTGAGGATCCTTTGTTTGAGGAGATTGATGAGGAGGTTATAAATGCCATTGGGGATCCTATTCCCACTCGATGTTGTCACTATGCCTAAGTGGGATCATACTAAATTTTCTGAGGCAAAACCTTTCATACAGGATCTTCCACCTAGTAGGCATAATCACACACATTCCATAGGTTCTATAATTTGGTGTTAGGTAGTTTATGAGGATCCATATTCTTTTTCAAAGGATCATGGGATACGGGAGTGGGATGATGCGATGGCGCTTGAGTATTCTTCTTTGATGAAGAATCATAATAAGGATTTGGTATCTCTTCCTAAAGGAATAAAGATGGTTAGGTGTAAGTGGGTATACCGAAAAAATATGCAGCTGATGGGTCCATTGACAAGTATAAGGTTAGTCTTATTGCAAAGGGTTTATCACAAGTTGAAGGTATTGATTACTCTGAGAATTTTTCACCCATTGCTAGTATGGATTTTGTATGCCTTATACTTGTTATTTCTGCATCGCAGGGGTGGCTCGTATACCAGATGGATGTGAAGAGTGCCTTTTTGCATGGATATTTACAAGAGGAAATATACATGGAGCAACCAACTAGATTTGTTCAGGATTCTTCTCTTGTTTGTAGGATTCGAAGGTCACTCTGTGGTATCAAACAATCCCTTCAGGCTTGGTATGAGAAGATGGATTCTTTTCTTCTATCTACTAGTTTTGTTCATTGCCACTTCAATCATACAATGTATCTCCAACATGTTGGTGAGGATATTGTGATACTTGTCTTGTATGTTGATGATTTGTTACTTACTAACATCTCTTCTTCACACATTTATACTATCCATGGGGCTCTTTCTACACAGTTTGACATGACATATCTTGGGTTATTGCATGATTTCCTTGGTTTGTAGATTTCTTAGAAAGATTCATGGATTGATTTGAGTAAGCAAAAGTACACCCATGATATTATTCAGGTGGTTTGATATGGCTGATTGCAACCAAGTCCATCTCCTTTTTAGTCTAGGGTTACTCTTACTTCCACATGTACCATACCACTTTGTGATGCTACATTGTATAGGAAGTTGGTTGGGAGTGTAGACACTAAAATTAGGTCACACTCCCCTTTGTCCCTCGTCAAATAAACACCTTAAACACATTCACCTAACCATGGCCCCTTTCATCCCACACTAATATTAATTTAATTTAATTAATTCATTATCCTCACAATATTTATTATTTAAATATCCTAATTGGGATAATGCCCACATATCCACCTCATCTAGCCACCTCACCCTAAGACCTATTCTTAGTAAGTTTCCATAACTAACTAAGACCTACCCAAACCCTAAAAATCAATGCCTACATTCCCTCTAACCACATTCCCACCCGTTAGAAGGAAGATTCCATGCTAATCCGCAGAGTAAATGAAACGAGATCCTAGAAAATCAAGGGGATCTGCCTAGTTTAGTAAACCTAGGAAATCCCACCCTAACCAATGTTGGTTACCCTTAACCACCGCCGGTTAAGCTGGAACCGTCGTCGATTACCATTTAATCCCAAAATAAACTTATTTTAGGGTTGGCACATTTTTGAGAGATAATCACATCTTTTGAGAACAAGTGACAAAACTAGAGCTGCATGCAAGTAGAACCAGCGTTAGTATACACATCAGAGCATCCATAACCAATACTGAAACAATCACACAACCATCTTCCTTCATAGGAGCATCCAGGAAGCACCAACACTACATCAAGTTCATTCCATTTGATCACCCACCATTACTAACTAGGCATCAAGCTCGTATACAAATAGTAAGTTTTGTTAACCAACACTTATCCATTTATCATTTGGTAGATCCTTTTACATTTGTTACTAGTTTCTGCTCTCATTTCCATCCCCCATCATTTACCTCCATGCAAACTTGACCATATTTTTATCCACACCCTTATATTTCCCATACCTGACCTTAATCATTCCTATGCATACCTCAGATCCATACGAATCTTGCCATTTCCCTTCCATCTTCATCTAACCTCAGATCTATCACCCAACCAAGTTTTATTGAGTTTCTGTACCACGACCATATCGACGCTTGATTACGCACAACCATTCTTTGGTTAGCCTAAACCGATACCGGTCATACACGACCGACCGACGGTCTCTATGTCTTTTACCAGGAATCAAGAAGAGAGTTTCTAAACCTCCACCAAATATCCAAAACCACCCAGAATCTCACCCTGAATATTATCAGTACCCTAACAGAGACCTTGACCTTCGGATTCAATCATAGCTTAGCCTGTTGTGAACAAATTTGCTTATTGTAGACGAATGAGATACCTAAATCATTTTAACAATAGTAGGATTTCTTTTAATATCAGTATTAAGTTGTTTTAAACAGTGGATTGACATCCGTCTAGGAAGTATCACATTTCCCAGATTTAGCACATGCTAGGCAATCCACGCATATATTCTTTAACTTTTATTTGGTGGTCTTTTCTTCCATTTCGGTAGTTCCTCCAAGAAAAATGGAAGCTCCCATGATCAGTGTGGATTGAGAAGTCATATGCGCGTAATAACCTACAACCAACATCTCAACAGTATTCCTCCTAGCCCATTACCTTTATTTGTTTCACAACATTCAAAGAAACGTATCTAGAATCAGGTGAAACATTTTGGCATGCTCGGTGGGACCTATTCGGGTTCTTTGCATTCTTTCATTTCTAGGTGAAAATTTTGTATGTTTGTTTCTTTTCTAGAAATTTCTTATATTAAAATTTCTCCCCTAGAATCTTATTCTCTTCTATTGTCTAAAAGTAATCGTATTTTGGTGCTTAAAACAAACATTTATTCCCTTTCATTAGTATCACATTAGTGAAAGAGCATCCCTTCTCCTATTCATCTATTTGTGGAATCAAATTCTACATTTCTATTTGGGTTTTAAATCATTGCATTTCATTCTACTTTTTGCATTAGCTCACATTATTCGAGGGCAACCTATACGCTGGAAGTCATTCCCAACTGATGGTTGACAAACGAATCGTAGAAAATTACTTTCTTTCTTTTTCTCTCTCTGAGTCTTACCAAAACATCACAAATTTAAAATATATACACATTCTTAAACAACATCTCACCCGGAAGTTGTTGTAGGCAATCACACGATCACGGCACAGTGGGCACCCCGCTTGTTATCTCTGTCTAGTACCCCATCAGAGGATGGCCCGCCCCCACCATAACATACCTGAAACCTCTCCTTGTAGATATCCTTCTTCGTAGGAAGCCATCCTCACCAAAAAAATCTATTTTACAGTTCATGAGTCAGTCCTTAAATAGCATAAACTAAATAAACATAATAGAAAAAGTACTCTTATGATCGTATTTTTCTTAGTGTTTCTACTTGGCTTGCATTTTGAGGTGAGAGGTCACGTTCTTCATTTTTATTTTTCCCTTGGATGCTCCTCATCACAATTGGTATATTCCAGCTTCATTTGAGTGTTCCTGGACCATATTCTCATCATTCTTAGAATTCTGGGTTTGATTCCACATCAAATTTTAACTCACAAACACATTTTCTTCATCATTGTTTCAATTTCATAGAACTTTGTGTCGGGCTTTAGGGACCGTCATCGGTTACCATCTCCGACCATCATCGGTTTTACCCAACCAATTGGTTCATTGTTCTTTTGGTTAACCTACCCAAAAGGACACCTATTTCACTTCTTTAGCTATTTAGAGTCTCTGTCACTCTTATCATATTCATTAACCTGGTAGGTCCCATTAGCATTTTGCATACCTAAAAAATTTAACCTTATACCTTGTTTTTGACCAACTGTCCACTTTCCATAGTGATAGCGGTGGTTACTCGTGACTAAAGACATCGGTTTAACCTAACTAGCATCGGTTAGCTTGTGTCATTTTCCAGCTGACATTTTAACCCCAATTCACCTACCACCGCCTATTTATCCTATATGTGTTGTATTTCTATGTCATTTATAGAAAGCAGTCTTACCACGTTAGTACCTGTTCACATGGTACTGACGTGTCGACAAGAAAGCGCCCTTGTATTCCATGCTAGTTGTCAACCACTCCCACCTATCCCTTCACCACCTTCCATTTTATCACCAGCCATGGAACCTATCCAACCTATCTCTATCGCTACCGGAGACGAGGAGTTCACATGACTCCTTGACCAAAATCCTGCCACCTTATAGTTTTACCTTTCCCACTCATCCACTTGAGATGCCTTGGGTCAGTTGATATACGGAATGCCCATATCTATCCCCCGACTCTCATTCCCACTCCTGCGTCAACCCCATCTGGCTCTGCGCTACCTGCATCTACCTTACCCCCAGTCATTTCATAGCTAGGCCCTATACCCGCTATGACTGCCACATCTGCTACATCCATTACACCCACCACATCCACTATACCTTCACCAACCACCTAGAACACAACCTCATCTACGCCTATTGTCTCGCATATACCCATAGCTACACAACCACCCCCGTGTCGGTGACCCCTACCCCTTTTCAAAATGTCATCCTTTCTATTCCATAATCTTTAGCCCCCATTGCCACTAGGGTCACCATGACCCTTCCACCTCCATATACGTACTATCAACAGCCTCATGTTTCATCTATTATTCACTCGGGTACGTACCCCCTATTTCACTGCCTTCTTCTTAATCTACCTATACAACAACACTATTTACTAGAATGTCACCCTTGTTATATGACCAACACCAACCCTCTTATGCTACAGAGTCACTCATCCATCACAACCTACCAACGACCTAATTAAGTTAATGATGGACAAGATGCAGACATTGGAGGCATTGGTTTCTAGCTCCCACAACACTCTCACCTACGATGAGATTTGTAATGAGCCTATACATCCATCCATTCCTATCCGTCCATATCCCATGCATTGGGAAATGCCTAAATTTAACCATTTCAATAGCAAAGAATACCTGCAACAACATTTGTGGTCTTTCAAACACGGGTGTTATCTGATCACCTATGATGATGCTTTGCTCTGAGGAGCTTTCCCATGTCTTTATCGGACCCGTGTTAGATTGGTATAATGGGTTTCCTGACACTCTATATTTGCATTTGATTAGGTAGCCCAAGCCTTCTTGGATGACTTCTCCATTAATATTGTTAAGAAGGTTACCATGACTGACCTATACTCTATGTGTCACATGATGACGGTGAATCTATCATAGATTTCTTTGCCCGTTGGCGTAGCTTGATCAATCAACTCACATTCCAACTACCACAAACCAAAATCATCGAACTCTTCATGCAGGCTTGTGCTAGGCATATCTCACCAACCCTGTAGGTTCAAACCTTCCAAACCTTCGACGAAGCATTCACCATGGCATGAAAGCTAGAGATTCGGGCTATTGAAGAGAAGAAAATCCAATTACACAATAAGAACTTGACATTTAAGTCAAATGATACCTCTTCTTCTTCAAAACCATAGAAAAATTATTCAAAGGCCAAGGGAACCACTAATGCAGTGGTACTCAAAGCTGGCCCAACTCATCCATCAAATTAGGCTAGCCCCTCATCTAATCTCTCACCCATTCAGACTTTTCAATTTAGATAGGAACAATGGAAATATACCCCAATTAGGGAACCTTATTCTTCTATCTTGAGAAGCTCATCAAAGCTGGGGCCATCACCCTTCCTCCCATGAAACCACACACTAGTTTTGACCCTGCTCGCCCCACACCCACGTGGTATAAAGAGCACGACTTCTGCAACTACCATCGAGTAAAGGGTCATAGTGATGGCAATTGCATCACCTTCAAAAACATTGTCCAAGAAATGCTCGAGAAAGGTGAGCTAACCTTGGATAATCCTAATGCACCTGCCAATCAAAACCTACATATCTTCAAGAAACCCTTTCCTAATCATGCCCCTTCTTCTGATCAAACTGGAGAGACTTCAACTCATGATAGCCATACCCATGAGGTCCATGCTATTTTCAGCGATACACCCGATGCTGCCCAATTACCTCATATTCCTTCCATAGAGGAAATTATAGCCCGAATTCCTCCTTCGCATTAGAACCCACCTCACCTATTCCTCCACCCATAGAGGAACACCTTTCACCTCCTTCATCACCCGTGGAGGAGCCTTCCATTAATATCAAGACTATTTCACCTTTGGCTTCTCCACCTAGGGAACCGTCACCCACAATACTTCTTCAGTCCATGGAGGATACTTGTTTATCTCCTCCACCCATAGAGGAGCACCCATCATCTACCCCACCTATAGAGGAGCACCCATCAGCTCCTCCACCCATCAAAGATCCAGTAGAGGTTCCTATACTTTTAGGTGACCACTCCCATCAGTTATCCAAAATCCTACCAACGTACTTTTGGCTCTCTTACCCACAGAAGCCAAAGCTAGAAAATTCTTCGTTTCTAAGAAAATTTTTACGGGAATTTCCATTAGGTCCTCGTCAACCTCACCTACAGCCGTGCCATTCTCACACTTAGTTGATCACTTAGATTATGTGGATAGAGCCTTACTTTGGGGGCACCTTTTGCTTCCTGTCTCAACGTAAATGCAGATGTCACTTGCTGACACTTCCACTATCTACCCAAAGAATTTTCGCCAATTGAACCAAACACAACCTCCTCTATCACAAATTCTTCCACAACACCCATCATAGCTCAACACACACCCTTACCCATAACCCAACATACACCTAAATCCAAACCCACACCTACATCATCTTCCTCGACTAAACCTATTACCTCTTTAGGGGTCACCCTAACCACCACTCTTATTCATCTACCTATCAAACTAGATTTAGCTAAATCCTCCAAAGTCAACACCAAGCCTACTCCAACACCCAAACAAAGAACCAAGAAAATAGAACTCATACCCCACTGCGCCAATCACAACTTCATCACCTTCACCCTTTTCGTCCATCTTAGGACCTCAACCTCCCAAAGCATAGTTAAGAAACCTCCACCCACCAAGAAATAAAAACATAACAACCCATTCCTTCCTCACAAACCTCTAACATACCCAAGCGCCCGACATGACTTACACACGCACCTGCAGCATATTTACCACCCATTCCTCCAATACCATCAGTTACTTCTTCACTACCCACTACACTTCGGTCTCTGTCCCTCACACCCCCTGCACGACCCATGTCATCTACCTTCACAACACCTCTATTATCCTCATGAGTAAATCGCTCTCTACCCCCATCCACTTTTCCCTATAGATCTCATACATCCATATCACCTTTACCCAAGAAGGTGTAACCCAAAGACAAAAATCCGCTACCCTCTAATAAGGTAGTAAAACAACCACACACTCTCCTACCAAATTTCTACCATACCCCTACCCAAGCAAACACGACCAACACCCAAGACCACGCCAACACCCAAAACCATAGCTCGACCCACTCCCTCTCTTACAAAGACTGTTCCTCAACAATCAACCGCACCTACACCCAAACCCACTTTCACTTCCCATTGTGACCCACTAGCAGGTCATATACCAAAATTTTAACCAACTTCCTTAAGACTTTTGTCATCACATTACCGCTACTCAGACCTTACGACCCTCTCAAACCCAAGCCAAAAGGGTTTGATGACACTAAAATTTGTGCCCACCATCGTGTGCCAAGACACGATGTGGAGAACTACAAGGCTTTGAAAATTATCCTTATCTAGTTGTGTCCTCCTAAAGGAAACTTTGATGATGACGACCTTCTTGATGAGGACCTCATTTTACCAACACCCATTCCCACAGCTTTTTCCCTCATTTCCCACTCAGTAACCGAGACCTCCACAACTCCCATAGCCACTCCCAAGGTTTGAGATTAACATAGTTTGCATCAACGACCTCACCAAACCTCCACCCAAATGTCAATGTGTCCAACTCATCTCACAAGGTTCCTTCTTGTCATTGGGCTTTTTCCTTCGTGTCGTCATACCTTTCATGGCTCACCTACCTCACCTACCTCCCCACCTCAGATCAACATGATCCACATTGCTACCCATGCTTAGAAGGACAAAGGAAAGGAAAAGGAAACTGACTCACCAACCAATCCTATACCCAACATACCATCTGCACCCACACCTAAAATCACTATCTACGGCCCCACATATCCTATTTATAATGGGGTCACACATCGTGCGATGCTCAAACAACTACACCAATCCCCCCTCAAAATGTCCTTATATGACCTCATCCAAACCTTAGAATCCCATCATCAAGCTCTCATGGAGGTCCTACAATCGATTGAGGTTTTACCCAATGACCCTACACTTCTAGCCTCCATTATCACACTCATCATGTTGCCTCTCTCACAAATTACCACCTTTATCCACACCTCCACCTACTCACCAAGTAGCCTCCCTTAGCTTCACGCAGGAATAGATCACACCACACCAAATAGATGACCCGAACTGCTCTCTTCATCTCTATCCACATTGATGATATACGTGTATGACATGTCATGATCGATGGGGGTGCTAGCATTAATATCATTTCATCCCATGCATTCTCTCAAATGCGCATACCTGACAATCGCATGCATAAACATCCTATCATGTTGCATTCATTCAACGATGCTATCACCTCCACACTAGGTAACTTATCCTCCATGTTCACGTGGGACCCCACACTGTTCGAGTTAATTTACATCTTGGAGGGGAATTTTAATATAACCTTTGTTGTTTGTGCAGACCCTAGATTCATGTAATGGGTTGTGTCCCTTCCACTTTACATCGTTGTGTGAAGTTCGAGCATGAAGGACACACGTATACCATTCCAGCTGACCCATCACCTTTCAAAACTTGCAACATGCTTTACCGACCCAATGACATGCTCATACCCATTAAAGCATCTACCTCCACAACCATTACCACTGCCACCTCACACTATACCTCCCCTCACCAAGTCTACCGCTACCTTAACCTCATCTCATCCTCCATTCCTACCACTACCACAACCTCCACGGATGAACCATCAGCCTCCCAATCCATTAGCTCCACCTTCGTGTCAATCTCTAACATGTCGTCTATTCCAGCTATCCACATACCAACCACCGATCCCTTGGAAGCCATTTTTCAACGCCTCACTCTGGGGGAGTATCACCTATATAGTGTCAACACATTCCTTACTCCACAAGAGTACGGAAGTCTTCACCAACACCCTCACTATGATCACCGCATAGGAGAAAACCTCCTTTATTTTCCTCCTCACCTTCATTCTAATCTCACCTATGGGGGACTTGATACTACAACTTACACACCGAACCACAGTCACAAACCCGCCCATTTTCCACCGACCTCCAGTCACTCACCAATCTCCATTTCACCCACACCTTCCTGCACCAATGTGCGTGGAAGGGTTTTGATTTTGGCTTTTACGAGCAAGGTCACCATATTGTTATTCCATGTACTACCCACAAACATAATGACCGTAGTGGTATCGGCTTTGTTAAACCATCTACCAAGAAGGCTCACATTGAACTCATCGAGGACATCAACCCTTCTCCACCTTCTTCACCACCATCACCACCTTCATTGACGGAGTCGATGGACCCAGAATCCATTCCTCCTAACTTTTTCTTTTCATAAACACCATCTCCTTGGGGCCTCTAACTTATCAATGCGAGGTCGAGGCTCCTTCCTCTCTTCCCTTATTTTACCCAAATGGTCGATGAGGATACACCCTCAATTAACATCGTTGATGTCGGGATGACGAATCTATACTCACCTACCTTGGTTTAGAAGACTCATATATATTCATTGGTTGTTACCCTCTAAGACACAAACCATGTCGAATGAATCAACTATCGAGATCAACATTCATGCTCATGATGACCCGCACATCCTAAAGATCGGTCAATCTTTATCTTGCTTTGAACAGGAAGCCATCACCTCTTTTCTCAAAAACCATAACCACACTTTCGCTTGGTTTTACATAGACATGCCTATTATTGACCCCACGATAGTGTTCCACAATATCGTAACCATTCTCAATGCCAAACCCATAAAAACAAATATGAGGAAAATGCACCCTCGCATTTCCCTTCTTGTCAAAGAAGAACTTCAACACCTTCTTTCCATTTCCTTCATACTACCCATTGTTTATCCTCGTTGGATTTATAACATTTTCCCTTTCACTAAGGTGACAGGGGACTTCACATTTGTATGGATTTCCATGACCTCAATCTAGCTTACCCAAAAGATGACTTTCCTCTACTTGGTATTGACCAGCTAGTTGACCTTATAGTTGGTCATGAGATGCTATCACTCATGGATGGCTTCTTGGGTTATAACCAAATCTTACTTGCCCAATTGGATCAACACAAAACCATATTCATCATCCCTTGGGGGACCTTCTGCTATCGAGTCATGCCTTTTCGCCTTAAAAATGCTCATGCCACATATCGGTGGGCTATGAATTACATCTTCCATGACATCTTGCATCGTATATGTGGAAGACTACGTCGACGACCTCCTTGCCAAATCTAAATGCCACTCCGAGCACCTCGTCATCCTCAAAACCATATTTGACTACCTTATTAAATATTGCATTCGCCTTCAGCCCAAGAAGTGTGTCTTCACGGTCCTCTCAGGAAAACTCTTGGGATTTATCATTTCCCTACGTGGTATAGAAGTTGACCTTGCTAAAGTCAAGGCCATTCTGAAATTCCTCCGCCCACTAACCTTAGGCAACTCTATAGCCTACAAGGTAAGTTACAGTCTATTCGTCGTTTCATTTCACAATTGTTTGATCGTGTCAACCATTTCATCACCTTCTCAAGAAGGATGTCTCCTTTAAATGGGATGAGGATTGCCATAAAGCTTTTGAGGCCTTAAAATAATACCTTCTTTAACCCCCCATACTCATTCCACCTAAAGACGATCAACCTTTCTACCTATACATCTCAACTACCAATCACTCTTTGGGGGCCATGCTTGCTCATCGCGATGAACAACACAGGGAGCAAATGGTTTATTACATAAGTCATACAATTTTGGACTATGAAACCCGATACACCCATCCCAAAAAAATTTGCTTAGCCTTAGTTTTCGTCACCACAAAACTCCGCCATTACCTACTCAACCACAAAACCTATGTTGTGACCAACACCAACCCCTTACACTTCATGTATGCCAAACCTTATCAAAATCAGCATGTCGCACGCTGGCTTATGCTTTTGGCCGACCTCGACCTCAAATTCATCCATCAAAAGTCCATTAAGGGAAAATATATCACCAACCAATTGGCCGACACACCTATTTCTGGGGATCAACCCTCTAATTTTGACTTTCCAGATGACTCAATTACTACCCTTTCCCTGGACAAACCCATTTACCAAATGACACTCTTCTTCGATGATTCTAAGTGTCAGTGTGGGGTTGGGGTAAAAGTTATCCTCATTCCCCTTGATGGTGAACCCATGCCTTTGTATTTCAAACTCAATTTTGATTGTGCCAACAATATTTTCGAATAAGAAGTACTCATACTAGGTCTCCAAGCTACCTATGCCCTAAATGTCAAATCAATCAACATCTTTGGTGATTCTCAATTGGTCATAACCAGGTCAATGGTATATACCAATGTCGTAATGAGATACTTCAAAAGTATAAACATGACGTAGACATACTATTGACCACCTTTGACCGCTATAACCTTCAAACCATCCCCTGTTCAACCAACAAATTTATAGATACCATGGCCTGCTTGGCCTCTCAAATCCCCGCTTTGCTCGCCGATTCTAAAATCTTTGTCACCATACAACGACTCCAATCACCCTCTTATTTACCTCACGAAATTTACTCCTTTGGAACCGCTACCCCAACCCGAGTTACCTTTGGTATAAACAATACTCAGACTATCTTTCTCTCTCTGTCTTACCTCCCGACCTCACCCGTAATGGACAACGTGCCTTTCTTAAAAATGTCTCTCGTTATGTAATCATAGGTGGCATCCTTTATAAGCGTAACTTTGATGGTATTCTCTTGCGATGCCTTACGAGTTCTGAAATTCCTTATACCATTAAAGAAGTTCATGATGGCATATGTGGATGTCACTTCAGGTGTCCTTGCTTAACATTGTTAAGCGTATTCTTCACCTAGGATATTACTTGGCGACCCTTAACCATGATTGTTGCAACTATGTCAAGCATTGTGTAAAATGCCAACAACATGACAACCTTCATCATACACCCAAATCATGCCTTACAGTCACCCATAATCTTTGGCCCTTTTCTCAACGGGGTTTGGATCTTTTCGAGAGATCAATCCCTATTCTTCCCAATGAAATCAATGGATCATCACCGCTTTGAATACTACACAAAATGGGTTGAAGTGTCATCACCAATCCGACACTATGATAATTCTCCACCGAAACTCCTCATGCTATGATTATTTACTAATGCACAACCTTTAGTTTCTTTGGATGTAATCTGGAAACACAACAACAAACATAACACAAGAATACCATAGACTATGATATGAAGGAATGATGACAAATATGAAATATAAGTGTAACTTATAATATCAACATGAAATTGTTACAATCTCACCCATGAGGTACTTCAAGTGTTCTCAATTCACTTTCCTTCCAACAATAACTATGGGAGAAACTTCACAATGGATTTTTAACACACCTTCTAAATGATGGTTTCCCTTACTCATACAATATTTCTCACTACTTCTCTCTATGCCAAATGAGGGAAGGTGACCTCTTTATTTATAGGAATTCAGGCTTATCCACCCTATCTCTAAGATAGGATAGGAAATCTCTTCCGGCCAATCATATTCCATGCCTAAACTCTTGCCTTTACATGTAGGCTTATCTTCTAAGATAAGATAAACCTTATCATCTCACATGGGTTCCACCTTTTTAGACTTTTCTACAAATAAAATACACAAAATATTTATGACATCACTCCTTGTCCTTATTACAAATATAATATTTCTAATTCCTAATCATGTAGACCCTACTTCTCTACTTACCCCAACTTTGACATTTTAACATTACCGGACCACTTACGACAAATATTTACTTTTTACCACAACATTCCTATTGTACTTTGACTATTACTTTGTACTCTACTTTATTGGTGGCACCGCATCATCTTGATTCATGTTATCTTCTTTCTCAATGGGGTTTGGATGCCACTACTAATCATACTTAACAACATCCTATTCCTAATACATACATAATAAAATAGAAATTAGGAGGAAAATTTTAATGTCGATAGAAGCCATACCACTCATCTCCATGAAAGATGAGAAAATATATGAGTTCATCAATCATCACATCATTTTTCACTTTGGTGTTCCTCATCGCCTCATTACTGATAATGGAAAACAATTCAAAAATAAAACCTTACGAAAACTTTGTGATGCCTTCGAAATTCAGGTAAGTTTCTCATCACCTTATTACCCACAAACCAATGGCCAAGCTAAACCCACTAACAAAACCTTGAACAAAATTCTCATGAAAGTGGTTAATGATACTAGGAAGGACTGACATACGCACATTCCTTTTGCCATGTGGGCATAGCGCACTAGTATTCACACTTCCACTTCCGCTACACCTTTTTCTCTGGTCTATGATACATAGGCTGTTCTACATCTCGAAGTATAGATCCCCTCACTCCACATTTCTCTTCATGACATGCTCAATGATGATGAATTTCATCAGGACCATTTAACACAATTTGATTTATTAGACGAATGTTGTCTTAATGCTCTTGATCATCTTCAATTTTACCAAAAACATATCAAACATGCCTATGATAAACATGTCCATGAACGAACCTTTCACGTTGGTGATCTCATCCTGAAAGAAAATCAACATGTAACTAAAGCAAAAAAAAGTAAATGGGGTAAATTTTTTCTTAATTGGCTTGGACCATACATCGTGACCCATACTTATGGATCAAATGCTTATCGTTTATATTCACTCGATGGTAAACCCGAACTTGAGCCCTTAATGCCTTGCATCTTCACCATTCTACTATTGAATTTTAGTCCTACCTCACCTTTTTCCTCTTTCCATGCTCGTCCCTTGAGCGCTATCCACTTCTTACACCTCACCAATGATTAAACAAGAATCATGTGCGTACCCATCACTTGTTATCTTCTCTTGAATATGTGTACCATGGTGTTGCACATAACATGATTCTCATGGATACTTTTCATCTACTTTTAGATGAGATCCCATGGTCGTTTCACCCTGCTTTCTGAACAAGAATCCTATTCTTCACCTTGGTCTTTTCCATGACTTCAAAGCCCTCACATGGGATCCAACTCCTTGAGTCAAACTTCCAATAAAAATATGACTCCCTCAAAAGGACATCTTCCTCTCTACAATCGTTGCTATAAATAGAATACTCCCTCGAAGGAAAACTATGTAAAGCTCTTTCAAAAATAAAAAAAAAAAGAGAGAAGAGAGAGAATATGAAGCTTCCCACATCGATTAGCTTCACGAAGACCTCAAGGAGTTAATTTCCTCATCCCATATAGAATTCCCGCATCGATCAATCTATCTCAAATATCAGTCAAAATAGAAAGCCTTTTAGTCATGGACTTGCCCATTGTGACCTTGGATCTCTTGTCCAAAGAGCATGCTACCTCGTACCATATAAAAATTAACCACCTTTCATCCCTCTCACCATTCGCACTCCCATTTCCTACCGCCTCAAGGGACCTCTTGGAACTATGACATTTGGTGATCATGTGACTATTATTCACCTTTAGGATAATCACTCATGCAAAGTCTTTAGGGTCTTATGTTCACTAGCCTACCTATGGTATGGTCCACTAGTTATGATCCTCACCAATCAGGTGGCTTTCTTGCCCCCTCTTATCTTTTAACCTTCTTTATTACGTATTGATTACCTTATACAGGACTTGGTCCTCGATGCTTACCTTTGGGTAATATTCTTCTTCTACCATAATTGAAATCACCTATACCAAGTTGCCCACAACTCACCCACACCTAACAGACCTAAACCCAAATCATGCCTAAAACCTACCAACTCATTCTCATACCTCCTCATATTCTTCCCTAGCTTATGGGAGAACTACATCGGTCTGAGGCCCCTTTTTGCACGGGCTATGTAGGTAGCACTCCGAGGGCATGGGGCCCTTGGAGGTTAGCTCAACCATCATTGTCACCACCTTCCTTACCTTTTCCCATTCGCACCCATTCACCTCTTGCCATTTACTACCTGTTCCAGTCACATTCTACTCTAGTTAGTTTCCAATTTATCATCAAATAAGCGGAAACTAATACATCACATTTACCACAATCCTACATTACATGCGATCATACCAACATGATCCATGTTACCATACATAGCACAAATTAAACCCAAACATATACATTCATCATCATTTCTTTCCCATCATATAAAAAACCTAAGAAATTAACTCAACCATGCCTATGACTGACTCCATCATGCCTAACACCCACCTCGACTCACCATTCTTATGACTGAATCCATCATGCCTAACACCAACTCAATCAACCATGCCTATGACTTGACTTCATCATGCCTAACACCAACCTGACTCAACCATGCCTATGACCTGACTCCATCATGCCTAACACCAACCTAACTCAACCATGCCTATGACTGAATCCATCATGCCTAACACTAACCTAACTCAACCATGCCTATGACCTAACTCCATCATGTCTAACACCAACCTGACTCAACCATGCCTATGACCTGACTCCATCATGCCTAACACCAACTTGACTCAACCATGCCTATGAACTGACTCCATCATGTCTAACACCAACTTGACTCAACCATGCCTATGACCTGACTCCATCATGCTTAACACCAACTCCGACTCAACCATGCCTATGACTGGATCCATCATGTCTAACACCAACCTAACTCAACCATGCCTATGACTCTGACTCAACCATGCCTATGACTCGAATCCATCATGCCTAACACCAACCTAACTCAACCATGCCTATGACCTGACTCCATAATTCCTAACACCAACTTGACTCAACCATGCCTATGACTTGACTCAACCATGCCTAACACACCTATCACTCATCCATCTATGCATAAACAATCACAGTCTATCAACATCAAAGCATCATCATCAAATCATCCATCTCATCATATAAATTTGGATGTCCATACAATATACATGAATATCAAATAAAATGTATCTCTCCAAAACTCTCATATATAGCCTCACTCTCTTTGGCACATAGGCCGGTATATGATCAAAAATACAAAACTCTCATACATCCTCACTCTCTTCGGCATACGAGGCCGGTATATGATCAAAAGTATAAAAATATCGGCACGCAGGCTAGTATATATCAAAAATCAAAACTACATCAAAATCGAGAGCCATATATCAGGCATCATCTCGGTGGACATCCTCCATATCTGTCTCATGTTCCCCTCTACCTCCTCCTCGTCTCTGTCGATGACTCGCAACATCTCCCCACCCATCATAGGTGGTGGCTGGGTCCTAGTGTACATCAACTGGAGTTGGCCTCTGTGAACTGGTGGCCTCACCTTGACCATGTCTCGGGGCTCGATGGCCCCTTGTTCTCTCCATGTTATGGGTGTGTAATCATGGTCCTATCACTAGAGGTTTGTCGTGCCTCGTATTTCTTAGCATACGATATACAATCTATCCCTACCATTGTCAGTTTGGTCCTGATAATACCGGGCCTCATCTCTTACCTCCCGCAACCTAGATATGGGTACTATTTGTGGTGGCCCCATTGGCCTCTGACCATATACCTACCCTGTGGGACCTTGTCCCACCCTCGCTTGTGAATGGGACCCGTCCCGGTGCTGTGGTGGTGCCATCGCTTCCTACCCCCGTGCTCGTATTTGGGCATGTAAGGCACCAATCTATGCATGTGCCATGGCTAACTGGCCCTATAAAACTGCAACTTGTGCTTGTAGGGAGGCCACCTAACCATCATCACCATCCCCATCTCCACCCTAAGCTATCTTGGCTAAAGATCGCCACCTATACATGCAACTCGCCACCGCCACTATATGAATCGCTAACTACCCTTGCACCATCCCCAACTAGGTAATCAGGGTTTCCACTTACCCCTATAGGGCCTCTCTCTGCACCATGATAGTGGCTAAATCTGTTTTCCCAGGTCTAGGTGGTATTGCTTGCAAATGAGCCGCCCACCACTGTCTATATCTATTTGTCACTCGGCATCATCAATCTGCTAGTCTACCACCTGCTCCTCCTACCTGTGGGGCACTTTCAGCTATGGTAGAGGTAATGGCCTCTCCACATCATCTCTCTTGTACTATGGGAAGGGTGGAGGTATGTCCTGTAGCAGCCCAAACTGTCATCTAACCCTATCAACTGGGATCATCTCGTGCTCCCGACATGATGCCCCTCTATCCATCTTAGCAACTAGAGGCCATCTAGCTCATCATGCATCCATCTGTATGAGGGATAACCCACATATGGTCTCCATATGATGTCCACCCTAGACAACCCCTCCAATAAACACTTGTAATACACTACATCATGTGTAGCCTTGTCTAATCGATGCTCTCCAATCACGGGCACCCATCTCCTATACCCCACCCACACCAATATCAGTGGAAGTGAATATGCTCAGGGCATACCCACTAGCCGCACACAAACTATGTGCTCATAGGCCCAACAGTGTAGTAAAAAGTCACAACATAGGCTAAACCTATGGAGCGCCCATATGCCCACAACTCTCTGTATAACTACACCAAGAATGCTGGCACCCAGGAAAAGTAGGTCCAATCCATCACCATGTCATGTAAAACCCCCATCGGGAGCGGGAAATCTCCCACCCTCTACATCCAGCAGTGTGAAATAGCACACTACCTCCATCAATAAAACAACTAGCCTCATCTCCTCTGATGGGCTAGGTACATCCCCCGTAACTCAAGTTGGCACTATGGAACATCATGTCTGCCAGTCCCTCCCCAAACACTGTTAACATCAACTCCTTTGAGGCCTCGTGAGGATATCGAGTACACTGCGTCCCCAGTATCGGTAACCATAGGATCCTAAACACGTCCTCCAGGGTGACTGTCATCTCACCTCGTCGGTAGGTGGAACGTGTTGGTCGTGAATCCCATCTATCGATGAGAGCGCCATCGTTCGGCCGCCAATCAGATGTCGATAGTGTTGGACCCCAATTAGGCCCACCTCCTCCACGTGCCACCACTCCTCAACTATCACTATGCCTCACACTCTCAAGAGCAGGGGTGGCACCCTGTCTCTCATCCGCAGCTGATCTCTCCCCTACATCCAACACAAACATCAAATTAATCTACCTTCATCATACCCACACTCACCCTCAACACCTCACCTATACCCACTGTCTCACCTCTTTCTTTCTTCCCAACCTACCTTCCTATCACATTTCTATCTCCCCCCACCCTCACCCACTATCATTTCCCCATACCCATTTTACCCCCGTATACACTAGGTTTTTCACCAACACACCCTATTCTACCCTTCCCTATCTCACCCACTCAACCTAGGGCCCTTTTGGCCCTTTTTCTCCAAAACCCAACTAGTTTTGGTTATCTCTAATCGACCCTAGTCACCCCTAAACCGACATCGGTCACCTGTTTCGTGACCGATACCGGTTTGACCCTACCGATGCCGGCTAAACCCGACCGACACCACCATCACTTTGCTGCGAAAATATGTGACCCCAAAACCCTACCCTCTCAAAACTCCTCTCCTGACCCTTCTACCCACCCATTCTCACCTACACTTTCCCTCAACCCCATCCCACCCCCTATTCACCCACTTACCTCTCTCCCCGCTCCTATTCTACCCAATTCACCCTCCCACATTTCAAATTTCATTTTCCCCCTAAACCCAATTTTCACCACCCGACCTCTCACCTACTCTATCTCACAAAACACAGAAAGGGTTTGATGCTTACCTCATCATGTTGTCGTCATCCGTGGTGGCACATCTAGCCGCTGCACCGGTGGCCCACCCGATCCCTCTCCGACCTCTGCCATCACCAATTTCTCACCTCACCTCCAACCAATCTAATCTTGTGGACCCACCTCTCTCCACTACCAATCACCACTCCGTGGCTCACCAACTCGTCCCATTCTCTCTCTCTCTCAAGATATAACTTTCCCTCTCTCTCGTGTCATTTTCCCCTATTTCGCACAAGACAAATGATTCCAAAAACACAAAAATTCTTTTTTATAACATCCCCGACCTAACTAATGCCGGTTTTACCTTCACTGGCATCGGTGATGTGCCCCACCTTACCATGGTTGGTTACCCTATACCGGCATCGATTACCCTTGACCGGCATCGATCACCCTCTCTTCCACATTGCCCATAATTTCACCCTATTACCCTACCCATCACTCTTTTTTCCCTCACCCAAAACTTACTCATGACCAAATTCACCTCACCCTCCCGACCTCGTCACTTACTACCTAACCTCATCATCATTTTCTGGGACTCATTATTTTACCCATACCTCGGCCCTACCTGCCTTCGTGACCTAGATTCTTGAATTGGACCATTGCTAGTGACCTTTGACCCCATGTGTTTCGCTATACCTTGCGACATCAAGTTACTGTGTTGATTGACATCCTAGCCTTACCTTGCCTCTTGTCATGACCATTTATCTTGACCTAACCCTTGGTGTATTGGAACACACCTAAATGTTCCTGCACCTAACTTGTGTTGTGTTTCCTAACCATATCCTATACCTTGGATACCGGAATCACCTCAACCTTGTTTGGATAAACCTATCGACCTTAGATAATGTAGAGTTTGCATACTCTTCAGCTTGGTACCGTGCTGTAGTTTATACGTGTGCGTGCATTTGACTATTACTACCTTTGACCCTAACCCATTACCTGGATTACCCGAGTGGACCCTTTTTCCCTTTTTACCCACATTTCCCACCTTCCTCTTCATCACATTCACCTTTTATCAAACCACTCACCGATTCCGCCTTCTCCTCCTCAGTTCCTGGTTTGAGGGGGATCACCTTCACCCACACATGGGGCAATCACATCTTATTTTTGTCAGTGTCACTTACCAATACAAGCTACACAACAAAAAGGGGCAAAATGTAGACACTAAAATTAGGTCACACTCCCCTTTGTCCCTTGTCAAATAAACACCTTGAACACATTCACCTAACCATGGCCCCTTTCATCCCACACTAATATTAATTTAATTAATTAAATTAAATTAATTCATTATCCTCACAATATTTATTATTTAAATATCCTAATTGGGATAATGCCCACATATCCACCTCATCTAGCCACCTCACCCTAAGACCTATTTTTAATAAGTTGCCATAACTAACTAAGAGCCACCCAAACCCTAAAAATCAATGCCTACATTCCCTCTAACCAAATTCCTACCCATTAGAAGGAAGCTTCCATGCTAATCCGTGGCATAAAATGAAATGAGATCCCAAAAATCAATGGGATCTTCCTAGTTTACTAAACCTAAGAAATCTCGCCCCTAACCAATGTCAGCTATCCCTAACCACCGCTAAGTTAATCCGGAAAAACCGTCGGTTACCATTTAATCCCACAAATAACCTTATTTTGGGGTTGGCACATTTTCTAAGAAATAATTACATCTTTTGAGAACAAGTGACAAAACCAGAGCTACATGCAAGTAGAACCAACATTAGTATACACATCAAAGCATCCATAGCGAGTACCTGAAGCAATCACACATCCATATGCCTTTCACGAAGCATCCGAGGAAGTGCCAACACTACATCAAGTTCATTCCATTTGATCACCCACCATTACTAACTAGGCATCAAGCTCATACAAATAGTAAGTTTTGTTAACCAACACTTATCCATTTATCATTTGGTAGATCCTTTTACATCTGTTACTAGTTTTTCTCTCATTTCCATCCCCCATCATTTACCTCCATGAAAACTTGACCATATTTTTATCCACACCCTTACATTGCCCATACCTGGACCTTAATCATTCCTATGCATACCTCAGATCCATACGAATCTTTCCATCGCCTTCCATCTTCATCTAACCTCAGATCTATCACCCAACCAAGTTTTATTGAGTTTCGTACTCGACCATACTGATGTTGGTTAACCACAATCGTCGCCAATTAGCCTAAACCAATACTCGTCATACTGCACCGACATCTGTCTCTATGTCTTTTACTAGGAATTAAGAACAGAGTTTCTAAACCTCCACCAAATACCCAAAATCACCTAGAATCTCACCCTGAATAGTATCAGTACCCTGACATAGACCTTGACCTTCGGATTCAATCATAGCTTATCCTGTTGTGAATGAATTTGTTTATTGTAGACGAATGAGATACCTAAATCATTTTAAAAATAGTAGGATTTCCTTTAATATCAGCATTAAGTTGTTTTAAACAGTGGATTGACAGCCATCTAGGAAGCATCACACTTCTCGGATCTAGCACACGCTAGGCAAAATCCACTTTGCATATATTGTTTAAATTTTATTTGGTGGTCTTGTGTTCCATTTCGTAGTTCCTCCAAGAAAAAGGAAGCTCCACGATCAGTGTGGATTTAGAAGTCATACACGCGCAATAACCTACAACCAAGATTTACCCTTATCTGCTTGTCAACATTCAAAGAAACGTGTCTAGAATCGGGTGAAACAGGAGTCTCATGTACTTGACCTATACTCACCCCTGAAATTTCATTTGTAGTAGGGCTTGTATCTCGGTTTGCACATTCTCTTCATATTAGTCAGCGACAAATTGCTAAAAAGATTTTTGCTATTCACGGGCACTTCCCACTTTGGCCTACACTACACTAGGGGTTCTACTCAATTGGTTTGGTATACATATTCAAATTTGGCAGGTTCTATTGATGACAAGCATTCCACTTCTGGATATCTTTTTTGTCTTGGTTCTTCTCTAGTTTCTTGGGCGTGCAAAAAACAACAGGCTATTGCAATTTCATCTTCAGAGGTAGAATACAAGGTAGAAGTTATAGCAAGTGAGTAGATTCTTTGGCTTCAAAATTTATTGATAGAGTTTGGATTCCAACAGATTCACCAATTGTACTTTGGTGTGACAACCAAACTACAATTCACATTTCTCACAACCCATTTGAGCACCAACGGACCAAGCATATTGAGATACACATCCACTTCATTCATTAACACATTCAGATGGTGTTCTTTTCTTGAGTACATTCGACTTAGTAGTAGGTTTCAAACATCTTTATGAAGAATTTTTATCACCTCGCTACCTTGAGTTGTGTGTAATACTTGGGGTTTTAGAAGTTATTCTTGGGGGTGTTCGTGAGAACATCTTCCTTCTTCTTCTTCTTCTTCTTTATCTTTCCTTATGAAGGATTCCTTCTTTTTGTTTGAGATTTATTCATGGATATATTGTACATGAGTGCCTCATTAGGCCTAGTTACCAGGGACTCATCTGTGGACATGCCACTTCTATTTTGGCCCCTAGCTTCACTTGAGGGGGGTGTTAGAGTAGGTATTTACCTTAGCTCATGTTCACCTAGGTACTTTATTTTATTTTATTGTATTTACCCTCACCCACTCATGTGTGTGTGGATATTTATTTTTATTTATTTATATATTAGGGGATATTATCTAGTTATTAGGTATTGTTCTTTCCTTGATCTATTGTATTGACTAGATCCTTGATGTCTAGTTCTCTCCTAAATCTATGGACTTGACTAGTTCTTTCCTTGATTTATGGTTTGATCTACAACCTTGACTAGTTCTTAGATTGTTATTCCTAGCCTATATAAACAAGTTTCAATCTCATTGTATTTCATTGAGTTCCATAATAATATATGATATTGCAGCTCATTTGTTTGCAAAGGTTTATGTAAAGTTATTTTGGTAAACTACTTTCATGTGATTGATCGTGGTGTTTGATTAGCATTTGAGTTCTTGGCTTGGTATGATTTGGTTATTGTTCCTTTTCATACTATGTACAACTCTAGATTTTCAATGCTAATTAAGGAAGAATTTTCTTTTCTCATTTTGTGAATTCATAAAAGAGAGATCCTTGTGAAAATAAAAAGATATTGTTAATTCTTCCATTCCTCCCATTCTCTAATTTCCTCCATTCTCATACTATGTACAACTCTAGATTTTCAATGCTAATTAAGGAATAAGTTTCTGTTTTCCATGGCATATGAATGTGTGCATATTTGTATGCATGGTTTCCTCTAGCCAATAGCATTAAAATCTTGTGGTTTTCTTCTCTTTAATGCATGTGATGAAATTTCTAACTAGTGTATGTAGGAATCTGATTTTCTACTTACAACATTAGTTCTCCTACCTCATATTCTCACTCCCTTTCCCGCTCTCAAGACAAAGTCATCTCTAGTAAGTGATTTCTAGCTTTACCACAAGGCCACCAGAAAAACCCACCTTTTCAAGCACATGAAAATTTAGAAGTTGTTTCATCTAAGTAGAGGGACTTCGACTCCCAAAGTGTTGGCAAGAAACCCAAAAATTTGTCCACTTGATAAATTTTCTTGCCAACAGTTTTTGGTGCCCACCATGGGGGCAGATTTAGAAGATCTCGCACCCAAAATATGATCACAGGTCAAGAAAATAAAAAATTAAATATCCAAAAAAAAAAAAAAAAAAAATTGAAAAATAAAAAAACTAAAAAAGGAGTTAACGAAAATCCATTGCTAAAAGACACACTTTGTTGATTCTTGCAAGTGACCTTTCATATTCCATAGTGTCTTTTCATATTCCTATTGTAATTTTTTCCAACACTAGAACCTAAAGAAGAATTTGAAGAAGAATTTTCTGAAGTAGAAGCTTAAGTGGGAGAAAAATGTCGATGAATCAGAAAGACCTCAACCCATTTTTCTATGGGGAATAAATACATGCCCGCTTTCTCTTGAACCACCTCTTCACAATCTATCGACAGATTCCTGCAAGAACTTTCCCAAGTTCAAAGGTGATGGCACACAACTCCTTGAAGAGCACATATCAGCCTTCACCACATCATGTGGGATTCTTGGTGTCCAACATGAAGATGTCATTGTAAGATTGTTCATGGAGTCTCTCCAAGAAAAATATGCGAGAATGGTTCTACCTCCTTCCTATCGATCCATCACTTATTGGAATGACATTAAAAACAAGTTCGAGGAAAGATTCAAATATACTGAGGACTTTCAAGATATCTTTGTTCAATTGTAACAAATAAAGAGAGGACTAAATGAAACTATGAGGGAATTTGTGGCTTGTTTCGACTGGTTTCTCTGAAGGATACCAGAAGAGTATTTACCATCTGAAAAAAATGTCAAAAGGTTCTTCATTAGTGCTTAGTCACAAGAGGTAGGATTTTTCCTATGAAGAGTTAAACCAAGGAATATTGCAGAAGAAAAAATAATTTCCATTGAACTTGAGGATGACCTCATCCTCTCTGGAAAGATAAAACCTCCCTCAAAGGGTAAAGCCCATAATCCTAAGGATGAGAGAATGGATCATGTCTTACTTAAATTGACAAATTAATCGACAACATTGAAGAGGATTTTTTTTGAAAGAGTGACTCCTCAAATAATTTACAGGAATTAGATTTTGGAAACCCCACAAGGCTTTCCTTGGAGGCCCCACCTGTCAATTCTCATTGCAGGATTCATGAAGATGAAGAAGATATTAAAGAAGAAAGTAGGGATGATGATCTTCTAGAGGTTGAAGAAGTAGAGAATGACACACAAATCATATTTTGTGAGTATTATGGAGGTGATGAAGATGATGAAAAAGATGCACCTAGTTTCTCATGTGTTGTGTTTACTCATTCCTAGTCTCAAAAGGAGCCTCTTCCTCTGTTTTATTACGCAAGAACAAGAAGATCTGGATATCCTCTTGTGGTGACTCCACAAAAAAATCAGTCGAGGATCTCCACTTCCACATTACATGGAGTCCACATTGGAGAAACTTGACCTTGTGATAAGCGAAAGGTCGCCCAAAATTCCATGCAAGTCTTCCAATTCTTCTTCCAGTTCTAAATCTAAATCTACCCCTGTAAAATATGATACTTCAAAAGATTCCACTTTACCTTTTAAAACATACTTTGTTCCCAAAACATCATCCCCTACTTCTAAACCTATCCCAACTCCAAAATCAGTCCTTTCATCCCCTAGTCTACATCTACCCCTTTTGACTTCGTAGAATATGCAAAAAAAGACAAAGTGTAGATTACCAAAACCAAATATTTACGGGCTCACCCTAAATAATTTAAGATATTCATCTAATATATCGGGATGGTATTTTAACACTCAATGTTGTAACTCCTATTTATAAAGGAATACTACCAAACCCACCTATGCCTCCCTCACATAACATGCTTTCCATGAGTGCATCAAATATATACAAGGTCGATTATTTCTATCTCTCCTTCTCATTGGAGAATACATATTGAACAATTACATTATAGATTTTGGTGCCTTTGACAATGTAATGCTTGTGAAGGTTACCAAAGCTCTGAAACTCACTATGACTCCACCCGGTGGCTCTTTTTACTCCATGGAGTCAAAGGAAGTCCCACTTGAGAAGTAGAGAATGACACACAAATCAGATTTTGTGAGTATTATGGAGGTGATGAAGATTATGAAAAAGATGCACCCAATTTCTCACGTGTCGTGTTTACTCATTCCTAGTCTCAAAAGGGAGCCTCTTCCTCTATCAAGCTATTGCAAAGAACAAGAAGACTGAATATCCTCTTGTGGTGACTCCATAAAAAAAAAATCAGTCGAGGATATCCACTTCCACCTTACATGGAGTCCACATTGGAGAAACTCCGACCTTGTGATAAGTGAAAGGTCACCCAAAATTCCATGTAAGTCTTCAATTATTCTTCCAGTTCTAAATCTAAATCTACCCTTGTAAAATATGATACTTCAAAGATTCCACTTTACCTTTTAAAACATACTTGGTTCCCAAAACATCATCCCCTACTTCTAAACCTATCCCAACTCCAAAATTAGTCCTTTCATCCCCTAGTCTACATCTACCCCTTTTGACTTCGTAGAATATGTAAAAAGACAAAGTGTAGATTACCGAAACCAAATATTTATGGGCTCACCTAAATAATTTAAGATATTCATCTCGATATATTGGGGATGGTATTTTAACACCCAATGTTGTAACTCATAGTTCTAAAGGAATACTACCAAACCCACCTATGCCTCCCTCATAGAACATGCTTTCCATGAGTGCATCAAAGATAGACAAGGTTGATCCTTTCTATGTCTCCCTTCTCATTGGAGAATACATATTGAACAATCACATTATAGATTCCAAAGGCCTTTGATAATTTTATGTTTGTGAAGGTTACCAAAGCTCTAAAACTCACCATGACTCCACCCGATGGCTCTTGTTACTCCATGGAGTCAAATGAAGTCCCACTTGTAGGGAAGATCAAATACACACAAGTTTCTCTTTCCAAATTTCTAGATAAAAGGATATCAATGACTATTTTGGTAGCGAAATCCCAACAAATTTTGGAATGTTGTTAGGACGAAGATTCTACTAAGACTTGGGAGGGAAAATTCAGATGAATTGGTCTTCTACCACCATACCAGTGAAAGGAGATATGGAGAAAATGTTTCTTGTGAAAAATATAGGTATAATGTCTAAAAGTCGAGATCTAGGAGCCAACATTTTGTATCAAAATAGCCGAGGATGAATTATTTTATGATGAATGAAGAGGAGGATGAGATCCCAATTTGATAGGACCAAATATTCCTTCCCAAAGGAATATTGATCTAGAGGAAGCAGTAAGGAACTTTAATTTGTAAGAAGATAGTCCTGAATTAATAGATGATGTGGGCCATGAAGAAGGAGAAATGGTTCTTGGTGAATTTCAAAGAAAGAAATCAGCTTGTACGCTTACCCAAGAGGAGGAGATATTCTCATTCCCATTTGAGGATGAATTTTTTCTCGATCATGCCTTCCATGAAGAATAATAAAAGCCATTTCACGATAAGCCCTTGAAAATATTGAAAGAATAATTTGTGCAAGAAATATTAAGAGTTACGGAAGAAATAAAATACCCTGAGCTCAATCTCAAGCTCATGATGCAAGATATGGAGTTGCAAGATAGGAATGAATCTAATTCATAACTCTCAATAAATTTAGAGGGTATCCATGATGAAGTAAAGAAAGGAAAATAATCTGATGCACCTCATGAGACAATAGGTGACGTATACAATAATGAAGTTGAATTTTTCGCTTCCCATTTGAAGAAGAAGATTCTCTATGGGATGAAAATCTAAGACTCAAAGTTTTGAGGTCCCCCAATTCAAGGCCCCCCTTGAAAAGAAGTAAAAAAATTCCATGAGCCTCAAGATATCAAAGCAGTGCCTCCAAATGGTTTCCTTGAATCTCAAAGTAAAGAGTTTTCATATAAGGGTAAAGAGAAACTTCTATAAGTTTCAAAGAAAGATTCTATACAAGGGATCTTAAAAACAATAAAAGACACAAGAGATCCCGAGCTAAGTCTCAACCTCTTGGCTCATGTTATGGCTATACAAGATGGATATGAGGTCATCTTTGATCCTCCATGTAATATTCAAACACCTCATATTGATAGGAGTCAAAAAGATGAATGCAATGCTTCTTGTGAAAAGGATTTCTAGGAACATGAATGGGTGAAAAATAAAACTTAGGGTACTTAATCTATTTAAATAAGAACCAGCCTTGGAGTAGTAATGATATGATAGAAGAAAAAGAAACAATGTGGATAAGCGTCAAGGTCACTAACACTAAGAAACTGATTTCAAAGGAAATGTAATTTTTAAGCGAAAGCTTGAGCATCAAGGAGCTCATGTAGGCTCACTCCTAAAAAGTATATAGGAAATCATGAAAACACCTTTCTTTCATAAGCAATTGAGGAGAGCAGGATATTTTTTTGAACCGATTAACGGCTTTACTGAAACATCATCATTTGATGTTACCTCTTTGGGGATAACTCCAAAAGGAAAGTGCTTCAATAAAAGTGGGTTGTCCCCTGCATTGTACCATAGGTGATTTAGGTGTGTGCTTCCATTCCTGTTGTGTCTGCTTTTCCTTTTTCATGTGTTGTGTGTTTCCTTTCATTATTTGTGTGTGTGTGTTTCTTCCTTTCAAGCTATCTCATACAAATTATATGTGACTCCTATAAATCCCAATGGATAAGGCACTGGTGAATGTATTGTAAATTGATATTATGGGATTTACCATGTGATTTCTTCATTGTGCTCAGTCCATATCATGTCCCAACCTAGAGCCAGTTTGTTATGTAAATGTGAAACAAGAAAATTTCAAAATTTCAAGCATGAAAACAAACCATAGTGTCGAAACTTTTCAAATTCATACCTTTCCAAGACACCCCCAGTTAGTCAATCCCAATCACCAGTCCTATCCTATCATTCAAATGATACCTATGTGAATTTTAAGTGTCCCCTAGGCTATTTAGGAAAGCAAATTCAGCCCCCCTAGGTGATTTAGGGTCTCTTGGAGCATGCAAGCTTTCAAGTAGTTCTTGGAGGGGATATCATTAGCCTTCCTAAGACTACTTCACCACCCCTAGAGAAGATCGGAGGAGAAAGAATAATTTTTAAGAGTATTCAAGTTCTAGTAACATCAAGGAGATGATTTTGAAATATTTAGTGAAGATTTGGAGGTGTTGGAAACAATTCAACGAAATCGGGTTTTTAGGCCTGAACGAGCACACATCGTGAATGAGGACCTGAGCTTCAAAGAAAGATTTTGGGATCCTGTGATGATTTTAAAGCCTAATAAAGTATCAATGGAAATAATTTTCAATGTCCTCTACGTTGTAAAAAAATGGGAATTCTTTAAACATCGTGCATCGCTTCTAGCAACTTATTCTTTGGGAACATGAAAAATGATCGCAAGAAAGAAGGGGTAAGTTAGAGGTGTTATAGTTAAATTTTGATCTTGTTAGCATCACCATTGGATTTAATGGGTTTTTTTCAGGTGTAATAATATAAAATTTCACCCAAAAATTCATTCGGGAGCTCGAGATATCACCTTCGCAAGTTGGCTCCCAAGGTATGCTTTCCAACACTTAGTCAAATTTTTATGGGACACGTGGCAACCTATGGTGAAGGTGAATTTTCATGTCCCCTTTGTCCCTTTTCAAAGGGACATAAGGGACAAAAATTGAACCCAACCATTTTTTAGCCTCTTGGACCCCCATATGACCTCGAAGACTCATGTTAAGCCCCCAAGTGCTCAAGTTTAGCCCCCATGCTAATTTGCTCATTGAATTAAAAGATGCCAAGTGTCAAGCCTAGGCCGAGGAAAGATTTTATGTCCCCTTATTCCCTTGATAAAAGGGATGATAGGGACATATAAATGCACCCCATCCCTCTCCCTTCCATTTTCATGCTATAAATACTAACATTCAGTCATTTTTTCATATTCCCCCACACCTCCATACCCTACCGAAATGTTTCCGCATTTTCTCTAGGAACAAGAAACCAAATTTTTTACATTCAAATCACTCCACACAATCCCTCTTTATCCAGAAACACAAAAATCACAAAAATAATGGATTAAAATGGTGAAAATAATATTTTCATTAAAAACCCTCATAATAAAAAAATGCTCGTTTCTCTCAATCTAGAGCATGGATCGAGATGCCATCTTTTGCAGACTTCCTCATTTTCCAAGATGATCAAGATGCAAAAAAAGAGATCAATGGTTCCCTAAATCATTTTTTCCAATAAAAAACCACTTTTCATGCCCTTGCTCACATTCGTTGGATTTCCCATCAATTCGAAATGGAATCAAGATAGAAAATTTCCCATTAAATCATAGTAAAAACCTATCCAAATGGATTCAATTTCATCATAATCAGAGGTGAAAATAAGATTTGCGAAAATGCTTCATGACTCCATTAATGGTTGTCATGGTAGCTTTGTGCTTGAAGCTTTAGCCAGGTAAAACTTTCATTTTTTATTTTCAAGCTTTATGGCAGGAAAAATCCAATGAAATTTGGAGGATAAGGTCATGAAGACGAGTAGAATCTGAAAATATGTGTTTCATCAAATGAGCAAACCGAGTAAATCGACTTTCCAAAAAAAGTAAGCTTTCCTATATAGGTTTTCTATGTTTGGAAAGTCATCATCAAAAGCAATGGCATGACAAAGGCAAGTGTGTACTAAAGATCATCATGAAGTCGAATGATTTTCCAAAGCAGTAAAAAAATGAACACTTACTAAAAATAGTAAGTTCCCTATATGGGTGCTTACTAAAAATAGTATGTAAACCCAAGAAGTGGTTGAGGCGAAGGCAGTGTGCATATGAGTGAATGAAGAAGCTCATCACATCAGGATGGTCAAGAAGAGGAAAAAATCACTTCTTACTAAAAAGTTAGTCTCCCATCCTGGGAACTTGCTATTAATGGTAATTGACACTCAAAGGGAAGTTTTGGCTTAACGGACATGAGGGATAATCATTCAGTCAACATCACCATTTGAGATCATCATAGGCATTTCTCACAGATCATTCAAAATCCATCTCAGGGGACCTGACAGTGTCTTTTGACACTCACTTCATGGCTCAAGTTATAGGAATATAATGTGTAAGGCAAAGGTTGCAATCATTGGTGAACAATTTCATTCAACTTGGCAGGGTCAGTTTTGAGTTCCTATCTCTTCTAAGGGGATCTTCATGAGTTGTGTTTGTGGTCACCGAAAGAACCATTTAACAGTTGTTTTTAAATACTCAATCAAAGGTGTCCATGAGTTATCTGAAGGAGTTTTTCAGGGTGCAAAGAGTTGAAATATTCATAGTTTCACTACATTGGAGGATTCCATCAACAAGGATAATTGGAATTCTCCAGATCCGCATCTACTTCCTCAACATGATCCTCTCTCTCTCTCTCTCTCTCTTTTCTCACCCCTAACTTTCTCTCTCTTGATGTTCTAATTTCACGTAGGGGTTGCAATTTTTCATGTCTCTAATGTAATAAAAGTAACTATAGTTTTCTAATGTATTAAAGTCACCTTTATGTTATAAAAAGGGACTTAAATGTTTTGCTAGGAAGATGAAAATTTTAAGTTATTTCAAGAAATAGGAAGAGTCATTGTGGGGAAAATGAGGAGTCACTCCTCTTATAAAATGTAAAGGCCTCAATATTTCAAGGGGCTGGTCATTTTGTGAATTCATGAGAGAGATATCCTTGTGAAAAGACAAAGAGATAACAAATTCTTCCATTCCCCCCACTCTCTAATTTCCTCCATTCTCATACTATGTACAACTTTGGATTTTCAATGCTAATTAAGGAAGAAGTTTCTGTTTTCCATGGCATATGAATGTGTGCATCTTTGTATGCATGGTTTCCTCTAGTCAGTAGCATTAAAATCTTGTGGTTTTCTTCTCTTTAATGCATGTGATGAAATTTCTAACTAGTGTATGTAAGAATCTAATTTTCTACTTGCAACATTAGTTCTCCTACCTCATATTCTCACTCCCTTTCCCGCTCTCAAGACAAATTCATCTCTAGCAAGTGATTGCTAGCTTTTCCGTAGGGTCAGTGGAGTGCCCTGTTGGATCCCCGACCATAAGGCCACCAGGAAAAACCCACTTTTTCAAGTGCATGCAAATACAGAAGCTACACTAACTCAAGAGAGGGACTTTGACTCCAAGAGCATTGGAAAGAAACCCACAAATTCATCCACTCAAAATTTTTTTCTCACCAACAGATCTTAATACAATCCCTTCTATAGCAAAAAAGAAACTCAAGATAGTTTCAAGGATTTTCACTAATGAGAAAGGGGAACGATTTACCGATATTTTCTCATCCACAATAGAAAAGAGTGAACATGAAATTTTTTTCACAAGATTACCAAGTATCCATGGTTAGTTTGGAAAACGTTACGAGAGAGGTTATAAAAGAGGAAGTCTAGAATTTGATTCGTAGTTTCTCTTATAAAATGGGTAAATAAAAGACACCAAGGAACATCTCAAGGAATAAGTGTGATGTATCCTAGAATATACCCACAAATCCCAAGGCGTGCTGACACATCACTTAGATTGGAATGAGTGCTCACTCAAGCATGTAAGGGTACCAAGTCCCTCTTTAGAGTAGCTTGTTCAAGATGTTAGCATGATTCAAAATATAATTCGGATCCATAACAGATAATCAATTACACCACATTGCATAAACCAGATCTAGATCTAAACCATATGAAAGATTGACTAAACAATGATTATAATGATATTTACAATACAAGAGCCATATTCACCACATCTAACACCATTATCCAACCAATATTATCTATTATATTAAATAATCTAATACATATAAGCTTCATACATCATGATCTAGTTTCCATAGTAATGCACACTACCAATTTCACAACATAACTCTCCAATAAAATGATATCTCCAAACCATGCAAATAAATACATATATATATATAGGGGTGGGGACTTTCCCTTTACTACCCATGCACCTTCCAAAAATAGGCTACATGCTAATAATATCCATGTGCCTTTACAAGAGAATACAAAATCATGCAAGTGCTAATAATAGATCTTTTAAAGTTAACTCTAAGTACAAATCCTATTATTAGCCTAAAATTCGGCATGGTGCTTAATCTTCGCTTGCCCCGAATAACCTTGCGTATCCCACAAGTATTCATACCTTTATGTGCTCTGCACTCCATGTCCAAAAATAGCCTTGATCTACAAAAGTGGCCAAGTCTCGCTTTCTAACCTATTTTTGCGGTGTGCTCTATTTTTCTATAATTCTACACACGTATATGTGCCCCTGCTTACGTGCACCCAATCCTTATGCACTTTCATCCTTGAGATATATTTTATCTGCTCAATATTACCCCACACTAAATGCATTTCTGCCCCCAAAAATTTGTAATCTCTTCTCATTTCCTCCACGAATAAAGAATAATGAATACAAGAATAAACAATTACATGACCAAAAAGAGTGAAGTATTACTTAACACCCCGCTCCTGTACCGGCAGGATCAATTCTGGATAATCATTTTTAATCGTTACCTCTAATGTCTACCAATCACTTAGTGATTCACCTATTTTATCAAGGACATCTGTAACCATGGCTTCCAACTCATCTTGAGTCATGTTTTATTTTTCATTTTGCAAAATCCGAACAATGTAGCCATGCTGGAAATCATTCCCTCCATGAAGTTCATCTTCCGAGAAATGAACTTCCTAATTTTGTCCATCCTTTCCCTATGTGGATTTTGGGCTTTTGCAAGTTCTTTGCACTTTTCTTCGAGAAGAGAAAGCCTATCCATGTGCCTGAGCATCTCATTCTTCATTGAATTTAGGACCTCATTATACTCTTCAATTGTCCTTGTTATGATAATTGAATTTGGTGTTGTGCACATATTAAGAGCTTGATCCGCCTTCTTAAGCTCATCCTTCAAGGCCTACAACAATGACTCATAACTTGCAATTTTTCTTGTAATCGTGGCCTTTTCCTTTTTGCCTCATTTGTAGCATCCTTTGGTGCTGGCATATGTACGGTCCCTTCAATGAATACCAATTTTACCAAAGTGTGAAGGTAATACATAACAAAAGGAAAATTTTCTGGAACCTATGATTCTAGGTGTGGTCGTACCTTCAAAATGCCATCTCCAATTTCCTCTGCCATACTCACCAATGATTTCACCTTTTCTTTAGCCCTTTCTTTGTCTACTATTACCCACATTATCTCTTTATCATTATCCTTATTATCATCCATCAATGACCTAAGGGTTTCTACTTTATCTATGTTCCTGCGTATAACCTTTGTAGATACCTTCCCCAAGGAATTTCTTACTTGCTCATCTAACATTAAAATAGGCTTAACATTCATGTGTCAAACATGAGGCATTTTCTTCATCCTGCACAAAACACATGACTCTTCACACACGTCAAAATCAGGCTCATCCATACGATTCAACATAGACCATGACAATTACTTTTGTGTGTATGTGTTCACCATTTCTGCATCCATCAGCTCCCAACCATACAAATCCTTAGGATCCATAGTGCTTTAGAACTACACGTGTATGATTTTTCTTGTGTCATCCACATATCCCACTGTAGGAGTCTCATAGTCTTCACCCCCCTTCTCCTTCCTTGTTTTCTTTCCTTTTGGAACTTGGGCGCTTGAATCTAGAATTAGGCCTTCACCTTCTTGTGTAGTATGGGGTGCATCTGAAGGATCACCCTTATCTTCTTCTATTTTTTCTCCTTCGATTCTCTTCATCATTCTTCATTTCTTCACCACAAGGATCCTTTGTATTCTCAAAGCCGCACCGGAGTACCCGACACGCTTTTCCTGCATTCATCCTCCTCTTCTTCCTTAAACTTGAACATTCACCTTTTCCTCTTTTCGAATCTACTTTCTAAGGCATATTCCTAGGTGATATCCTTAAAGGTTGTGATGTTCCGTGCTCCGAGCCCTTGTTCTTTGCAACACACTTTTAAATTGTGGCTCCTTGATGGTCTAATCTACATCCATTTCCATTGCGTCCATCCCCAACACTTCATTTTATTGTTTCTGTAATGGAGGAACCACCTCGCGCTCTCTCTTCTCTCCAACCATAGGGTTTCTTCTACCCCCTATGCTCTAACCCACCAATATCTTCATGAAGTTATTCTTCTTCTTCTTCAATGGGAAAAGTATCCTCTTCCTTTAAAGTTCCCACAATATATTTTCCCTTGGGTGGCCTAGGGAGCTTGAATTCATTCTCCAAATACTTCCCATTTTGTAGTTTAGGCTTCAAGTATATATATACTAGAGCCACGCCCATCTTTCCAATGGCCAAACTCACAACCTTTATGTTAATATCATATGAGATTAATCTTTCAATGTAAGTAGTCTTACCTAGATGAACATATGACTTCCTCAACGTGTGGTAGTCATAATCTACCTTGTCAAAGATTGAACAACAACCGACACACATCTGAAAACCTATATGCATATGATTGAAAATAACACACTTTGAAGGCATATGACAGCTTGCACCAGGGGATCCATTTTCCATCCTTCATCCCAAATCGCCCAATACAAAAGTGTTGGTACATGGAAAATTGTACTTGTTTATCCAATACCGAAGGTAACTCCTTGGGTATTTGTTAGTGCAAAATCATAACACCCCCAAATGAGTCGTTATATATGTTTTTCTAAGGTAGATTAATTTGGTGTGATTCACATAATATTGAGTTTTCCCCAAAGTGTGGGACTTTGTAAATGGAAAAACTCTCCAAAAAGGATAGTTCCTCTTCCTAAACTACCTGCCACAAGCTATTCTAGTGCAAGAAAGATAATCTAATCCTAATCTAACTATCCAAGGAGGAAGGGAGAGAAAGAAAACAATAAAATAGAGCCTACACTAAAATGGTGATACACTAGAGAAGGAAAACTACTAGTCATCTAACCAAACTTCCATGAAACGAAGGGAGGTGAGAAATGGAGAGGGTGAACAACTGCATCACAGACAAAGATCAGATTCACATAGAAAATGTTTCAAACCTGACAAACACAACTCCCACACTTGTAAAAAAACATCCAAAACATGCACATGTGCCCTACAAAGAAGAGAGGCAAGAAGAAACAACCAAAAAGAGCAAAGGATGGACAAATGCATCAGAAAACATGTTTTTTATTGCTTCAGAAGTTTTCATAGAACATCATTCACAAGCAAAAGACAAAAATTCCATTTACAGTGTAGGGGAGGAGGTTTGAACTCCATTTTCAACCCCAAGGAAGAAAAGAGGGGGAGGCAGAGAGAAAAACAAACAACCATTTGAATTTGCCCCTCTATTACAATATATAGGAAGAATGGGAGAGAGAAGAGGGAAGAATTCAAATCTTGCTCCAATCACCTTGAGATACATATTGAATCCTATTTTGAAATATCAACCACTAAATATCAATGCCTTCTATAAATCCTCCCATAATATGTCGCTTCTGGTTCTTTGGTGGATCAAATCGAATCAAATCTGGTAGTTGAAGAGATCAGATTTTGCGTTAATGGCCTGGAAGACTTTTCTCCATTTTTCTCCCACCTAACCTCCCCAAACTTAAAGTTTTAGATCTTCATGGTGTAGATAAGGCTGAGATATTTCCAATGGTGTCAGATTTGCTATATTTCGAGCCCGATTCGAAAGATATGCCCCTTCAAAATTTGTATCGGGTCCGTACAAAAAGGTGGGAAAACAGTTTGAAAACGGGTCCCCTTTTTAAACTAGACATGTGGAGGGCTGGTGCATGTCCAAGGGTGGCCTCTACATTTTTATTTTAGAGTGGCGTGGTGTTGACACTTGGCTTCTTTTGCGGCCTGCTCGATCTCCTTATATTTTTTTCCTAAGTCCTTTTCTTGAGGGGTCATATTTCTGACCGGGGACACACGGCGGGCTGGCGCTTGCTTGGAAACCCCCTTTCAATCTTGCTCTTGAACTAGTGTCATTTGGACACTTGGCACTCTCTACCAGTTGCCATCATGCATTGACTATTTAACCAGACTCTGTCCCCTTTTTGAGACCGACGCATGCATGCTCCGCGCCGCTTAAAATCCCGATCAAGATTTTCCTTTGAAGGAGCATCGGGTTGACACTTGGAAGCCTCCACAGACTCTTAGACTTTTCAACAGCCCCTCTTACCTTTTTGGACCTTGGGCTATGTGGTATTATAGCACTTGTTTGAGCCGCCGCTTTTGGATTTACCCTTGGAGATGCATAAAGTTGACATGTGGCTTCTTCGCGACCACTTTTTTTAGGCCCACTCTATCCACCTTTTGAACTCTATTGACCATTTTATATGTGGAGGGTCTGGCACGAGTAAGGATATTACTTGTATAAATCAGAACATATACATCAGAATAACATGAGAGAACACCAAAATATAGATAAATGATGACAATATGCTCATATAATAGCTTTTCCACTTCGAGGGGGCAACCTCCAATACCACTTTGAGGGGGTAACCTTCAAACCATACAATAAAACTCCAATACTCAATATGATGATTAACTACAACCTTCTAACCCCTATATATACCATTCTAACCTATGGCCAATACTAAGGCCGACCTCCTAAGCATAATAAATCATAAATGAATGATATAATAAGATAAGGGGATGTGTGCCACATGTCGACATCTCCATCAATACATATACATCATAACATCCTTTCCCTAGGTGCATAATATTCCTTCCCTCCTTGAAATGTTTCGTCCCCGAAACATAAGAAGAAACCATGTAATGAGTGTGTTGTAAATTTTTACACACTTTGCGCCATGATCGATCATCCATCCATATGTGATCCTGGTAGATGATACATATCTGAACTAATATCCATATTCCGTTGTGCTACTCTGATTCCATTTGTGACCATAGTTTATCATCCTTGGATTCCATGCATAACCAACATAAGGATTTAATGCATAACCATAATAAGGATTCCATGTATAACCATAATAAGGATAACCATAATAAGGATTCCATGCTTCATAATTGTTGCTCCATTGATCCCCTGTATAAATAAAGTGATTATTCCTCCAGCTACTGTATATCTATATTGGTTGGAAATATGATGTGCCCTGGGATATCTCCATGATTTTTTTCTCTCATGTTGATGTGGATTTCCATATGCTGCAGTTGTAGTATCCTCAACCTTATCAACCTATTTCTGAACTTTCTTTTCTTCTTCCACCTTTGCATTTGATATTTTCTTTTTCTCTTGAGTAGATGAATCATCATTTCCTTCTTTTTCTTCATGTTCCTCTTTTGAATCATCCTTATTCCCTTCTTCTCCATATTCTAAATCATCCTCATGGTCTATATTGACTTTTCTTTGATTTCCATTAAGCCTGATATCTTGTAAAGTGACCTTCTTCTTTTTGTACCAAATCTTCATAAACTTATTTTTCATATTAATATTAATTGTCCCCAATGTCTCTAACCAAGGATACCCAAGAACAATATCCAAACCATCCATATATAAGGCAAAAAAATCTGAATGTAAAGTATATTTGTCCATAGTAAGTTTTAAATCTTCAAAAACTTGAATTTTCTTACCATTCACTTGAGCTTCTTTGATATTACTTTCTTGAATATGTAGATGTTGAGCCATATCCTTGTTGATGAAGTTATAATTGTTGTTAGGGTTTATGGAAACAATTATCTTATTCCTTTGAATGCATCCATGAAACTGAAATATGGTATCTTCCTTCTTGGGAGCTATAATATCTTCTTCTGCATCAATATCTTGTTTTTCTTCCTCTTCTTCATAGTCTTCTTCAAATTCTTCTGTGTTTGATTCTTCAATATATGCTGCACCATCATCTTCCCTTGAATCTTCTTCACCTTCCTCTTCATCTTCTTTCTCTCTTGATTCTTCAATATATTCTTCCCCATCATCTTCCTTTGACTCTTCTTCCTCTTTGTGGTCCCATCTATCCATAAAAAGTTGTTCCATTTCCTCCCAAGACCAATCCTTCCTGTCATTTTTTAACTCAGAAAACCAAATCCATGCAGACCACCAAGATAATTTTAAAACCTATTCCTTGTCATGAAATATGAGAAATATATATTCTTAAATTTTATCCACAATTCTTTAGCGTCCATCTCACCATTTCCATAAAACTTTTTTATCCCCGTGATCATGATTAGGGTTTAGGAAGTCTGAAACTAATTCAGCATATGGATAAAAACACAAAGAACAAACCTAAACTGAAATTTCAAGAGCTTTCTGAAAATATAAATTTTGCTAAAAAATACCACAATTTGCTTCTTGAAAAGTGAATTTATGAAAAAACCTAAAACACCCTAACATCTGCAAAAAACAGATCCAATGGAGGTGAAATTCTTAGATATTTTGACTTAGAGTGTTTCCAAATTATGATACAAAAATTGCAAAAAAATCGATACCCTCTTCAAGATATATTTGAAACAAAAAATTAGGGTTTTTGCCCTAATTTTGGCCAAAATCGCTACTCTGATACCACTTGTAAGGATATTACTTGTATAAATCAGAACATATACAACAGAATAACATGAGAGAACACCAAAATATAGATAAATGATGACAATATGCTCATTTAATAGCTTTGCCACTTTGAGGGGGAAATCTCCAATACCACTTCGAGGGGGTAACCTCCAAATCATACAATAACACTCCAATACTCAATATGATGATTAACTACAACATTCTAACCCCTATATATACCATTCTAACCTATGGCCAATACTAAGGCCGACTCGCTAAGCATAATAAATCATAAATGAATGATATAATAAGATAAGGGGATGTGTGCCACATGTAGGCATCTCCATCAATACATATACATCATGACATCCTTTCCCTAGGTGCATAACACTGTTGACCATTTTCTATGTGGAGGGCTAGCACGAGTTCGAGTCTCTACCTTGGGATCCCATTTTGGAATTGTGTTGAGCTGACACTTGGCCCCTTTCGCTAAGTCGGAGACTTTTCAACGGCCGTGTAATTTTTGGGGCTCTGGACATGTGGAAGCCTGGCACTCATTTGAGTCTGCCCCTTTGGATTTAATCTTTGGAGGTGCGCCATTTGGACACATGGCTCTCTCCATTGTCTCCTCCATAGTCAATTTTTGGACTCGTTCTGAAATATTTTGAGCCTAAAGACTTCGGATCTTCGCTGTTTCTCCTCTTTCTTGCTCCTGGCTTATTTGACACTGTCTCCTTCTCCTTCGACTCTGCTAATTCATTTCCGATCCCGCTGTAATATTTTTGATGAATTTAAGACACGATTCACTCGACAAGGCCATTTTTTATCTTTCTTCTTGCATAGGGTCGTTTAGTCTTTTGCAAGCTCCACCACTCCATTGTTGAGTCCTTTTATGGCCCTTTTGCAAGATTTCAACGTGTTTTCTCTAGTTCTTTTTCTTCAGGGTCATGGTTGATCCAATACTTTTCCTTGGAGGGTGAAATATGGATAACAATATTCTCCACTCTTCTTCAAATTTGGTGTGAAAGTGCTCATACCACATTTATTACCTTTTCTTTAAGGGTCCACTCATTAATCCATCACAAGTATAATTGGAAAATATTTATGCCAAAGACTTCTTCTCTTTAGGAAAATCCCACATATTATCTTTTAGCCCATCGGGCACCCAGATTTAAATAAAAACTAATGATAGAAGTATAGAGCCAAAGATGATCTTATCACCTTCCTATGCTTCCTCAATAATCATCTCATCAATGAAATTTGATAAGTTGTATACAACCCCTTCTGTCATTGTCCGCGTAACATGAAGCCAAGTCTTGTTTACCTGGAACCAGCACTCTTGATTATTTAGCTTTGTCAGGAGATGGACTGCTGCCTAAATGACTGGATACTTTTGTAATTTAGGGATGTCCATCCCACACCATAATTTTGTGTATCCAAGCTCTTTCTTTGTCTTTTCTATGGCCTCCTTATTAGTGAGGTCGCAGCCTATCAAAATTCTAATCAAAGGCACAAGATCCTCATTCGACACCTAACAAAATAAAATAAGTCCTCATAGAATCTACTCATGAGCCACTGGTACAACTTCTCATTTTTTCCTAAATACGAGAGCTTATAAAAATGTAAAAATCCTACCTTGGTCAATAATTTATCACCCGCATCATCATAAAATACTATGTCATCTGTTGTTCTTTTCAAGGTCTTCACCACAAGAAATTTCTCCAACTCTCCCTTGGTATCCTTGTTCCTATGGTTTTAGTCTCCAAATTTACGTGGAGAATGTGTGAATCCTATTCGTAGCCCATAAAAATACCTTCTAGGTACTGTATTTCAGAAAATCTACTTTCAGGGGCATCTTCCACTTCAATCTCAACTTCCTTTTTCTTCTTTCCCCTTGTACCATCTCTAGGTTCTCTTTTGGGTGCCATGTCAATTAAAAAGGTGTGTTTGTTTTACCTATTCTAAGATTTTCAATTCAACTTCACCTCGCCATAACTCAAACCAAACCCTAACTATCAATCTTATTCCCCGCACGCCTCTACTTTTCTTAAACACATCACCAATGGAGCACAAGACTATCCCATGCAAAAATTTGACAAGATATAACTGGTTCGCAACTCTCTCTCGCACTTTACCACTATTTTGCTAGCTCACCCGCATTCAACTCGCTCAAAATATTTTTTATGCAAAGGTAAAAATGACTTTGCATCACATCCTTATATAGATTTTCAAAAATTTATCACATTTATTACTCTCCACCTACCACCGTTCCCAACATTAATTCATCATTCGTCAATGTTTCTACATTGCTCATCTCCACACCATAGTCATAACCTTCTAGTGTGCATCCTACTTATCGACCACATACCTCCTTTTGCATGCCCTCATGTGGCGAAGTACCTCACGACTGTGCCTCTCACTAAGTAGTTTACCCTACTGCAGCCTACCTCACTTTATATCGTGCCTCCATTTTTCCATATTTGGTCTTTATTCGAAGTAATTTTTCTGCTTTCCTAACCGCACCTTTCCTTTGAGCACCTATAAAAAAATCTTCTATGCATACCTATCTTTAGATAATATTCCAACTTGGAAATGAATCCTGTATATAAAACACCCCACATTAAGGGTATGTTGGGTCCTTTGCACATGAAAACACTTCCATAGTAATCAACTTCTAGTGTACAAGCACGCTTATTACATAAAACATTGAACTAAATTGACAAAGCATAGAAACAATGAAAGGAAACACATATAAAGGGAATGCATTAAGGAAATATAATCTAAGTGGCAATACTTCCTTATTACAAACACCAAGAAGACTTATTTATAGTAAGGTTTCAGCCTACTCCCATTGAAGTAACTGGAAACCAGTGCCTCCATTCAAAGCCTCTAACTAGCAAGTTCTGAATCAAGTATATAAGTGATAACATATGGTCCCAACCAATGCAATTTGAGATTTCTAGGGTGGCACAAAAACTTTGAATCATACAAAAGTACCATCTATCTAACCTCAAGTTTTTATCCTTGATGTGCCTATTATGCCATGCCTTCTACCTACATATTTGTTTCTTCGACTCCAACGTGCTATGGAGTGCCTCTAACCTAGCTGCATTAGTTTTTCAATATGTTATTCCAATGATTTCTCATCAACCGGACACTCTTGTGCGTGTAATACGTAAAGATGGTAACATGAATTCCATTTGTAGAAAAACATCTGTGCCAAACACTAACTGAAAAGTGTTGCTTTATTCAACCTCTTGTAGGTTTTCCTATACACCCAAAGTACAACAGAAACTTTGTCATCCCAATATCTCCTTCCAACATCACAAATTTTTGTTAATGTATGACTCAATATCTTGTTGAAGGCCTCAGTAGTTCCATTTTCCCGAGGGTGATAAGGGGTTGTCTTATGGTGTGCAACCATAAATTCATCCAATAATATCCTTATAGTCTCATTAAGGAAATGAGTACCCTTATCACTTGTTAAACTTAAAGGGCATCCATACCTGATGATAATATTTTCCCATAGAAACATTACTACCATAAGCTATCGTGCAATCCTTTGTAGGTGCTTGCCTCTTCCCACCTTGTACGATAATTTGTACAAGTTATATTATAATGCGATCCTATCTGCGCAGTGGGGGAGATAAGGACCACAAAGTCAATTTCCCACTTTTCAAAAGGTTCTACACTAGTAATAGGCCTCAAAGGCATCTCATCTCTATGTCTAGGATTTCCAAGGCACTTGAAATGGTCACATGCCCCGTAATACTTTTACAATCCTTGTATAATGTTTCCCACCATAGACCAACTAGTACAATCTTGCACATGGTAACATCCCCTCCATAGTGTCCAACTGCAATAACTCCATGAGCCTCCTCCATAATTACTTCACGCTCATTCTCAAGTACACACTGACACAAGAATTCATCACGACCTAACTTGTATAATTCTCCACTGATGAGCATGTAAGGCATGATGTGAATGACAAGTCATTTATTCTCCAAAGCCTTCATTCCTTTAGGTGCCACACCTGTGCATAAAAATATAGCAATATCCTCTAAGTCCATGGGTGCGCAGTGTAACCTAAAAAAATGTGCATCTAACATTATGTCCTCAATGCTCTGCATGTCCTCTCCTAATTAAATCCTTGATAAATGGTTTGGTATAGAATTTCTCTTTCCTGGCTTAACCACAATAGTAAAGTTAAATCCTAGAATAATAGCAAAGACCCAATGGCATATGAGGCCCTCCAAAATAGGCTTATTTACTAAGTAATTTAGTGCCATGTGGTCGTTGTAAAAGATGAAAGGTGTAGCCAAAAATATTTTTGAAACTAATGGAGTGCATAGATCATAGAAAACACCTCACGCTCTATCATTGTATAATTTTTTTCTGTTGGAGTCAACTTTCTACTCGCAAAGAAAATAGGATGATCGAAAATCCCTTCTCCAGGATGAGCTAGTACCATGCTAATGGCCATGCCAAAGGCATCTACATGAATTTGAAAAGGTTTGGACCATGAAGGAAAGTGCAAAATAGGCATTGTAGTAAGCCTTTCTTTCAAAGTCTCAAACGTGCGTTGGTGTGCCTCACCCCAATAAAACTTGTCTTTTCCTTTCAACAATTCCTCTAGGGGCGCAATGATCTTGGCATAACCTTTGATAAAATTCTTATAATATCCTATGTGCCCCAGAATCCACATACCTCACTTTGACTAGCTAGTTCTTCTAAGCCCACAATCATAAAAACCTTAGCAGATCCACTCACAAGCCCTCTTTATAGATTATGTGTCCTAACAAAATTCTAAGGGTGTGTAAATATGCACTTCTTAATATTTAAAGAGATGCTCAACTATGGCACCTCTCAAACATCAGCCTCAAATTATCATAGTGATCCTTTACAAGGCCATAGAATGTCCAATCATCAAGATATACCTACAAGAACTTGTGAATAAAATCCTTAAACAATTATACCACTATGCATGAAAATACTACAGGTGCATTCTTTAATCCAAAAGGCATAAATGCGTATGCAAAAATTCCCCATTCAAAGGTGAAAGGTGTCTTCTCTTGATCTTCTTTAGCTATCCTCACCTGATGGTATCTAGAGAATCCATCAGTGAAGGAGTAGATCTCGTGCCCCACAACACCCTCCAAGATTTCTTTAGTAAATGGTGTGGGAAAGGGATTTATGAAACATGCAACATTCAACTCCCTATAATCCACACAAATTATGATTCTATCACCCTTCTTGATGTTGATCACCATAGGGATCACCCATTTTGATTCCTCAATGGGCACAATGATCCTAAAAATTAACATTTTTTTAATTTCTTCTTTCACCTTGACATGCAAGTTCGATTAATCCCTGCAAGGCCTCTTCCGAACTGGATGTGAACCTTATTTTAGTTTTATCTTCATCTCTCCTAGTGATTCATGTATGCCTTTTAATTCATGATAGCCCCTAGGGAACAAATCTTGAAGTCACGTAGTAACTCAATGATCTTATAAACTTCAAAGTCAGATCAATAATCTATGATGATGGCCTCCTTAGGTTTAGTATCTATTCCAATGTTCACCTTCTTGGTCTTCATGGGCTCATGGTAGGCACCCGAATTTTCATCTCGCACTGTTTAGACCTCATGCGTACCCACTATGTTCTCAAAATCCAAGTTCTCAACCTTTTCATCATCAACTATGTAGACAATCTTACCCTTGTCTCTTTCTAGGAAGGTGCGCCCAAGTTGTTTAGCAGTTATTTATTCCTCTTCAAAACGTGCCCCCAAGTCTTACTCTCCTAAAAAATCCTAAAGGAGATCCTAAGCCTTTGCACTATCCCGCATAGTTAGCACTTCATAACCTATAATGCCTCATTCACCAGAGGTTTAGTGGAAAAATAGTCAAAGTTTTGAATCATACCTATAATAAGTTCTTGCCATTTTCCAGTCTCTCTATTCAACTCTGCATAGATGTACCATGCGTGCACATAACCTCACAAGGTAAAATAAAGCTTGTGCACCCACAACGAAGGTGATAAAGATTCCTCCCCTCTATCCAGAGTCTCTTACACTACTGAATAGGATCATTACCATGAAATGCATAGATTTGAGTAGGCTTTGATCCTTAAAAATATAGTAGATAAAACAATCCTCACTTCTCTCCACTCCAAAATATTATCCCTATGAACCATCCACTAGCTCGCTATCATCTTGCTTAGAGTATAAAATAACATATTCCTTATTTCCACCTGACATTCCCACCGAAAGTCCACAGAAAGTAGAAATACTTTTAGATTTTCTACACCTATGTACTTTGGTACTGTCAGTTGCTTCCCAAATGCCCGATACACGTGTGGCTTACTAACATGCGTAACTACACTTTGTATTTCACACCCAACCATTTCATAAGTTCCATGTGCCTAGTTGTCACATGCAACACTTGTAGTATCGCTAATGGAATGTGCATCATCCCATTGGAGAATTCCTTCCTTTGATGGCTCAATAACTTCTGGGTCTCGAATGGTGTGCACATAAATTTTAATCAATTATTCTTCACTTAAGGGCTCTACATAAGGTGCAGATTTCCCATCTTTCAAAGGGATAATGACGCATTATTCCATGTTTTAAAACTTACATACCCCTTGTTGAAATGCATATCAACATTGTTTGCATAACACCAAGGGTTCCTAAGTAATGTGGGAAAATTTTCTGCTTCTACAAGCGCTAATACCTCAAAATCCCTAGTAAACTTGGCCCCCGAATAGAAATTGATGCATATTTCAAAACCCCAATTAGCGTGACCTTAGTCAAGTTTTCCATGAAAAATACATTAGAGGATGGCTATAATGAATGTCTACCCATCTCGAACCCATGCATCCGAAGTGAGTACATTCACTTTCGCACTTGTGTCAATCAAACCGTTACTCAAAAGCCAACTATAAACAACAACATTAAGAGTAATCTCTTTGTCATAATCCAAACTTTCCGAGGAAGATTAACACGTAAAATTTTTTTTCATGCTCACCCCAGTGCATAGATTGTTTTCCTCAACCAATTCCCTAACAACGGAAAATGTTCTCTTAGCACATCATCTTACAAACCTCCTTCAAATCATTAACATCTATTTGATGGATCTCACTACTTTCTTTTGTTCTAACTTTCGCGACTGCTCCTTCAAACATTGTATCTCACCCCGTAAGTTTCAATGACCTCCATGGTTTCATGATTTACTTCCTTCTAATGTATAAGGTCTAGATTCTTTACATGTAATACTTCCTCCTTAGTAATCATAGGCTTCTATTAAAGAAGCTCTCTGGGTGAACGCATCCTCGCCGCATGTAGTGATATTCACATGCACCAACTTAGGATCCGACACTAAATTTGACATCCATTGATCTTCCATAGCATGGTGAACTCTAACCATTCCCGTAGCCTTGTTCTCTTGTTTATGTTGCTTACTCAAATGTTCATATAATTCTAGGAACTCTTCATACTTATGGTTCTTTCCGCAAAAAGATAAGACAATTTTCTAAGGACATTCATGCCTATAATGATCAGGAGATCCACATTATAACAAGTTCCATGAGGAAAATCATTCCTTCCACCCCTATGACCTCGGCCTCATAATCCTCTATGGTATCCTTGACCTCTACCATGATCGCCATCAGAACGCCCTTCATTATGATCATGGTCATGATGCTCACCTTTCTCCTTGGAATCATTTACAACACCAAATCTGTCAGACACCAATATCAATGGCATAATGAATATGATCAATCAACTTACAATCCTTAGTATCATGAGTGGGAGACTTATAAATATTGCAGTAATAAGACATGTTCTTTCTTATAGTGCACCGCAACAATGGGCATCGACTTGAACTATGGTCCAAATGAAATATCTCACAATCCAGTAATAATGAGTGCATTGATTTATGAGGGAAACGATCATTAGTATGCCCTTCTACTTCACAATTTTTACACTAAATTATACTGCATGTCTCATGTGATGAATTAACAGATAGTTTCTCTAACTTCTTTTCCATAGCTGCAATCTCAGCTTCCAAAAATGGTCTCACTCCCTATGTCCACACTTCCTAATTCCTCAGTGCGCAAAGTTGCTTCAAGTACCTCGCACGGATATGTAAAGTTATTATGTGAAAGTGCTCTTCTAAAATGTGCGATCAATACTCCAATGAACCACTATGCATGCTGGCTCACGTGGATGTCATAAGATAACTTAGACAAAAGGATCTTGAACTGATCATCATATTCCTGAAAACTCTTAGTAGTGCCCCCGCTTAATATCTTTAAGTGCACTTATGATTTTCTATTCAATATTCAGGGATATAAAACTCTTTTAAAAAGGCATCTCACAATGTTGTATAATCCACACAAGTCTGATTAGGATCAAACTTTCTATACCAACCGTGTGCATGCACCCTCGCAAAGTGGTTGTAAACTTACTTATTTTTCACTCTTGAGTTATAATCCCCTTGGCGTGCGACACTATTTCACACATATGTATCTACTCGGCTGCAATTTTAATGCCTCTATATTCTAGAAGATGAAGAGACATCTCCATATAAATTTGTTGAGGTTGGTGTGGGCCTTGCCCCACCGATCCAACACCCGTGTTTCCACCTCCACCAGATCCACCGTGATCCACTAATGCCCGAGCCACCCGACCCTCCCCCGATGTAGGAAATAGACCAAAGGATGCACTACATTTTTTTCCAATGGTCGTGCTAAACTAGACTCCCTCGCCTATAAAGTTGTGCTACTTCCAAACGTTATACTAATATTCTACGTACCCACGCTTACGTGTCGATGATGCGCCATAAAAATTCCTCTAGCGGTCCCCCAAATAACATAAATGAAGATTATGTCGCCATAGATGAATGCACCCCCGATTAACTCCTAAACTTGACTACAAATTGACTCTATCTACTACAAATCTACTGCTCACACTAGCTTGCTTATTGTTAACTATCGTAGAATTTGTAAAACCAAGTGTAAAGGCTAGGTCGCTAGGTAGGTTCAGATGCACACCCCACAGTGTATTTCATATGACATGCCCTCATCCAAAGCCAAGAGGGTTCTCTGCTCATGCTTTCCCAAATGGGGGAGTTCCAGATGCTCTGGCTCCACGTCCTCTGCATGAGCTCCATATCCTTCATGAGCCATTTACCTCTGCAACGCCATTCTTTCTGTGATCTCTCGCTACTTCATCGATCCCTCTTGTGCACTTCATTAAATTTAAGCGACCTTTCTTCTCTATATCTCTTCCGCTAGGTCCACCATATTTACCAAACTCCGCTCCTACCTCGCATGCAAGTGGGGTTTAGCTAGCCATAGGATTATTTTCCAAATCTAGGGTTACAATCAAGATCTTGATTGCTAACGGAATACCGTGTAAATAAGATCCTCTGGGCTCACGTAAAAACTAGAACTCAACAACTTCTGGGAAAGAGTAAGTGGAAACTGTGTACTCAAGAATATAGTTGTTCAAAACACCATGAAACCAAACATCCACAAAGTGTGTCCAAATAAAATCTGCATCATACAAGGCCTAGAATTCTTCCTGCATGCAAACAAGCATACGAAACCTCCAATTCCTCTTAGATGCGTAAGAAACCAGCCACTCGTATAGCTCTACAGGAAAGATAACAAAGAACATCTCATATAATGCGTCATACAAATTATTCTCAACCCACGCGCGTGTATTAAACTTAGGTGCATTCCTAAATCTGTGAGCACACGCTTCTTCTAGATCGTCTAACCACTCTTCAATACTGGCCAAGGTCAACCAGTACATCTTCATCATGCAACATCCTATAAATTAGCCGAGAAAGAGGTCCTGACAAAGGAACCAATGATGTAGCCAAAAATCCCAAGGCGTGTTGACACATCACTTAGATCGACTAAGCGCTCACTCAAAGTGCACACGGTACGGGTCCTTATTTAGAGTAGCATGTTCAAGATGTTAGCATGATTTTAAATATAATTAGGATCCATAACAGATAATCAATTACACCATAATACATAAACCGATCTATATCTAAACCATATGAAAGATTGACTAAACAATGATTATAATGAGATTTACCATGCAAGAAGCATATTCAAAGGACACCTAACACCATCATCTAGCCAATAGTATCCATTATATTAAATAATGTAAAACATAGAAGCTTCATACATCATGATCCAATTTCCATAGTCATGCGCACTAGCAATTCCACAACATAACTCTACAATAAAATGGTATATCCAAACCGTGTAAATCAATACATATATATAGGGGTGGGGACTTTCCCTTCACCGCCCATGCACCTTCCAAAAATAGGCTACATGCTAATAATAGCCACGCGCCTTTACAAGAGAATACAAAAGCATGCAAGTGCTAATAATAGATCTTTTAAAGTTAACTCTAAGTACATATCCTATTATTAGCCCAAAATTCTCGCATACGCTCAATCTTCTCGCTTGCCCCAAAATAGCCTTGCGTAGCCCATAAGTCTTCATACCTTTACATGCTCTACACTCCATGTCCAAAAATAGCCTTGATCTGCAAAAGCGTTTAAGTGCTATTTCCAACCTGCTTTCTAGCGTGCTCCGCTTTTGCTATACTTCCGTGCGCGTATAGGTGCCATGTTCCAAATGCGTTCCTAATTCTTATGTAGTTTCATCCTTGAGCTATATTTTATCCGCTCAACAAAGTGGAAGAACTCACCGCTATTATTAAAAAAATAGTCAAGCCAATCCAATCCAATCTTCCAATTCAACAGATCCCCAACGCTAGATCACGTAAACAATATCTTTAAATGATATCAAGCAATAGGATGTATGGGAAGGGTGAAAAGGAATGGGCCAAGAATATAATCATGTAATCTCACTATGTGTTTATTGAGGTGAAAAAGGTTCACAAATATATTACTATCAAGTGGATATTTCAAGGAAACCCTTGATAAATATCATAATAAAGTGAACCTACTTATCCAATACTTTGCCAAGCTTGAGGATTTCTTAAGAGATGACACAACCTCCCGATCCAATAGGATGTTATCAACGAGGAGCAACGAGGAGATCAATCTAAGCTTTCAAGTCAGAAAATTCCGCATTCAAATCCTTGAGGAGTCCACATATACACTAAAAGAATCAAAGAATGAAGGGATTGATGCAATACATGATTTGGAGGAGATGAATGAAAAGATCCCTCGTATTTTCAATGATGATCAAGGAACTCCTAACACCATTAAGGAAGTCATTTGGTAGTTTAAGGAATTGGTATGAAATGAGTATATGCCTCAAAGATCTTTTTATCTCCAATTCTATCGAGTTACATCCAAGACTGCAAAATTTCCTTGATAAGTTAACCAAGAAGATGAAGTCCTTCTCGCAATCTAAAATGGGTGATCAGGGCTTTTGAAGTAGATTTCCACATTTAGGATATGTACACAAGTGGACCAAATGAGGAGTGAGTCAAGGAGGTGTTTGATAAATTCGATGCCTATCATGAGAATCTTTGGCTATCCAAGGAAAAGGCCATCAATGCATAAGAATATTTATACGATAGTGAAGGCCTCGATTTGTAGAAGATGTGGATTTCACTTCTATAAATATGTGTATTTCATTCAAGCTAAAAATCCTTCTTGTAAATTTACATATTTTCAAGATGCGAATTCACTATGCAAATTCATTTTTTTCAATGTGTGAATTTGTTTTACGATCCCGAGTTTTGACTTATTCAAGTATCTTTGGAACAAATAACTTATTCAAATACAATTCCTAAGATGTTTTGTATTAGGATACTAGTAAACATGTGTCATATCGAGGATCCTATTAGTAGCATTGGAGACTTCTCCCCATGTATGTAGCTAGGAAATACAAAGATTTATCTATATATACATGGATCATATATTGTATCAAGATCTTTTTAGTTGTATGAAAACTTGGAATGTAAAGGGTGTTGAAAGCTTTGAATTTCAAACCTTTTTATATAGCAAGAGAATAAAGAGAGGAAGTTATTTAAACTTTGTGTTGCGTATCTTTCTTCATTTTGTTATTGTTATCTACTTTTGTGTTTATGTGACAATGTAATCATTTGATTTTGTATTTTTGTTTGGCCAACTCGATCATGAATATCATCATTAAGGTTTACTCGTATGATTAAAATAAGGATGTGCATTTTCCTATTGGAAAGCATCAATGTTCCCCTCTCCCCACTTCCAATTTCCATTTGACATCCTCTCATTTTATCCCTCTTCATTTCATTCCATTACTTCCGAGAATACCACTTTGAGATGAAATCTCAAAACCCCAAGATAAATTAGTGTACATATTTCCTTTTCACACTTTTAGCTTAGCAATGGAGGGTACCTCCTTGTTATAATAGAGGTGAGACTTTGTCTCATTCATACCGCTGCTAAAACAAGCCATTTTTCCCACATTGCAAAATCATTCACCAACACTTATCTTATTATGTTTCTAGTTTTTTACTTTTTTATAAATATTTTTAACATAATTAATTTTATTATACTTTCAAGATTAATCTACATTAACAATGAAGGGGTGGAAGGAGCAGAATGTTATATTGTGGTATGTCAATTTTTTAAAAAAATGTAATACAATGGTTAAATATTTAATTATTTTAGAAAGAGTTTTTTTGAAAGAGTTTTGAAACTTGATATACTAATACAATTAAAGTGAAAAAATATTTTTTTAATCAATTAAATAATTTATTTTTAAAAAATGTTCAAAAAATGAAAAATGATGAAATTATTAATGCTTCTCAATCTTTTTTTGATTGAATTTGAAGCTCCCATAAATTAAATTCACACGACTCTTAAACTTACCTTGTAAGTATTGAGGGACATCAAAACAACACCTTTTATACATTAGACTACAACCCATTTGATTTGTCACTATTTTTCAAACAAATATATTTAAAACATCTCCATAAAATTATATTTTATTATGCCCCAATATACATAGCATACTCAAATATATGATTTTGGAAACCACACATTTTGGTGCAATATAATACACAATTTAACAAACATAAAAAAACACCCACCATATTCTGAATAAAAGGATCACCCACTATTTAAAATCCGCTTCCACACCCACCCACTGAGATGCAGGCAAAGACAACAATTGTTAAGCATATAACCTGCAAATGGGTGTTGCATACAGATATTAAAACACTACATGCCAATGCATGCAGATATCAAAACACCCACAATTCATTTATATTCTGTTCGTTTATTCCATTCTGCCGATCTTTGTATAGCATTGATTTATATGTTGTGTGTGTGTCTATGGAAAAGTAGTGGGTGTATATTCACACAATATGGCCATGAAAAGTAGTGGGTGTACGTTGTGGTTATGAGTGTAAAATATTTGAAAAATAGCTCTAACAATCTTAAACACTATGGTAGCACATGTTTTGATATCTGATTCTAAAACTTATGTTATGTTTGAGGAATATTGCCTGGCCCAAAGATTGAGTCGGGGATTCAAATTATTGAATCGACTCCCTAATAAATCTGACACCCAACATACCAATTAGATATATGCCCAACATATCAATTAGATATATACCCAACACATCTTGTCTCTATAAAATAATGTGCAATGTAGTTGTATACAAAACATATAAATGTTTTAAATGCTGTGTAAAATATTGTAAGTTGGTGTGAAATGTCATGTTTAAAAATATTACCCAGTTACTTTTCCAGTATGCACCATGAGGTGTATACACACACATATATTGGGTATGTAAACTATGCCAAGTGGGTATATATATAATAAAATGGGTGTATGTTTAAAACGTGCAAGTCGGTGTATACACACAAATTCCAATACCTTCTGCGGTGGCTGTTTGCCCACCATTTAGTCCTCTTTGTACTCTTGGCGTGGAAGAAATAATATGGCATATTTTATATAATGCACATGGTTATTGCTTTTTGTCCATGATATGACTGAACAAATCTGCAAATATTAGAGAAAAAGACAGTTGATGAAACGGTCAGTCAGAGGTGTAAGCTCGTATAATGAATTGAAGAGATCAGAGGTGTAAGCTCGTATATTGATACCATGACATAGGAAGAGCAAAACACCATGTGCAATGCTCCATCATGACAAGAAAGTGGGGTCCTTTTCCATAGGTTTTTAATTATCATCCCACACTTTTGCAGACCAAATATAATATCTCCAAAAGCTATCTCTTTACACTTATTGCCCTTTTGGAATCCATACTGTAAGCCATCTTGGAATCACCTGGCAAAGGTGGCAGGTGATGATGTAGTCTAATTTTTTCAATTTAGGTCTGCCTTTTGTTTTTTTCCTCTAGGTAATGGTGGCAGCTGATAATATGCATACCTTAGATTTGCTATCTATACATGTGGTGAGGTTGGAAAGCCTCTACTAATGAATTAACTTGTGAAATGCTTCTACTAATGAATATGCATCAAGATAACGCAATAACTGTGTTTGGAAATGTCAAATGTCTATGAATTCTAACTTATAATAGCATAAGGCCTGCAACCTAATGTCTAGGTTGCATAGCATAAGGGGGAAACCATTCTGATTGTCGTATTGTGCTTTGGATCTTCCTAAATCTTTCTGGATGGGTCAAATTTTCATTAAAATATGGTCCCTCGATCCTTCGTCTCATATATGTGGAGTTTTTGATGAAACAAAAACTCCAAAATATTAAAGAAAATTGGTTTTTCTCTATTTATAACTTTGTAGATTAATATTGATTAATACGTAGGTCAATAGATCGATTACAATTTAGTTAAGGTTTAAAATATTTGTTTTTAACCTATCCCAAAAAAAAAGGAAATGATTAGGTTCTCCACGAGTGTGAATAGAAAACTGCTTTTATATAAATTAAGTTTAACTTCTAATTGGTAGATTTATAGCTGAGTTGCTTTTGTTTACAATTTAGGCATGGTACTTATTTTCCCAATCATAATATTGTTTTTGCTTTAATTATAAATTGTAAAATATGAATGATTTGAAAAAGGTTTTATAATTTTTTCACATATTTTTTTCTCTCATTTATGACAAAGTGACACAAGGGCCGAGACAACCTCACCTCATTTGCAGAGCTCACACAATGGAACGGAATGCAAAGGTTTCTTATATTTGTTCAAATACCATTATGGCATCTACATGCAACTACTCTCTAAGGAGCTTAGAATTATGTAATACATCCTACACATACTTGGTATTTATTTTCCGAAGAACCTAATCTAGACTGGTTTTCTTGTGCCTTATGTGCACATTCTACACTTCAACTTTGGCTCACTTGTTCATTTCTCGCTCCTTGAGCGATTCCTTCTTTTCTTCCAACTAACCTCAAAAAGGTGAACTCAACCCCTATTATATAGCCATTCTTTCCCACTTCACTTGTCCTCATTGGCTTCACATTAGACACTTCTAGATCTTCCCGCTCAAACTAAAAGTTGAATTCGAGCTCATAAATTCTTTGAGCTACCTCTTTACCATCCTGGACAACCTTATTGTTCCATGTCAACCTAATTGTTGGGCACATCTAACCTTTATGTCCCTATTACTCACCTTGATAAGACAACTTTGACATCTGTTATCATTTTCTACCAACCACCAACTATGTTGGGTACTCCTTGTTTGCTTTCTTCTTTGTCATGCCTCTTCACATTTTTTCACATAAATCTATACTTCGAGCTTCATTTTATTGTGTACTCTCCTTGGGTTTCGAGCCTTCTTCAAAACATTTTTGTGCCCCTTACGATCCATATTATTGTGCAACTCCCCTTTTATCTTCTTGCCCCTCCACACACTCTTTAATATTGTGTATAAGTCTTCTTGCAATCTCTGCATGCCTCTAGTCTTCCAAGTTAGGCAAAAAAATTCTACTAAGCTCCAAAATCCTACACACGTTGTTGTTTATTATTCTCCATGTGTACTATACTTCTCCTAACCTTCCGCAAGCCTACCGCACACCCACTTCTACTATGTACTTCACGCGCACCGTAACTTCATTGATTTTTATTACGTAAAGCACCAACGCACTCTCTTGCAAACCCCTCTTGTTATTCTACAATTTCTCTTCCTTTATACACATTCTCCAACTTCCACATGAACCCATATCTAGCGAAAAATTGTGTAGAATTTATCCCGAACCTTGGATTCTCCTCCATCAAACACTCGAGGTACTTAAACTTTAAGTCCACCTCAAGTATACTAAGTGAGTGGTAGATCCAGCCTATAAACTATTAAATATGATAGTCCTTTCTCCTTCATCCTTCAAGATTTATCCTAGCCTCAATGCTTCTTTTGGCATCTCTTCTAGGCCTTCATCACTTTTCAATGACTCCTCCATGTTATCCCTTCTATTTCAAAGTGAGATGAAACTTATTGAAAAATTGTCATTGATGTCAAATAGGATTGAGCATGGGCTTAAGAAGGTATGTCACAAATATGTCACTCTTTATGAGCTTAAATTTGTCATGTGTTTTGTCTTGTAGTGGTCTCACTTTGGTTCAAGGTCTTGTCTTGGAGTCATGAGTTTATTTTGTTTGTGTCTCAAGGAATCAAGTAAGGTCATTGAGGTCAAGCATGGTCATTGTGTTGTTCTTGTGTCTATATCACTTCAAATCATGTTACTAAGGTCTAACATACATACCTCAAATGCAAGATAGCTTAGATGTGTCTCAAAGTGTGCAAATGCATTAATTAGGTGTGTCCCAAAGTGAGCTTATAAAATATTTTAATATTTGGTATGAAGTAAAATTTTTCAAAGGGGTCTAAAAAAGTGTTTTAGAGATGTGAGGGTTATCTCTTAGTTCTCTCCAAGTCATATCCCTGTGTTCAAAGTAAAAACAAGTCAAACTAGGTCAAGTGCAAATGTCTGTTTCCTAGTTAGCCATGACATATGATGTTTTGCAGGTATGAGATGGTTTTTCCAAGCTTGTGAAGGATGGAAAATCCTTTTTCAACACATATGAAGGTGCAAAAGGTCAGAAATCAAGATATTTGATACTTAAAGGAGATCTAATGCAAACACAAAGTGAGAACATGCCTAGTAATCATAGGAAAATGAGATGGGTCAAGAAAATTTATAGGGCTTTATGTCAAATAAATCATGAGAGATGGTATAGGAGTGAGTCCTGATGGTGTGAGAAAAATTTTAGGGGTAGAAAGTGAAAATTGAGGTTGTAGAGCCATTTTTTCCAAGATCGGGTTTTTGAAAAGGTCAAAATAAACACCTCAACTTCTTAGTAGTTGTGCTAAATTGACAGGGCTTCTTTAGATAATTCATAAGAGAATTTTTTTGAAGGAAATTGGGATAAAAATATAATGCAAAATTTATGAGGTCATAAGATGATGTTTTTGAAAATTTCTATCCATTCTTCTAAGGTAATTTCATGTCATCCTCAACTCGTTTTGAGGGATAGAAGAAATATGGAATGTATGGAAATAAAACTAGTTGGTGAAGCCTATTTGGTGTTTTGGACATGCAAATGACTCTCCAGGGGTTGATTAATGATGCCTCCAAGTCATTAATGTCATCAATGTTCCTCGAGCATGTCGATCGCATGAGTTCTCTCGGTGTGTTCAAGTTAGGTGTGTTCATGTTCCTCGAGCTTCGAGTTGAAGCTCAAAAAGTTGAAATTTTGTGCTTTCATTGTAAGTAGGTGCTTGTAAATTTAATCAAGTAGGTTTTTGGTTGGGAATTGAAGTGGGTGCTTCATGATCTTGTAATTGGTGAAGAAATTATTTTCTCAATATTGCTTGATCCTTGTGGTTTTTTTCCCTTATTGGGTTTCCCACGTAAATTCTAGTGTCTCTATGTGTTTTTGCATTTCTCTCTTGTGGTAGCATGTCTTGATTTTTCTATGAATTTTTTTATTTTAATCTTGATTGCTAAGTTCAAATTTTCAAAATTTTAAGGGAACTTATTCACCCCTTCCCCTCTCGCTTCTTGAATTCTCAACAAAACTCACCACCATTTTTCCATCTCGTCTAAATGGATCCTTTTATTTTAATCCCTTACAAGTCTCTTCTCATCACAATCCTTCCCCTTGCAAGCTTCTCGCTTGCCAATAACCTTCATCTATGTGAGTCCTTGCCTACCATGAACCATCCTCCTCCTCTTAAGGCTTCTTTGATGATCTTTTTCTTTATGAATTTGTTTTTTCTTTGACTTCTTCCTTTTGTGAGTCTATGCTCGCCTATGTCCATTCACATCCACCTAAATCCTTTGGGGATTTTACTCTCTTTCCCACTTCATCTATTGGCTTCCTTCCTCTACGATCTTATCCTTTGTGCATTATTATTCTCTGTACTCTCCTTATTTATTCCCTTCTTCTCTCCATGGGATTCCTTTGCACATTATATCATGTTACACTTTCTAGAAACACTAATCCCTATGAATATTATCTTCTTCACATATTCCACTGCATTGTCTTCTCTCACATTCTTCTCTTGTGTGTGTGTCTATCTCTCCATTCACTCGTGGGTTTGGACCCACCACAAACCATCCATATATTAGTCCCCTTATCTTGCTTTACCTTTATCTTCCTAGAGATTATCTCTCTTGCATGTGTGTTTTCTCATGCACTCTTCTTTCCACATCTCCTCCATACAATCTTCATCTCTTTTCCTAATATCTCTTCTCAAGGTTCTACTTCACTTCTCCTTGTTTTGAACCCTACCAGACACTATCCTCTTGCATGCACATTGTCAAGCTTCCATATACTTTTTTATAGATTTCTTTCCTCTTCTATTTACTTTTGCTACTCCACCATATAATCCTCTTCTTTGACATGCCCTCATTTTCATGCGCTCTAGTTCCTTCTCTTATAGTGGCAATCCCGATTACTCATTTTACAATTTAACTTTGAGGTTGTATGCCATATATCCTCTCCGTCTTCCCGGGCATATTTTCCCCGAACACTTTCCTTCTCCTCTTATTCCACCTTTGTGAACATTTTACTACATAAAACTTATGGATCTTCCTCAAAGTATCTTCTCCTTCCTATATTTCCTACAAGGAAACCTCTACATATTCTTGTAATATATTTACAATACTTTTGTTTCCTTCCATGTTTGTGCATTGTTTATTCTATTCACCTCTTGCAATGCGTACTCATGTAGTTTAATCCTTAAATTGATCTTCCTTAGTTTCCTTCAGGAAACTTCTTCATCTTGGTGTAATTAATTATTTTGGTTGTGCTCGCCTTCTCTTGCCTTCTCCTCTTCATCCTCTTCGTGATATTTACAGATATTTTCCTCTTCCAGCTCATTGTGTTTCATGCACAATGTTGGAGTATCTTCTACAAACTCCTCTACTTTAGTTACCTTTAAGGCTACTTATTTTTCTCTATTATATATTTCCTTTGTACTGGTTCTTCCATCACAACATGCACCTTCTTTTTCACTCTCTTCTACTCCACTACTAGGAGTTGATTCTTTTTGAAATATTTAATGATTTTTAGTCCTTCACAAGACACCTATTTCTACGTGCTCTTCATTCTTTAGTTGCACAATCTCCTCACTCTTATCTTCTTCTTTCTCTTCCACCTCTATCTATAGGATTTTTTAATCCTTTCTCGGGCTTATGGTATACAAACACATATAATCCTCCCCTAACATCCTCTTTCTTTGGTGGAACAATCTTGCGTACCACCACATAATTCTTAGTGACTTCTCTCCTCACCCTTCACTAGCCTTGTGAACTATCTCCATACAACTTCCTTTGTGCCTTGGTAGTAATCGCGCATATGCTTTCTATCCACTCTTGTTCTCTTCTCATGCAATCTATTATTGTACCTCTGTGCATGCATTTTCTTCTCCTTAGTACTCAACTACTGCTCTCTTCCCACAATTCTCTTTATGTTGTCAACTCCTCACGATTATTTATCTTCCTTCTCAATAGTTTTAGCCACAAGAACCCTCTTTATTCTCGTGATATTATTCTATGATCTCTATTTTGGTCCTCACACAATTTATTTCCTCTAACATCATTTCCAACACTTTTGTGACAGCTTACATCGACACATCCCTTGTCGGTGACATCTTTCCTTCTTGTGCAATATATCAACCTCCTTTGGCTGCTACACTATAATATATTTTCTTGTGTCATATACCCACCTTTTTCATAGTGGATAAAAAAATTTCATTTCTATCTACCTCACATTCAATGCTCTACCATGCATTCCACTTCCTTCTCATAAGTAAGTATCCTTCTCTATTACAACTTGATGAAAACACAATGTTTGAAATGACATGAGCTATTTATAGGTATCACATATTGGAATGAAATGATAAGGTTTATTATATTCAATTAAATTCCATTATGAAATATACATAAAAATTATGTCTAAGGATCTTACAACTCTTTAATGGATCTTATAAAGACTAGGTTTTTATTTTCCTAAGGACCTAGCCTAGACTAGTTTTTTTGCCTTATGTGTGCATTCTACAACTTTGGCTCGTCCGCTTGGTCATTTCTTTCTCCTTAAGAGATTCCTTCTCTTCTACTAACTAGCCTCAAAATGGTGAACTTAAACCTTGTTATATAACCGAACTTCCCTATTTCTCTCTCCTTTCTATCTCTTTGTAGACACTTTCAAATCTTCCTCCTTAACCTCAAAGTTGAATTCGATCTCATAAATTCTTCGAACTACCTTTGCGCCATCTAGATATATTTGTTGTGTGAAGTCAACCTATTTGTTTGGCTCATCTTACTATTAATTCCATATCAACCACCCTAATCAGTAGTTCGACATATTTTTTCATTTTCTATCAACCATCAACTCTACCATGCAATCATTTCTTATTTTCTTATTATTCATGTATCTTCATAGCAGCT